>OY744521.1:158883360-158925860 GCA_963556195.1 Sepiola atlantica | reverse complement strand
ACCCCTTTCCCTCGCTATAATTCTCCTAGCATCTTTTTTTATATTTTTTATACATTACCTCGATATGTGGCTCTCTTAAGCGAGGTAGGAAACCAGTCAGCTGCCCTTTCATCTTTTTAATTTCTTATTTTATTATGAGTAATAAATATTATCTCTTGAATGCCTTTTTGAAAGTTTTGTACGACAAAGAAAATATGTAAATACTTCAAGACTAGGTGCAAACCCGAATTAATAAGTAGATTAAATTATCTACTTCAGATTAAAAGTAAATTAAGAACTGCTCGGGCTTACGTGACCTTTCTCTATTCTTGCTTGGGTAATAAAGTTTGTCCCCCTTTTATTTCATTTAGAATTAAGAGGGCAAAATTACATCCTGGACAAACAATTATAATTTTTTGTCAAAGCTTTCTTGCGACATTGCCCGACTTACTAAAAAATACCACGAGTCATGGAAGGAATCTATAGGCACTTTGTCGTTTATTGACAAAATCAGATTCATGTGATATGTTGCGGATATTCACGAACGTAGCCTATCTAGGTTAACGTTAAAACATAAGAATCAACTGAACCATTTAATTTTTAGAAGGTTTGGCTGTTCGACGAACCCGAGTTTTAGTCAAAACGTCCTTAATATATCTTCTACTCAGTTGTCCCCACTTGAACTTAACATTCCTTCCCATGGTTTATACTTCTGTATTCCTCCTACAAATACTAAAGGTGAAGAAATATATTCTGAATTTGAAGTCCTTTTTGCTCAACTAGCAAGACTTCCACCTACATCTACAATAAAAACAAAAATATTACATTTTTACAAAAGCAAACCAGCTTCTGTAGACAGATGCCCTATTTACCTTCGCCTTGGCTTGGTAACATTAGTGATAGATTCGCCAAACAAATCTCTTTGTCTGTACAACAATGGTATTTTGCTGCGAATACACGAGTTATTTTTCCTCTCGACCAATCTTGACTTCTATTCGAAAAGATGTCCTTCCCCCACATCATAATAATTCCATTATTTATTTATTTAAATGTAGTTGCAGTATGCACTACGTTGGGATGACGTCACAAAGATTGGAAATCCGGGTCAAACAACACGTGCCCACAAAAATGCGCAATGCAAATTATTTACAACTAGACTTTTGAATAATACTTATGGCTCGTCAATAGGTTAACATTCACAAATAACCGCACCTGTGCCTCTAAATTCAGAGTCAACTTATTCTCCATTCTGAGTAAGTCGCACTCTCGTTATCATCTCAAGATCTTAGAAACAATTTATATTAAGTCCTTGAGACCTTCTCTTTGCAAGCAAAGAGAAAATCTCCTCGGGCTTAATGTTGTTTCTATTTGATTGAACTTTTTTTTACCCCTTTCCCTCGCTATAATTCTCATGGCATCTTCTTTATATTTTTTATACTTACCTCGATATTTGGCTCTGCTGAGCGAGGTACGAAACCGGTCAGGTGCCCTTTCATCTTTTAAATTTCTTAATTCATTATGAGTAATAAATATTGTCTCTTCAATGCCATTTTGAAAGTTTTGTACGACAAATAATATATATATATATATATATATCCGTTCAATTGTTTCGGATTGTCTTTGTTAATAGGATGCTGAACATCTTAGGTAGACTTTAAAATAAACTTGTTTAACTAGTAAATATCCATAATTTTCAGAAATTGCATGTTATAGTTTTTGAATAAATAGTTTGTATTTCAGCTTTCACATTCTTACGATCGAGCAATTTATTGCTTCTTTTTGCTTTTTGATCATCTATTGATACAACATATATATATATATATATATATATATATATATATATATATAAATATATATATGTGTGTGTGTGTGCGTGTGTGTGTGTGTGTGTGTTAGGTTAGTGGGAGAAGGAAACCCAGCAGACTGCTCAATTATTAACAGAATTTTCAAAATAATTTGTTAAATTTATTTTCATATGTATTATAATAGATCAGAACACTATTTGTTCTGTCGTTTTCAAATCGAGACAAAGTGGGCGTGCACAATTATTACGCCGAGTTAGAATCTAGTCTTCTGGGGAGTATAGTATCGCCGGAAATAAGACACAAGTTAAAACAGTTCGAATATCGGAGTTAACATCGAACGGAACGTTAAGAATATTACAAAAAATATTAAAATTCCAGTTTAAATAATTAATATAATATAATTTTGCTATCGTCTTTGATGCTTAAATGTATCACAGAACTGTTAGAAAATAACTAAAGTAGATGCAATATAACATCCTTCCTAAGAAAAGTGTATTAATATGTAAACATTTAAAATATCAGACAAATGAAAAGAGCCAAACAATATTACACAACATAAAAAGAGCAAGTTTATATTAGAAAATAACCGCATGCAACAGACTTATACAAACAGTGTGTCTCTGGAACGAAATGACAATGGATAGAAACCGTAAAGTAGATGTTTATTTAATCGTCTGACTGAGTTCGGTATTAAAGGAGAGTAAAAGCGATCATTGGTTATAGAACTAAACAATCGTGTTTTACTCAATTTTCATCGCCCTCTATATACAGTTAAGTATATATATATATATATATATATATATATATATATATATATATATATATATATATATATATATATATATATATGAGTAGTTCTACGTATGCTATTTACTCTTTAAAATAATCCGATGATAATGAATTTTGTGACATATCTACAATGCGGATTGGTGAGCAATGCAAACTATATTTAATTATATTTAGTTTATTGCAAATGACAAAGGACACGCCTTAACGTGAAAATTTAGACACAGCCGATTTTTGTCTTTTTTTACAATAGGGATTAAACATTTTTTAATTAGTATTACAAATGTATTTACTATGGAGTATTGTTTAGATATTTTAGACACACCTTTCTATGTAAAAAAATAAGTATTTTACATTTTCTTTAAAGTATAATTATAGTCATTAAACAGCAAGTACGATTCCATTAATTGTAATTAATTATTTTCCCTATACATTTAATACATTTCAAGACTGAAAATGTATAAATAGATTTTTATGAAAATTTCAATTAGCATTCTAAATAGGAGATATAAAAGTAGTGCAACCTGTCAATTTTGTTTATCAGCCAGGGTTTTGATATTCCCCTAGTTATGCGATACTATTTACCGTTTTTTCTATTTTAGATCCGCTATTTCACAACATAATGGAAACGTAACTGAACCGAAAACAACTGTTAGTTATCGAAACACGACGTAAGACACAGCAAATAATCAGAATTTATTGAATATATATATATATATATATATATATATATATATATACTTGAGATATAGAAAGTGAGAAAGAACGTGTTATCATTGTTTTCTGTTTTAACAGTAATATGTTGCATCTATTTTCATGAGGGAATTTACAAAATAATCTATGGCCTTCTCCTTAATGAAGCGTACGAAACACTTCTTATGAAAATGAGCGAACAGAAATGCTCATATGGTTTGAAAGACGAATAACGTTAGGTTAAATGCAGCTGTTGACGTGATTGTTTCTCGATAATAAGAAAGTTAAAGCTGTATGCAAAAATAAGAACCCAAAGGGTTCATATACAAAAAAGGAAAACATTGGTTGTGTCTTTAATTGAGCCAATATAAACAGGGACACGTAAGCTAGAGCCGCAAAGGTCATTGCTAAAAATAATGGTTTTCTTGGAAACTACGAAATGCAAACTCGCACATCACTAGACACAAGTCAAAGGAGATAAGATCATTTCCATAAATAAGCCGACACAAAGGCACCGCTACTTTGAACTCTGTTTACGTAAGCTGGGTTTTTATTTTCTGAGAAAAAAATCATCATCGGCTAATAAACACGCAGCTATGCTTTTAAAACGGCTTCCGCATGAGGGCGCAGTTGTGTAATGTGATCTACCAAAGACAAAGTCGAATCAATTCTTGAAAAAGACTTTCGATTGAACGACTTTTACCCTAATTGTTACCATAATTGGACCGTTTTCTGTTATAATTGCCAGCGTGAAAATATGTACAAGCCAAACAGCGTTATCATAACTATTAATTTGCCGTATGAAATACTGATTTTTATGTTAGCTCGACTTTTAACAAATATGTTTAATTTGGCAAAGTTCACTCGATTTGTCGTCCGATTGCTACATATTTTTGTAGTTATCAGATACACACGTATTATGTATATATATATATATATATATATATATATATATATATATATGTGTATATATATATATTATCCATATATATATATATATGTTTTGTATTTATTAACACTTATCATTGTGGCTTATTTAACTGTACTGCTGTTAGTACGATTCAGACTCTTCACACGTGTAACTATTAATTAACTCCAATTCAACATATGTATCAGCCACCGTGGCAAACCTATAACATATGAGAGAAATAGACGCAATATTATATTAACTAAAATAGCCTTAGACAGTGTTTTATCTGGCAAGGTAAGACAATTCAGCAATATACATTTATGAATGAATAAGACGGGCCCATTTATCGCATTAACAGAAATATCTCGAGTTAATTAAACTGTACACAATAGACGCCCAATTTGTATATACACTTTATTTATATGTGATCGGGGACTAATTTGCTTACATGTTTTGTGATGAGATATTTCATAATTAACTAGTATGCGCTATTCTTGTGTTGCTGAATGATTGTTTTAATGTTACTATAACAAATAGTTTGTTTTTTCGCAATATGGTTTATTTCCTGGAGAATATTAAGCATTTTATTTTTCAAAACAAAGCAAACACGCAAACACATGAAAAACTAGTCGATCAAATCCTAAATAACAATCAGTACTCATTATGAACACACACACACATATATATATATATATATATATATATATATATATATATATATATATATATATATATATATATATATATATATCACATAAAACTATTGTCTCGTTACATTCATCTGGTAACATATATGTATCTTATCGTTTTTTATATTTGAATTCATATTCACCCCTATATCACCCTACTCCATACTAGATAAAATGAGATTCTACTTTTTCACCCTATTACTTGGGAAAAGCTTGAAAAACCTGTCCAAAAGGGAAATAATACATGATATTTTTAGTTTTAAAAAGTATATCAGCTTAGCATATAATTTTTACGCAAAATAATCTGTATTTGCATGCAATTGTAGGGTATATGAGAGTTAATGATTTTGTGAAGATGAATTTTGTGCGTTATTTTCTTTTAGAGAGGGGGGTGGGCATTTGCGTGGCGATTACATGTGGTCTTACGACGTGTCCAGTAGTAAGTGTTAAACACATGTTAACTGCCCTAACAATCTAGAATGACCCTAACGAGAATCTTATTTCAAGGAAGGAGTAATTTAAAAGAGGACGGGGCGTTGTTTATATATATATATATATATATATATATATATATATATATATATATATATATATATATATATATATATATATTAAAGTGGTTTTACTTCCATACGACGTTCTTTTAAGTGTATGCTCTAATCGGTGTAGGGAAGCGATAATTTCAGACGATTACAAGGCGCGAATTCTCTCACAGTGTCAATCTAGACTCCGCATGCTTTCGCTCTATCAATAACCATAAGAAATAATCACCTGATACGGAAGAAATGTAGTTATATGTATGCCAAATACAACGGACCGTAAACACCAGATATTCTAAAGTGTTTAAAGTATTTTATCGGGGCTTGGCTTTATAGCTTATGTGAATGTCTGTTTTTATATCTCCTAACAATGTTCAACTTGTATCTTTTAAACAGGTTACATAACAATATTCATTAATGCATATATGATTGTTTGTACCTGCATACGAGTGTGTTCAAGATGATGCTATCCTCAGTGTAGAAGCCTTACTTTCAAACAGTCACAACGTGCGAACCCGGTTCAAAGAGTTAACCTTGTCACAACACGCTTTCGCTATATCCTCAAGGCGATCGAAAATGTATATGTTATTCGGGTGAACTATTATTATGTCAATAGTAATGTTAATACTCTGTTCGTTGTTGATAGCACAGTGAATTGAATACTCGACACTTGGAACTATAGCTAAGCTTATAGATCAACTCCAAATAATTACCTCTCAAGCTTCTCTGAAAAATGTGATACATTAAAAGTGTTGTACTGCAATTCACTTTTTGGTTTAAGTGAAATCGCCAGTTTCCATTATCGATGATGCAAAGCTCTTCATTAGTATTTAAAACACACACTTAAACATGTTGATTATGCTTTCATGAATATTATAATTTGTCTTCCTTGTGGCTTGTTACTATTGGTACATTATGTAGAGGCATGAGTGTTGAAACACTGGACGGTTGTATATCTATATATAACATACACACACACACCTATCTATCTACGCTGAAAAGGTGTAATGCAGCAAAACTGTCCCTCCACGTTGATAACTACATATGCACCACTCATTCGTGAATTGAGCGTTATTAGCAGTAAAATCATTAGTTTATATAAGCGATACTCTTTAAAAACTGTATAGTGTTACAAATATTGTGCATGTAAACAATAACATCACTTTTAATCATAGATCGTTGCTGATGGCGTAGTGGATAGAAATTGTGACTGTTATTGAATTTGCAAAGAAATAAGCTGGGGCATAACGTAGAAGAGATTCTTAAAATAACTACACATAACACGTCTCCTAACTTCTAGATTGTCTTTTTAAATTTTTATTAACTCCTAATGAGATTTTTTAACGCAAACAAACATATACCATGGCATTATAAACTGGTATATTAAGAGGAGTAAAAGGAATGTTCTTCACTTCTTTACAAAGTAAACGTTTGAAAGGTGAAGGAAAACTTCAGTTGAATACTCGGATCTCTATGTATCAAATATAGAGACCAAGTGTTAGTCCTTAAGACAATGCCTTCATTGATTTCTAAGACTTTACAATGTAGTAAAATATAAAAAATGTGTAAGTAATTCAAAAAGTATAATAATCAATTATCATTAAGAGGTGAATTCAATTAGAACATTAGACACACATCATATTGACGAATTTCCATGAACGCAAAAAACATGAAAACTTCTCAAAAGATTACATAAACAATAGGTTGATTCAACTTAACCTTGACTCTATCATAAGAAGAGTTGTTTTTGATAATATAAAAGTGTGTTTCTCTCGCTAAATACACGAAAAATCATACGAAGCTAATTACCTGACATCGAATAATACCTCTTCTAAAAATCAGCGAGTCTGTTTCACGTGATGTTTTCATTTGAGCCTCGTTCAGTAGACATACTCTAGATAGAAAAATATCAAATCGTTAAATACATATATATGCATATACACACATACACACATACACACATATATATATACACACACACACACACACACACATATATATATATATATATATATATATATATATATATATATATATAGTTATCAACAGGCACGTGTATTTCCGTTACCGTGGCTCATTAGCGTGACGGACTATGGCAGGGTTCGAAAGCATCAAACATAAAGCTGATATCATGGCAAAAACATGATTAATTTCATATATATATATACATATATATATATATATATATATATATATATATATATAGAGAGAGAGAGAGAGAGAGAGAGAGAATCGCAAAATTTACCGCCCTCCGGGCGACAATTAATCTAGCATAGGGTATGTTATAGTGAGTTTTATATTTTTAAATATTAATTTTAATGTTTTTATCTCCCATTGTTAGAAAATACTGGATTCAGATAAGAAGAGTAAGCAATGTAAAGGTACAGAAATATATTATTTGAAGCAATATTTAAAACAAAAACAAGTGAGGAAATATATAATGTTTGTATATAAAGTAAGAATAAAACTTCCAATTTAATTTCATCCAGGATGGAAAGAAAAAAACCTTACCCCATTTCAAATACAGATTGTGTGTGCGTGTTTTAAAAATATTTTGTGGCGGAACAGAGTTATTAAAAAAAAATAAACTAAAACATAGCAAAACTTTTAAAAGTAAACCAATTTTAACTTCCTTTTGAAAACTGTATTGTGATATTCAATAAGAATATAACAACAATTTTGTGACAAAATGTTGTATATGTTTTGATATTAACCTTTGCGTATTATGTTCTCGGTCAGCGAAGGAGAATACCTTCTAGAATTTAGCAATTTTTATTTTACAATCAGAGTGTTTCTTTTGGTGGAGCTGGATTACCACACATCAGACACCTACCTTGTGTCTAACTGTGCCTTCATAGAGAAGCACGTAAATAGTATTATCTGTTTAGGGGCATCTTTTCATATTGTGTACGTTTCAATTGTCCAAAATTCTCTTTTTCAAAAGCCAACATTCTATGCGATTATTCGAGTAGTATTTTGAATATTACCTTGTAATTTAAGATATAGATTTAAATTAATATCGAATAATCGAATAGAATGATGTGTTTTAAAGATAATTTAGGACGCTAAAACACACACATTTCAAAAATAAATAAATTAAAAAAAATTAATTTGCAAATTAGTCAACATATATTAATTTTATAATTAGAAATTAGTTTAAATATTTCTATTTCAAAGATTCATCAGAGAAATATTAATGTGCGCTGTATTTCTGTTATACCTGTCCTGTACGAAAAGATAATTGCGAAAAACAGTTGGTATTTCAATTATCTCCATTTAAGATAATTCAACATATTTCAAAAAATGATGTCGGTAATTTGACGTGTTTATTATTAAATCACTCACGATTAACTACTGTTAATATCGACACAACTATAGCGTAAATAAAGGCAAATAGCGAACAAAACATAGAAGTGTATAAATGTAAACACTAAGTTATTATGGATTGTTTAAAAGAATAATTATGCAAATAAGCATACAGAATCTTCTGTTTAGGTCTTTTATTTCTAACATACATATATATATATATATATTGTATGCGTGTAAACTCATGTATTTACTTACATAACATAGCGCCATTTTGTATTTAATATAGGTATGATGAATAAAGACACTTTCTCATGTATTCATATATATATATATAAGTTATCAATGCTAAGCATGTTATGCCTAATATTTACTGTCAACATACATTGAAATACACACATAAAATAAACTGTCAAGTATGGTGTAAACTTGGGTCTCTTTTTTCCTTGACTAGCTAATTGTGTACATCTGATGAGATCTTATACTTTTATAAGCCCAGCATTCACATGATAATAGAGCAGTGTTACGACATCTAAGCTAGTGCACCAACTATAGGTCTCTCTAATTTAGACTAGTTTGAAAAAGAAGTCTCTTACCTTATTGGCCACGCAATATCTACCAATTTTCATCACCTCGGTTATCGTCGCAACATTGCATCTCTGTGCCTGTTCTACAAGGACTACCACGGAATTTGTTCTGACGAACTGAATGTATGTGTGCCCCTTCAACAAACTACACGCAACCAACTCGATAATCAAAGAAACAGCATGTTTGCTTTGGAAGTATTCTAATGACGGAAACGTGTCTACTCTAATAGCCTCTTTACCCGGTTTTTACGAATTACTTTGTGCTCTCTTTTACCCTAATTCTACTAACTTGCGGGAATTAAAATTAAAGTAAAATATATATATTGATGAAAAACTCAGCTCTATATTAGAAACAGTCCGTAGGAAAAGAAAAGCTATTCAGGTAAATTTGATAAATAATAGACAAATAAGCTGCCTCTTTAACTGTGTTTTGGTTGTAGCATGTGCATTAGGAGGAATATTGTCCATATACAATGAAACAAAAGTGTAAAGTGCGATTGCATGGAACACAAAAGTACACACTACATAGTAAAAAATAAAATGAAAATGCTTTATTAGAATCGTTAAATGTTACAAGGTGGTAAATATTAGAAAGGTTGTGTGAGTATAAATATTAAATAAGAATATTTAAATCAAATTTGACTCTAATATTTGTCGATCATAAATCTCCAAACATTGAAGAAAATTGGATACCGACTTTGATGAAAAAAAAATACGAGCCTAAAGCGTCACTTGAGAACCACTAAAGTTTGAGGGCGAATTAATAAATGCAGGTTGGATGAAACACTTTAAATTATTGCATATGCCAATACATTTTTCTTGCTAGAATATAAAACTTTAAATGTTGCAGCAGAGAAGTTAAAGAAATAATTTAAAGACAGTTTTTCAGTAGTGATTTGTTTGCGGAACTAGGAAGATGTAAAAAAATGTAACAGTAATGTTTGAATTGAAACCGAACATTCAACCGGTTTTTAAAACAAGAAAAATTTTCAAATCGCCTCATTAATAAAATTTCACGTACAAGACTTGAAAAAATAGAAGTGTTATCTCGATGTTAAATAAAGTTTACGTAAAAAGAGTAAATATATTCGGGTGTGTGCATATTTTTCCGCAAGTTTGAACCAGGCACTAAAAGAGTATTATTAAATGATGCCCCGTCAATAAGAGATATCAGATAGATAGACATATAAATCGCTAGTCTCGTTAAACTTATCTACATTGAACGCGACCACTCCACCCACGCTAAGTTGCCGGGAACCGGAAGCAACTCCACCGCTTGCTTGATTTGCCAGCTTATAAGATACAAAACTATCCATGAACGGAAGGGACATGGTTTCTTCGATTTCGTATCTTTGATCATCTCTGACCTTTAGGGTGTATCTCAAACCCTTCTATCCAAACACCCACATTCACCATATAACAATATATGACGGCATTTTATGTCAAATGCATATAATCTTAGTACTTACACTCTAAATTCCTCGGTCGGTTTATTATACAATTGTTTTAAATAAGATATACGTGGACCTGTTGCGTTTAAATTTTAATACACTTTTTCTAGAGCATTTCCGTCAGTTTGTAATGCTTCAGTTTCAAATCCTATTATAGTTGGTCTGTTATACAGAAGTGTTAAGGAGCATTTTCATCCGTTTGTCAAGCAAAAGTTATAAGTAGTGGTTGGCTTCGTTTGCATTTCAAATAGTCTCAACTGGTTGGTGACTCGTTGGGTCAGTATTTGTCAGATAACTATAAATTCTTCATGCTATTCTCCGAATTTTTAAAATGTCCATTTATAATGTCCATTTATTGCCCTTATTCCTTCACACATCTGAAATATTCCTGTGATTAAGCAAAGTGTGCACGTTGACAAGCAACATATACTGTGTATGTGTACCCTGGTCTATAACGCTCATGTTTGCAATAGTATTTTGCCATATAAATAGATTGAATTGACGTATCTTTCGAATAGGCATACTAGTTGGCTTTAATATATCGTATTTATTAATTTATCAACACTCATTTTAGCGTAACTGCAATGAAACAATCAATCAATACAGCCTTAATGCGTTCTGTTATCCGTTCCGTTAACATGTTAAGTAATATTTCAACTGCCAATATTGTCTAATGAATGCATCCATCCAAGTTCCTCGATCGATCGACATTTGAAATAATTGAAAGTGAATGTGTTCATGTTCAGTCACACACAACCCGTGTCATATTTATTAATCATTCATGTCGTCTACTCGTTTTTGTTTCTAAAGAAACATCTAAACTACAAATATAGCCGGTAAAACTTCTATATGTATTGTTTACTTTAATTGTCGACACATTTATACGGTGATTATTACGTTGAAACGACAATTTTCCTAAGCTTTCAAAGTAATATTTTATATATTCGAATCGTGCGAACGACTGAAATGTTATCTCTACACTACTGAATCAGCAAGAATAGAATGTATACTATATAGATAATAATTGCGAATATTTATTATTAAATTATAATGCATATAGGGGGAGAGAGAGGAGGAATAATTAGTAAAGGTAGAATAAAAATCAGTTTTGACACACTACGGAGCACGACACTAATGAGAAGGGCTGGTACATTAAGAAAAATGCCAAATTACAAAAATCAACGAATATATCGAGCTGAAACTGACTAGCTATAAGTAGGTTGAAAATAGATACATCTCGAAGTGAAGATCAAATTAATACGAGATTACACATAGTTGAAGTTAATTTATTTAATCTATAAAAATAGTGTTAGACTTGGCATCGCCCCCAAGGAACGAGAAGCAGTAAAACCAACTTGAAGAAATATCGGTTGATACAACGAAAAGTGACCCTGGCGTGTTTATGTCTGAGAAAGAAAGAGAATCTTGAATATCTCGAATGGAAGGCTGTACTGTTATCGTGTAGAGGTTCTGTCAACAAAATTCCAGAAACCAACGAGCGGTATCAATAGGTAACAGCCACTGCGAAAACGCGAAGTATATTTGTATTATAGAAATAACTAGCGAGTAGTTGAAATCTGTAAAGTTACTGTAACTTAGATCCCCTTAAAACAACGCGTTTTAACAAAAGATCACTGACAACGATGTAGATGAGTAAAGTGTTAGATAAATAAATACTAATAATATCATAAACACTTTACAGGCTAAAATTAATGTATAGAATTGCAACAATTCTAGTATGAATAGGCATACTGATGTTGGTTTTTTTTTAATTTACAGAATGGTTATATAATTCCCAAATAATATACCACCGAATAGGGAGTAAACATTCGGTGTACTGTTGTCTTCTTTTTAATTTCTATTGATAACTTGTGTTTTTAATCTTGCTTTTTTTTATTCAAAATGTTTCTGATATAGTCAACACATACATTTACGTTCGACTAAATATGCAGCAACACAAGAATAGTAGTCACATGATCAATAAAAGAACACAATTTGCTTTACGATTACGTTTTTGCGAAATTGACTTTTAACAGTTCTACTTCTTTTTTTGTTTTGTTTTTTAACTTAGTTCAACCCAAACAAAGCAAGTTGCCACTATAAACTGAGAATTATCGTGAAATTTTAGGTCATCCTGAATTGAGAGCTGTGCAGCAAGATGCTTTTTCACATTAGTTTAACATTTCTGCATGTCGGTACAGTCGAGGAAACATGGGGCAGGAAGGGAGTTCCATGAGCCGGCATCACGATGAAGGAATCTATTAGAATAGAATGCTCCCCGGCATCGGGGGGTCTGAACAGTGAATGGATGAGGTTTAGCTGCTTGTCGGGCATGTCCCGTGTATTTACATCGGGAGGGGGCACTAGAACAGCAACTTCATCGGAGCACATTCCATTGAAATACTTGTATAACAACCACAAGGATACAACAGTACGGTCATGGCACATAGAGGCTGGAGTTTTGTGGATAGTGAGGGTCCTATAAGATTAGCAACTCTTTTTGTGTCTTGTCTAAGAGGGAGAGACTGGTGGACAGACTGGTAAACAGATGTGACAACAATAGTTCATGCATATGTGGATGGTCGCTTTGTAGAGATATATGATACTATCATGTTTTTTTAGCACAGAAGAGAGACCCTACATTTTTACAGCAGCCATGGCATTGGTCTCTATGTAGTCGTTCTAATTCATGGTGCCTGTGAATATTAGACCGAATAATTTTAACGTTAAATTATTAGAGTATATGTTATTTCCCGTGACAATCGATGGTTCAAGACTGTTTTTCTAGTTCTGTGATGGAAGGGCCTCTATCTTAGCAGATTCACATGTTTCCATATTTTTATAACCCCATTACACATCAGATTGGATGTCACTTTCTGTGAATTCAGCAATTGCTCGGGATATGTT
Organism: Sepiola atlantica; assembly: GCA_963556195.1. Classification (NCBI taxonomy): domain Eukaryota; kingdom Metazoa; phylum Mollusca; class Cephalopoda; order Sepiida; family Sepiolidae; genus Sepiola; species Sepiola atlantica. The sequence goes on along the minus strand of OY744521.1, from coordinate 158,912,208 downwards.
CGCGTCTATTTAACCAACGTGACGAGTGAGAGTGTATGATGTCGTCAGCAAATATACCATCTCAGACACAATATCATGAAGGAGGACGTTTACAAAAATCATGGAACAATAAAGGTTCAAAGATCGATCTCTGGGATGAAACTGCATGTATGGCATGTTTGGAATAACGTCCATCGAGGACAATTTATATCTTTCTTTTGGATTTAACACTACATTAATTCAAGCACAAACATGAAAGACAGCGTTGCAAGTGAACTTAATTGTAAGTCTAGATGACAAGCACAATAAATGTTTACATTAATATCGTGAGGTTGGTGTTCGGACAAACATAATACAAACTTTTAAAGTGTAGGCCTCAAAATCATATATTTTACACAGATTACCTTGTTATATATACCGAGGTAGATATATAAAATAGCTTCCAAGAGTTAGCCTTACAAATACTCGAAGGGTAAGACACTTCTTATATAATACAAGTCTTGTTCTGTTCATTCCAACATTGTGTTCAGTCATGTTAGACTTCTAATTGCCCCTGCCCATTCAGAAGCAGTACCGTTGGAATTTGCTATACCCTTAATTTACAATAGACTTTTACCTAAACACCACGTACAGAGTTTATTCATTGTATCTCGAAACAAAATAGGGACCACTGTCATTATAATAAGAATTCATAATCAATTTTCTGCCGTTTTATTATCGTAGCTACATTTATTAGCATGCGTTGTCTATATATCTCCATGGTATACGTCGACCTTAAATAAATAACGTTACTATTAATATTGCCAGTGGCATAAATACGTGTAGGCAAATCAGGACACTCCTGTGATGAAAAGGTATGGAATTGAAGTTTCTAATCTAAACAAAATGAAGTCAAGGAGACGATAAATTTTCCCTTCGGAAATTTCCTTTTTTCAAGATGATAAAAAAAAGTACGAATTTGTAAATAAAGTATCTGCAAGTAGCAAATCTTGAGGAAAAATTGTAATTCTTTTAAAGAATTTGTAAAGTATCGACTTCTTCACACATTACATTTCTGATATATATATATATATATATATATATATATATATATATATATATATATATATATATGTTATATACAGAAAATATTTGTATGATACATATTTCTCTCTCTATATATATGTGTATATATGATGCATATAAATAGTCTGTTTAATGCATATATGTATACACGTACACATATATAAAATGCATATAAATGCATATATAGAGTATATAGAAGAATCATGTGAATACATATATAACGCATGTAGATATATAGAAAATGGTTCTATATATCATGTATACCTTATACCGAATACATATATATATATATATATATATATATATATATATATATATATATATATGTATCTGTATATATATGTATATTATATATATATATCTTATGTATACATATATAAATATCTATGTAGAACACTCCCCCACATACGCACACACACATACAAACACACACACACACACATATATATATATATATATATATATATATATATATATATATATATATATATATATATATATATACACCGAATATCCGTTTACGTACGCGTTAATCTATTTTGCTTTATTTGCAATGGAAACCCTGTGGTTCTTTTTTAGACTTGAATGACGTTCTTAAAATATTCCAAAGGAACTTAAGAGAAAGATGCAACAAATATTGGATATGGGAATATTGCGGGAGGCAAAATAAGACGATACCCGATTTCAAGAACAAAGAAAGTTACAGGCTTACTAAAGGAGCAGCACATGTTAATCTTACTATTCTGTATACATTCATATGCACACGTTATGCATCTATATATCAGAACATATGAATGTAAATATATAAATGTGCATTGGGAGGACATACTCGCTGTATCTTAACACATTATTGTGAGATAACGATTATCTACTGTCATCTCTTCCACATTCATGATTTAGTAGTTGATTTTAAGATCATCTTCAGATTCGCACGTCTAAGAAATATCATCTTTTCAAGTGTTACAGCCTATGTCCATATTGTTGACTGTCTACCTTTCAACAGGTTGTATCCTTAAGAATGCTAGTAGCTTTAATTGAATGGGCAACATTGAAAATGTATAGTACAATATTAAATTAGATTGGTATGTGTAAGTGCGTCTAACCAATCGTCATTTTACTCAGTGACATACCGAGGCAAAAGGACAGATAATAACTAACCGTACATTTTACATCGACATAACGTTGTTTTAAATAATATATATATATATATATATATATATATATATATATATATATATATAAGTAAATATATATATAGGTGTAGGTGAGTATACATACTTATATACATATAACGTATCTATGTGTTTTTCGGAAACGTTCGTACTAGTTATGAAGAGATTATGTTTTACCACGTAAGAACATGTCAACTTATTTAGATATGTGATATACTTATATAATTGTTTTGAGCATACTTAAAGCTATTATTGATAGAAATAGGTTATAAAGTATTTATGTTGTGACAATTTTTTAGACTTTCAAAATGGCAGATTAGAATCACTATTTTAGGACCTTGATCTCCTAAATAAGCAAACAGATACCTGCAGTATACGAGGAAGATAATGTAGCTTACAGAAATTCACCAAACTGTAGAGATGGAGATGTAAGCCTTGATGAAGAAGAACGCTCTAGCCCATTAACCTCTACAAATGACAATTAAATAAATGCATTAATTTAGAATAACCCACAAAATACAATAAAGTTACTAGAATAAAGGATTAATATATAAAAATCTACAATTTAATAGCATATTATTAAATAATGAATTGTTTTTTAAATATTGGTTTCTTTTATATTTTCTTTATAATTCTGCTTCAACTGTCCAGATGACCAGTGTAGAGATAACCATTCACGCCAGTCGCACAATTTGAACCCCAAAACAAGAATCAATAGTAAGTGCACTACTCACTGTGGCTACCGTAAATGACTTGCGGGGATGAAAAGGGACGACTATATTTTCATATTTAACTCTCTCTCTCTCTCTCTCTATCTATCTCTCGTACTCTCTCTCTCTCTCTCTTGTACTCTCTCTCTCTCTCTCTCTCTCTATATATATATATATATATATATATATATATATATATATGTATATATATATATATATATATATAATTTATTATTACATATTTCAGCAATGTACCGCAGTTTCACCCAAAAGGGCAGATTTAGACGTCTTTAGTAAATCTCTGTACCTAGTGGAATCATCGGCAAGCTGAAACGTGTGTAGTCACGACCCGATAGGGAATGGCGTCAACAATGACAGAAAACGGTGTATCTCTGAGGGGATACCCAAACAAATCCGGTGTGGGATAGTGATTAACTAAGACGTAAGAGAGTTCGATGTTAGTTCGTGTTTGAAAGGCCTTCATTTTATTCTCTAGCCAGCTTCATTTATTTATTTAATTATATGTTCGTTTATGGATGTATAATATTAATGGTTTACCTAGTCTGAAAAAATACGAAAGGGGCGGCTATGAGGTTTGCCGTTTGTGTTTGTTAAATAATGGGTGCGTTTTTGTTGTCGTTTTTGAGAATATATTTATGTATCGGATTTATGTTCGATATAGTGTTGAAAAGGATGATGCAATAATATCTCTTTGGACTTAACCTGTTTGTTTATTTTTGTTTATTGAATTGGTGTTTTCGTATTTACTGGTTGTTAATGGGTGGAAAAGCCGTATATTAAAAAACGTGTTTCGTTGATATGTCCCGTTTATAACCAGTAGTGTTGAAAAACAAAGAATGGTTATAAACGTAAATCAAGAATAATTTAAAATATGGATGCTATATGTTATTAACATTTGAGGGGTATAAGTTTAGTCTGCGGGTTCTATTTTATTGATGGTGTATTAATAATATTAATATGTAGTGTATTTCGGGAAAATTATTAAATTCTTTATCTTATTATTTACTCATACGTTCACATACATGTCCGCGTACTCACCGGCAAATAAACTTATATACGCATACGTGCATGAAACCACCCACACACATCTACAATCAAAAATCGCACGCATATACTTATGCACGCACGTACACACATCTACAATCACATGTACAGGGGGTTATTCCTTTTTTATTTTTTTGTGTGTTTTTGTTTTATTATTAATTTAATCTTTAATTAAATTTTATTAATTTTATTTTATATTTTATATTTACTAATTATATGCACCTATACATACACACACGCATCCGCACACATGTGCGTGTACACACACACGGACATATACACACTCATATACACTCATCTTCACTTATACAGGGGTGGGCGGGTGGTTTGGGAATCTATTATATGGACTGTATGAAGCGGGGGGTTCTTAGGTGTAAAAAAAATCCTTTCTTTTAGTGGGGTATCTGTATTCCTGGGAGTTCAATGGGGGTTCATGTATTTACCGTGAATTTAGGTTCACGTGGGGATAGGGTACCTGCTGATAAATGTATAAGATGCGCTGGATGGGGTTTGTTTTAGTATGGATGATGTGATTATCTTTGGTGAAGGGATGATGTGTCTATTGACGAATATTTTATCTGTAGTTAAGACTAATTTGTATCAGGGTAGTTCGGGTGTATGTAACATATATCTGGGGGTATTTTGTACGTAACTAGAAAAATAGAAACTATTGTTATGGGTTAAGGAAGGTCTTGGGGAGATTGGTTGTTCTGTATGTTTTTAAGAAATACTTTACTATCTTTTTAGAGGGGTATTTGGTTTAAAGGGATGATTGATGGGTTATGTAATATTGTTATCAGACTATTGGGCTAGCACGAATTTTCTTTTGTGGGGACATTTTCTGAAGACCTCGGTGTTTATGTTACTGCAGTTGATGGAAGGTTGTTGATAGCTTGAAAAATTTTGAATTTCTCAGTAGTGCACAAAGGGCAGGTCCTGGAGGTGGGGCTGTACGATTTAGGCTTGTCGGTGATTCTCCATTCTATTTTGTAGGGGTGTTGGACTTCTTGAGATCCCATATGTGGGTTGCTAGTGTGGTTATGTGGCCTTTATTGGGGTATTTGAATGTGTTGTTGTGGGCGTATAGCCTTTGTTTAAAAGATCCTTGGGTCATTCTGATGTATATATCCTCCCTTTTTGTATCCACCCGGATATAACATTGGCTTCGTAAATAACGGAGCTGACTCTGCATCCTCCACCCAAGGGGCAGGTATCATCTCTTCCAAAAGAGCAACGGGGGTTGGGGGAATTAGTTGGTGGTTTGGAGGTCGGAATGGATCCCACGGACAGAAAACATGAATAGCTAGTTTTAAGTGTAGTTCTGTTAAAAACGTTTATGGAATTATTTGATGGCGGGAAGTGTTTGTCTATTAGTTTGAGAAATTGCTTACCTACGCTATATTTGACGCTGATGGAATAAGGGGAGGGGGGGCGAACAAAATAATATTTCCTTGTCTATTGCGTATGTGTGTACCGGTGGATTGGTTGGGTGTGTAGTAATTATTTTCGTTATAACCGCTCTCAAAGAGGGCATATTGGAAAATATCAGGTGTGGATAGAAAGGCTGGGCATTATTTTACTAATATTGGGTATAAGGTTCTTAAATACGAGAGGGGGGTGACAGGATCAGGTGTGGATATACCGTAGTTGTTGGGTGGGGTTGTGGTATTGCCTAGTTGAATTGTTGGTGAGGTCTAGCGATACGTCTAAAAAATCTACGCTAGTCAGATAGGTGTCTATGGTGATGTTAAAACCGAGTGCTCTTAGGAATGCAGTTAAATGTTTTCTGAATCTGTCGAGCTCTTTTGCGTTGTTGTTGCGGGATAGACATAAGCTGTCGTCGCGGTAGAGGCCGAACGTTTGGTCAGGAAATTTATTTTGTAAGAAGTGTAGGATGAAAGGCCCAATCAGGTCGCATGTATCTGCGCTGCCGTAGGCCCCCATGGGAACATCAAAAGGGTCTTCAGGGTTGGATTGTTAACCCATGTTGGATTCGACTTGGAACACAGATTTACTAAAGATGTCTAAATCTGCCCTTTTGGATGAAATATGTAATATACAGTGTTTAAACAAATTATATTATTTCTTTTATATGATCGAGCACTTTATTTGATTTTTTTCATATATAACCTGACACACAATATATATATATATATATATATATATATATATATATACATATATATATGTGTGTGTGTGTGTATATATATATATATATATATATATATATATATATATATATATATATATATATATATATATATATATATATATATGAATGTGTTGGACAGCGTTTCGTTTCCAAGCATGTTTTCTCGTATATAAGTACACGCAGTCTTCTTTGGGTTGGTCATCATGTTCGTCTTATTTATGACAGACTGCATAAGCAGGTGATTTATGAAACATCTAAAGTGCAAAAATTAAAATTTGGTAACTAATTACTAACGATTGCATGTTCTGCAAAATAAAGCACGGGCAAGAGCTGGCTTCACTTATGCCCCCCTCTCAGATCATCACAACACCTGTCATTTTTGCGATATGGTCTGTATAAATCTGGTTGCCTTCGAGAGCCATATCTGCGCCTATCACTTAAAAGTGTTACCCTAATAGCATTGCACATCTGGAAATGCCTTCTAAACAAGCATCTTTTTTATCTCTGTTACGTCTATAAAGTTAGCTGTTGACAAGCATAATACGAAGAACGGTTCACTAAAACGACGTGTCTCAAGTATCTATTCGTGGTACAACCCATTCCTGATCATCTGAACTGATAATCCTAATCATATACTCAGATCTTTCGTGTATATCTATAAAGACGACACAGCAATTTATGGCAGCACTTCGAGAACATTGGTGATCAATATAGTGTTTACTCTCTCTATTTCTTTCTCTTCCGACTAGGAGTATATTGTTATATGGTGATTTTAACTTTGAACGCATTTTAAACTAAGCTCCTTTTTCTTAACACCTTCGAGTCTTAATTACTCCTCAGTTTAAATGAATGGTGTTTACCCTTAAGACACTCCCTGATTGTATAAGCCTCTAGGACTAGCTTTAAGCTGAGACCCAAAAATGGCAGCATTTCATCTAAACTGTTGATAAGAATGGCTGGAAACATAGTCGGATTATTCTACCGCTCTTGATAGTACATCAACAATGTCGAAGACATGTATCACAGCCAACCACTTCCTACTACAGAGTATTGGTTCCATGTATAGGAAGGTACCGCTCAAAGCATTGTTTCCTGCCTTAATAGAGTACTACACTGACTTTGAAATCTAGTAAGGAATGATATATTTTCATCTTTAAGATCTCCTTTACACAGACGTTGCTATTTATTCACCACCGTATCATTATGTTCATTGTAACTGCACTAATGATCCCAAATCTAGTTCTACCTGTAAAAACATAGATAAGTCGTCTTGCAAATTACATTTTCTCTCTTCATGAACAGTATTTTAAAAGTATGTCCATGTAACAGGATACGTCAGTCTGTTTTCTAGTCAACTACAACATAGGCGTGTCCACGTCTAACGTGAGCAAATACTTGTTTATCCGTTGTGTTTTGCAAATCAACTCCTCTAAAGTAATATGTCAATTTCACCGACTGTTTCTAATCATTTCATGGTGGAGGTCATCGTCCAAACACTAATCTTTATACTTGAGTGCCCTCAGGCTTCGATAATAGATAACGTATGAGTAAATAAGAGACCAAAAGTGTCGTTTGAATATATATATATATATATATATATATATATATATATATATATATATATATATATATATATATATATATATATATATATATATTATTTATATATATATATGTGTGTGTGTGTGTGTATGGAGTTATAGGTCTTTTATATACGAAGTTAATATCGCAAGTATTTAAACTGAAATTGCTTTTTTTATTTATAAGTTACTGAAAGCCTTATTCATGTGTGTATATATATATAATGTATATACATATATATATATATACTTATTCCATTCTTTATCATATATATATATATATATATATATATATATATATATATATATATATATATATATATATATATTGTCGAAACGGCTCGAGGAGTAAGCACAGCGAAGCCAGTTATTAAAATCGAGAATAATAAAAGGAAAAACTTTACCCCCAGAAAATTCAAACAATGAAATATATGAAGTGGCAATAAACATACACATAATATATATATATATATATATATATATATATATATATATATATATATATATATCGCCTCGACTACTAACAAAGGAGGAAATCTAATACAACTATCTTCATGGGAAACAAAGAAAGAAATAATCTGCTTAAACATAAAAGTGAGATAAAACTCAGTTTTAGATTCCCCGCAACCAAAAACACAAATTTAATGTGAAAAACGAAAACTGCTCAACTTATTGAGAAATTCACAGAAAAATCTTTTAATCTTTAAGAAGTATAAATAAACTAAAACAATTTCAAATGTGCAAAAGATAAGCCGTTGATAATTATAGAATCGACGATGCGGAGTTCAAATTCTATCGGATCTATTGTGCTTACTTACGCATTTATGTTTACTTGTATCCTTCTAAAACTAATCGTATTTAAAGTGAAGTGTACGGGGCGAGGCAACTGTGGTATGCTTCGTATTTATACGGACCCTCTATAGTATATTGAAAGGAAGATGTATGTTTACTTTAAATTTAAATTTCTACATGTTGATACTATCGAGGGAAAAATAGAGAACACGAAATGGATTCTAAAAGCAAGCAATCCGGGAAAATGGAGCAATCAGAGTAGAACATAATTTGAAATCAATGGAACCTTATAGTGTAAGGGTTGGATTTAACAGCAAAACGAATGTTTTGGAGTATTTTAATTTAGGGTTGCAACATGTAGTAAATCAGAGCAAAGTACTTATAACATAGCACACTGATTTAACTATGCAGCGATGTGACAGGGGCTGGAGATTAGTGGACAGTGCGGGGCATATTAGATTATACATTTTTCTTGGAAACTGTAAAATTATAGGAGGTTAATTTTGTTCTACACGCTTTGTTGTGGCAACAGTACTCGGTACACAGGCGGAGTATGGCTTCGTCGAGATATATGATACTGGCAGGTATGAGAAGTTCGCTAGCCCGGTAGAAGAAAACTACCGTTTTTTTCAGTAGAATGTACTGTTTGAAAAAGCATAAACAAACTAAACATGACAGACTGAGTGCACTTATTATTAGTGTTGTATTACGTGTTGCGAAAATAAGCTTTTAGTTAAATGTAACATTTCCAATTAATCATATACAATAAACTGGTAAAAGTAAGAGTGATGCTTCGCCAACAAATTACGCCAAAATTATTGATTTACGTTTAAGCAAACCAAATCTGATTATAAGGGCGTCAAGTACTTTTTATTTGCGTGTATATTGCATTATTGTTGTACTTTTCAAAATCTTTAAAGTTGCACCGGTTGGGCAGTAGAATACAGACAAGGCAGTGTGGCATCGCATGGTTCCCTTCTGCATATTCACAGATAGTTGCGTCAGTTTTGTAGTCCTATACACTCATAGCAACTTTTGATCATCTATTCCCTTCCCAGGCAGTTGAATGTTTTCCACTTAAGCCAGGATGCCTCTGAACATGGAGAGAGGATTCTTATGTCAGAAGTAAGGGGGGACATTATCTAGCCGTCTTGTCCACATCTATATTTTGGTATCTTATTGAGATATTGTTAGGGGTTTGACATGGGTTGAGGAAGCTTCTCCTTAACTTATTATTGGACCGTTTGTTCATGTCTATGGAAGAGATGGTGTTTATCACTGATAGCCTGTGTTATCTCTGCTCGGCTGGCAGCTTCGTGTCTCACATCTGAAGGGATAATGTTAGTGCAAAGATGGAGCTTGTTCAGATGGGTTAGTGATCAAGCGGCAGGTGTGTTTCAATGCTGAGTCTAGTTTTTTGGCATGCGCTGATTTCTACCAAACAAGAGAAGCATATTCCACATATGAATAGAACAGGGCTAAGGAAATGCATCCAACTGTGTATGCTGTTGCTCTTCACTTTGAGTTGATAAGTTTCCGTAGGATATTGTTCCGACAGTTGATTCTCAGTGTTGTGGTCTTTTGTCGTGGTGATTAGGGCGTTATTAGTGTATACAATTCTATTATAGAAAACAATGGCTATTGAGAGATTAAAAAGAAACGGTTTATAATCCGAACGCAAAGGAAATAACAACATGACATTTGTTTATAGTTAAATCTAGCTGTATGTCACGGTGTCATTATATACGATGCTATAGGTTAACCGGATGACTGATCGCACTTATTAGTAATATTGTATTAACTGTTGCGAAAATAAACTTTTAGTTAACTATAACATAGTCAATACATCGCGACTAACGAGACACATAATAAAAACAAAAACGGAGAAACATAAGAACGTATTAGTCTGTTTATGGCTCAATGAGATGATCTTACACTACTTGTAACAGTTGTACCAAATTTGGGATGAAGCGTCCATGAAATGTTCGTCGGTCTATAAAGGGTTAACACTGTTTAATAAAACAGGATGTGATATTACTACTACAACAACAACACACTTACTACTACCTCTACTACTATTGCTGCTGTTGCCTAAGTTTGTTTGTTAAACGAGTTGGACTTCTGGATAGAGCTTACGAACATCATGCCTACGGATGTGGGTTGTCTAAATGAAATCCGTTTGGCGCAGCTATTACTTCATGCTCATCATAATATGCCACCCAAAACAGCCAGGTTCAGTGGTTCCATCCGAAGTTGCGGGAGATTTGGCACAGAACAAACAAAGGAATGGCGCAGAACATATTTTTTAACTCTCACTCCATTGAATCGTATTTTCTCGTTTGTCATGTCTTTGCTTCTAACACGGAGACGACCAGAGTACGACAAATGCTTATGCACACTCTTGGATTTTAACCGGATCCCTGTTATTCGGGTATCTCTCAGACGACCACATAGCCAAGGGTGGGCAAAGATTGGATTTTAGGGGGTGTTTCTCCTGCTAGCAAATTACAAATTAATTAAGTCCGAAGGTGTGGTATATACATGCCCATTCTAATAATATTCCTTTTTTACTATTGTGTACACTTCTCTACGGCTTCAATTTATCATAATAATAATGATAATAAAAAACACTACTTCCTCTACTAATGATATTATCATGCCTTGTAAATAATACGGATTATTCATATACTGTGCAAATGTGGAACGGAAGTACACGAAAGAAACAATAAGGAAATCAAGAGAATGCACAACGAACTGCACACAATGGATAGTTATGGCTTTATTCATGTAAAAAGAAAAGAAAGAACAATAGGTTTTGTAAGTATTGTAAAACTGCGTCGCCAATTCTATAAAACGGCTAGAAACATGTATAGAATAAAATGCAGAGTACCTGATTTGCTATGATTACCGAAGCAGACAGAACTGAAAGATATGTGGGGAGTTGTTGTCACTTAAAAATGCCAATTTTGCACGATCGCTAAGAATGACTTGTGTGAGAACACCTATTGAGGAAATAATACTACTAATAAAAATAGTATCACTGATGATGTTGCTGCTGATGATGATAATGTTGATGGGGATGATGGTGACGATGAATATAATCATCATAATACTAATAATAATGAATTCAATAATAATAATGAGATAAAGAAGAAGAAGATGAAGAAGAAAAAGAAGAATAAGAAAAAGAAGGAGAAAGAGAGTGACAATCTCTTGTCTCCCCTCTCTAGAACTTTCACAGTAAATACCCGCTTGGTTACTGTCCTTGTAAATAACTTGTGTTTTTTCTTCTTTAAACCTAAAAAAACATCTTTCATGAGCGGATCTTCTTTCAAACATTTTCCGTATGTGGAATAAAACACCACACGATTGCTTCCTGAATGGCTCGTCTTTAAGTCTAATGTAATGAAGAGTTTTCGATCCGTCGTCGTAAATACTCAAATCGGGCCGTTTCTACCCACGGTGCCCAAACCCCTAATCGTATTAATCAGCAGGCAATTGCCAATCGTGTTAAGCCTTATATTTTCGTTGCCATTGGACCATGGTTAGTGATGACTGATACACGCACGCACACACACACACACACACACACATATATATATATATATATATATATATATATATATATATATATATGTATTCATCTCGCTTAAAAGCCACAGACCTCTTCCAGAAGATTAGATATAGTTTCGAAAAAGAACATTATCGACAAATAACTTGATATACATTGAGCAGGATATAATACGGGGAAAGTAAAGCCGAGTAAATAGCTATTGAATGGATCGACTTCATACACTACAGTTCACCTAAATGACGATAATTGTACATAATAAAAAACATCAGGCACAATTGTTAACTTCATAAAAGTCAATAGCATATTGGAAATGTAAATGACAGATGGAATTAAATATACATGACTTGATTTTCCAGGGCATTCTCTATCTCTGTAATTCGTTGGCATAATTATTATAGCACTCACGGATAAATACATGAGCTAATTTATGATACAAATTTACAGACACAAATAAAACAATATCTCATGGCTATGGATAATCGTTAAATACTATTAGAATATGAAACTTAATATGAAGGAGTATACTAGCCGACTATTTAAAATAGACGAAGGGAGAGAGGTTGATATCTGCTAAGTAGTGAATAATGGATAGACTATGCAATAGAAAGATTCAAGTGGTACGTGAGACATACTACTAATAACAGAGGGATGGAGTACCGTCGTTAAAAGCATAATCAATGTGATCTATACAAATAAGCGAAACTGGAATTAAAAAAGGAAAATACAGAATAATGATTGGCTATTTATTAGGTTGATCGAATGAAGTGTGCTCGACAAGTAAAAACAGAAAATCAATCCCACAACTACACAAAACTACTCGATCAGACATTCTACGAGAGATTGACAGGATCCAGTAAAAACACTCTTAATATAGACTCAGTAAACAATAATACAAACCGATAACAAATACCATAAGTGAATGCATAAACCTAGTTCAAAAATAAAATAACAAGACATGGCTGGCTTGGGATAGTAGTTCAAAAGTAACTAGTACAATGACTAATAAAGTAGACTAACAGTACAGACATGAGTAAATCGGGTTCAGTTTTGGAAAAAGAAAGGCATCAATTAATCTGCGAAATGGAAATGCAAACGGACAAACACATCCTATCAAAAAACAGCGGACGTGATCAGTAGGAAATATACTCTCGCAAATACATTTCTTTTAACGTCACAGAAAGAGAAAGATACAGAAAATAAAAGTAAAAACATGAAACTAGCCCGAACTTTCAGAAAACTATCGTGATAATTATTGTCTCTTCATTCTTAAATAGTTTCTTTCTTATGTATTGATTGTTTCATCCGTATACAATATGGCATAAATAAGTATCCCAAAGTAAAACGCATACATCTTTTTGATGGCTCCGTATAGCATTATATTTGACGGCTTATTTTTATTTTCTACTTCAAGTTTAAATAGCCTACATGTGTCAGCAGCATAATCATCCAGTTGTATATTAACAATTATAACACAACACAACCATTACAAGATGAAAAATGACAAAGTTAATAGTCATAATAATATTTATTTTTATTTTTATTTTTATTTTTATTTTCATTTTTTAAAATTCGCCGGGCCACTATTATTATTATTATGACTATTGTTATTAATAGTAGTATTATTCCCTTATTTGCCACTCTGACACTTTATGCTACGATATGGGGTCGAAAAGTTAGCCTGCCATACCGAGTTTTAGAGTCAACAACTATCAATGTTTACAACGTCGCAACTAGCCCCTTCTTTCTCCCCCTCTCTTCTGCGTCTTACCCGCCACCTGCATCCGTACTTCCTCCTTCCTCTTTCCCCTATACTTCCTGGCCTCCAACCCTGACAGAAATTCTTACACATTTGTTTATATATATATTACAAAAAAAAACTTTTCTTCTGCTTTATTTTAATTAATAAGCATTTTATATATATATTAAAACTCTAAATATTAGACTCTAAATTAAACCTCTTACGCACACATATGTAACCCCCCCCTCCATTTCACACAAATCACGTCGTACGTGATCTTAGGCGTGACCAAATAAGTTCCACCATTTCTAAAAATGTTTATCAGCTGACGATAATCGGGATCAACCTCCCACTTTGAAACCAACGGTACTGATGTTGCATTGAGTTTCTGTAATTATATATATATATATATATATATATATATATATATATATATATATATATATATATATATACATATATGTATATATATGTACATATATTTATATTATTGTTGTTGTATAAGATAATCCAATAAAATATATCACATATATATATATATATATATATATATATATATATATATATATATATACTTACTTCCATAGTTGGGTAAAGCGTAGTAAGATGAAATCACGTTTAGCAAGCAAATAACAAAATAATACATGTATTAGGCACATTCTCTACCTACACGACGTTTAAATAATCTTGAAATAGTCTTTAAATTGTTTTAGAATGTTCTTGGAATATACTTCAAACAGTCTGGCATTAAAATCTCATTTTTATATTCGTGTAAATGTATGAAAATAGTACCACTAATTTCGGACTGATCTTGGACTTTTCTTAGGAATGGCTTCGGATGTTTTTCGAATCGTCTCGAAATGTTATCACAATGGTGTTGGAATTGTAGTATCTGTTGTAATGATCTAGGAACTGTATTGCTGTTTTTTTGGTAATTATATTTTTTATTTCAATTCAACGATTATCGTATAGTATTGATATTTTAAGAATGGTTCCTGAACTGTAATTAATTCGTCTTGGACCGTTCGTAAATTATATTCAATCCTATTATAATTGTATTGCTGTTTATTTTTGTTGAATATGAAGATTTTGTAAAAGTGTATACTAATTGTTTAATTGTGTTTCAATTTTGGTGAAATGGTTTACGATTAGGCTTGAAGTAATCTTAAAATTACGTTTACACTGTCTTGGAATGATCCTGAAATGGCTTTTGAGTATTCTTGGAAATTCTTCTAGACTAGTTTATGATAGTTTTAAACAATTATGGAATTATATTTCTACTCTTTTAATTATCTGGGCTTGTAGTTAGAATTAGTATTGCCATGCTATTTAAATTAGCTTTTATATTGGTTTCATGGAGTTAGATTGGGGTTTGATTGGTCCCCGTTTGGTCTTGGAATGGTTTTCAATTTACTGCGAATACGCTTAGAATCTTCTCAAATATTTCGGAAATGTATTTTTATTTTTTTTGGTATAATCTTAGAATAATCTTGAAAATTTACTCGCTATTGAATAGTTCATTGTAATCGAAATAATTTTGTTATTAATTTTTCTAGGAATATTTTTACTCATTGTCTTGCTATGTCATTGGATTCTGATATTAGGATGATGTTGAAATATGTGTCAACTTCTCTTTAGATTCTCGTCTACGTTTTGCGTACGTATCTTACTATTCTCTTGAAATTGTATCGCAATCTATGTAAATGGTCTTAAAATGCTTTTAAATCTTTTCATCATGGGCATCAAATCGTATTCTATTGGTCGAATAGTCTTGTAATGTTTTGTAATATTCATACAATGTTTGTGATTTTGATTTTGTAATCATTTTTACATTGTCTGAAATAGCTATGATATTTTCTGTAATCATCTTGAAATTATCGATGAAATTGTCTTAATATATTCTGTAAATTTTCATTGACTTGTATTTTAATGGTATTACTATTAAGACGGCAATTACCGTGGACATGTGATTTTTTTTTTTAAATAATCATGTTTTAATCTGTGAATTATTCGTTGCAAATTTTTGAAATAATCTAAAGTTGTGTTGACACTGGATCGCTATTTTCTTGTAATAGTTGTTAAATAACTATTTTCTAACAGTAGCATTTACATTTTCGTTAAATAGTCACAGAAGTATCTTTGACATTTTCTTGGATATTTATTGCTGGTTTGAAGAATGACCTCAGTATGATCGCAACATTTTCTTTGAAAATCATTGATATTTACTTTAAATGGTCTTTGAAAAATGTTGCATTTTGTTTTAGCTAGACATTATTATTATTTTTAAGCCAATGATTATGTCAATTGTTATTGTCATTATTTTAAAGATATTACTTTTATTCATAGCAATTGTATTGGTTTGCTGGGGAGCATTTTGAATGGGTTGATATAAACTTGGAATATTCCTTAAATAGACTTTCATTGCTCGTCAAATCCTCCTGATTTGTCTCGTAATCATCTAGAATTTCATTTCGGATATTCTTTAATAGCCTTTGAATAGTCTTAGTATATATACAATTATGATTGGAAATAGTTGTTGACATGCATTGCAGTTGTCATAGAGGCAATATGGGAATACTCAGATAATATTCGATCAGAATCGTTGCATAAGATCTTTAAATGTTCTTGTAATGCTCGCGATTAATATTGAAAAAGTGTTGGTTTTGTTGAAGAAGGGTTTCAGGATACACGTGCTATTTCTTTTTATGTTATTGCTGTTGCCTTAGCATTTTCTTTAAATATAGTGCATTAAAGATTCTTGAACATTTCATTAATTGGTTGTAGAATAGGTCCGAAATATTATACCTTCTATTTATCACATCACCTTTTAATGAAATTGAAACGCTCTAGGGAATGGCTTTCACTAACCTTGGAATGTTCTAGGAATTTTTTTTTTCTATTATCATTTTATTAGACATGTATTAAACTTTTATTAGAATTGTATTGGTATCTGCTTGAAATGGTTTTGTATTAGTCATGAAAAAGTCTCTAATTAGTCTTGGAATTGATATAGGAGCGTAATCTTCTAACAATACCATTGTTAGTTATCTATAACACGTATTGGGTCGGTATTGACATGATATTGCTATTTCTGGATATGGTCGTGAACTGGTGTTAGACATTGTTTTCGATTAGTCGTCGAATAGACCATTGAATGTTCTTCGAATCATTTTTGAATTGTACTGCAAGGGTGTATAACTTTTCTTTGAATTGTTTTAGAATTGTCGTAGAATTGTCTTAGAATTATGCGTTAATGGTTTTCAAATTGACGGAGAATTATCTTGAAATATGATGTGATGTATGGGATATTATATGAATTACATTGTAATTTGTGTGGGATATGTTTTGTATGGTATTTGAATAGTTTTGTAATTGTTTAATGTTTTTTTTTCGAATTGTCCTGGAATTGATTTTTCGAATGGTTTTATTTAACTTCATCTTTCAGTTGTACTAAAATGTATCTTGCACTGTTATAACTATTATTGTATGGGAGAGGTTTCGGAAAACAGTTTAGTTGTTTTCGAAATGTGTTAGAATTGTCTTCGTGTAATCTTGCAATTGTTTAATAATTATTTTTCTATTTTCTTGGTATGATCATGGAATAATCTCTGAAAAGTCATCGAAGGGTCCTTTATATCTTTTCGGATGAGTTGTAGAACTTTTTAGTGTAAATGTTAATATAATCAGTGAATAGTCGTTTGAATGTCTTACGATACTATCATACTCTAATTGATATTGTTCTATAACTTATATTGTAATGATGTTGGAATTGGTCATTCAATAATTTTTGATCATTTGTCTTGAAAATGTCTTGCAATACACTTATACATATATCAGAATAGCCTTTCTATAGTATTTCAATTATATTGGAAGTCATCGCTATGACCCAACAGCCTTGAAATTACTTTTCAACGGTCTTGTAATTTTCTAATTGCATTAATGATTTATTAGAATTATCTTTAAATTGTATTAATATTCTTCTTAAAGTTGTGTAATAATTTTAAACACTTTTGTTTTGTATTGCCATAGTTATGCAATGACCAAAACCATGCCCTGAAATGAATTTCCATCACAGTGTTCGTACATTTAAATTGTATTGCTATTTTCGTAGAATAAGGTTTACATAGTATTGCTAATGTAAGACGTTTTTGAAATAGTACTAGAGTAATCTGAAAATGGTGCTAATATTTACTTAGGTATGTTAATTGTATTGGAATGGGATTACTATTATCTTAAAATTCTCATGAATTGTATTGATATTTGCTTAGAATTTTCGAATGATCAAAGAACTATCTTGGAAAAGTGTTTGATTAAAGATGAAATGATTTTCGAATAGTTATTCTCTTGAAAATATATGTATTGAAAGGATGTTATTTAGTTACTATGGGACACTCTAGGCATTATATCGTAATCCTCTCGTAATTATATTCTGATTTACTTTCAATGATCTTCGAATGCTTCAAGAATTAATTTTGCGATTTACTCGTAATTATCTTTAGATTGTCTGTAAATTGTTTTCTGATTTCTATTTACTTTCAGATGTGTTTGGCAATTTGATTTGTTTTTAGAATCGTTCTCCACTAAAACATATCCATGTACTAACATCTATTAAGTTTCACACTTCGATTTAGTCAGAACTTTAAGAAGTCTTATTTGCATGAAAAAGTAATGCAAAATTAAATATAGATCGAGATAATGTTGTATTCTTTGAATTCCTCTAAAACTTATATACATTCCTCAAGAAAAATCTTGGAATTTTGATTTTCCTTATTTTTTATCACCTCCTTATACACAGACTTGTTAAATTTTAAAAAAAATAATAATATTAGTAATGTTATAGTTATTTCGTAAACAATACGAACGAAACAATGTTAATTATATTAGCAAAACTATAAGAAAAGTTATAGACTAAGTTCGCTTAATATAGGTTTCGTTTGATCAGTATTGCACAAAGTTATATATATATATATATATATATATATACATATATATATATATATATATATATATATATATACATATATATATATATATATATACATATATATACATATATATATATATATATACATATATATATATATATACATATATATATATATATATACATATATATATATATATGTATATAATCACTGGCATTTTTTACGTTTTCTCACACCAGACGTAGATGGATGCCAATCAGAAAGCTTGGTCGATGAAACGGCTGTTCCTCCTCGAGTTCTTTTTGGTCCACGTTTTTGTGATGTTTTCTTCTTTGGTGAAATATAATCCTCATACTCAAAATGTCGTCCGTGCAAATCAAAGAAGTTAATAAGCCAGATGCAATAACATGTAATTCAATTCATTTGGCCTGACGATTATATACGGAGATGAAACGCGGATGCCTCTGAGTAGCTAAATTGCCATAAATATACTTTCATAACTTACTACCTTGCTCTACTCAGCTATTGAGTACTATCGAAGTAAATACTAGAAAATAGATACCTAATATATTATATCTCCTTATAATATATTATGTGGATACATGAAATAATAATAATTAGATAGATAGATAGATAGATAGATAGATAGATTACGTTTGATTACTCTCATCCTTCCTTTCTCATATATATATATATATATATATATATATATATATATATATATGTTTGTGTGTGGGTGTGTGTGTTGTATAATTAGGCAACATGCCTTCTTTTATATATATCTGGTTGAACAGGAGTGCCAACTTCTGTTTATTCTTTTTTTGATCCAATATTTCTATTCGTCGAACAATAGATCTTATACTATCAGCCATGGAGTGTAGGAAATCTCCATATTTCACGCAAACGTTTTCGACCATCATTGGTCGTCTTCAGGCGGATCATAGATCAATGCAAAATAAACTTAGTGAATTTATTAAGAATACGTTTCCATGTGATTAAAAACATTAAAACATTAAAAACATTCAACAGAATGTCAACACGCCTTCGCACCCCTCATAACGAGCATGGTTGATGTTGGGCTTTTTTAATTGAATGAACAATGCTTCCATTATGGGGAGGCGAATACTGCAATTGTTCATTTAATTAAAAAAGCCCAACATCAACGTTATGAGGGGAGCGAATGCGTGTTGAAATGCTATTGGATGTTTTTAATGTTTTTAATGTGTTTAATCACATGGAAACTCCTGTTCAACCAGATATATATATATATATATATATATATATATATATATATATATATATAACCTTCTTTGTTGTTGATATTACTTATATTACATTACAAAATAAATTAAGTAAAGTTATATTAAACAAAGAATGTTAAATAAGTGTGCCTTGAATAAAATAATATTTTATTTTATTTAGTTTTGTAATAAATGTATGGACTTTTCAGGGATGGGTATCGGTTTTTAATGCGGTGAAAATCAATAAACCAAAGAAATAGCATATTAAATTGTAACTAAAATAAAAATTGCTGCTGTTTAGAAGGATTTCACTGTAACTGACCCTAGAGAAAATGTTAAGCAGAACATATACAACACATTAACGTTAATTATATGTTAAAAAGTAAAAAAAAAACATAAACAGAGGTTTGAAATAAGAGATACGTTTAATTTATTTTGAACAGTAAAAACATTGAAGTTTTAAAGAAAGAGAAAGGCAAAATAGTTTTAACTTTAAATATATTATTAATGTTATCTAATTAATAATCAAAGCAAAATTTATGTACAGGGTGTTTCAAATGTCTTGGGAACATTACAAATGCGTATATCTCATGAACTATTCCAGGTAGAAAAATGAAACTGGTGCCATTTTAAAGCTTGCTTAATCAAGTTTTTGGTCATACTAATGATTTTCGTGTTATCTTTCCAGGTGCAGTTATGGCGTTCTCTAAACAAGACAAGGCATTTTGCGTCCTCCAATTTGCAAAGACTGAATCGTGGACATGTGTTCAGCGTGCATTTCGCAGGAAATTTTAAAAAGAAGCCCCTGAAAGGAAATCCATTGTCAGATGGAATGCTAAATTTGTGAAAGATGGGTGTTTGTGCCCAAGTAAGCGAACAGGTCGCCCTTCAACTTCAGAAGATGCAGTTGAGCAAGTTCGGACAGCCTTTCAGCGGAACCCCCGTAAATCAGTGAGAAGAGCCAGCAGGGAACTTCAGCTTGCTCCAGCAACTGTCTGGCGTGTCTTAAGGAAACGACTGCAAATGGTACCTTACAAGCTCAAGTTGGTCCAAAAGTTGAAGGACGCTGATAAGCCACTTCGCCGTGACTTTTGCATTGCAATGCAAGAGAAGTTGGAAGATAACGGCTTTGATGACCGGCTTGTTTTTAGCGATGAGGCGACCTTCCATCTGAATGGCAAAGTTAACAAGCATAACACTCGCATATGGGGTACTGAGAATCCTCATGAACTTCTTGAGCACGAGCGAGATTCACCAAAAGTGAACGTGTTTTGTGCAATTTCCAAGAAAGGTGTCTATGGACCGTTCTTCTTTGAAGAGGCAACTATCACTGGTGAATCCTATCTCAACATGCTGGAAGACTGGTTAAAGGCTCAGTTGGAACAAGCAGAATCTGATGACTTCATTTTTTCAACAAGATGGTGCACCACCACACTGGAGTCTTAGAGTAAGGCAGTTTCTTAACACAAGGCTGCCTGGTAGATGGATTGGGAGATCTGGGCGAGGTGATGACGTTCTCATGCCCTGGCCTCCTAGGTCTCCAGATCTTACCCCGTGTGACTTTTTCCTTTGGGGCTTTGTCAAGCAACAAGTCTATGTGCCGCCCCTTCCAAGAGATATTGACGAACTAAAGGCTCGAGTAACGGCAGTCGTGGGAACCATTGACGTCAAGATGCTGGAACGCGTTTGGCAGGAAATGGACTATCGACTAGATGTCTGCCGTGTGACGAATGGTGCTCATATTGAGCAACTTTGAAGATTCCGCACAAGACTTGAAACTTTAACCTTTTCAACGGTACCAATTTCATTTTTCAACTCCTAATAGTTTTTGAGTTATTAAAAATCGTTATGTTCCCAAGACTTTTGAAACATCCTGTATAATTGTCTGTATTTTTGTTTAAAAATAATGATGTATATGCTTTTAAAAACGCTATTGTAAAAATAGCTCAATGCTGTTCATAATTTGAATATTATGGTTACACCGGGGTGAAATAGGTCATGCAGTGTAGCACATTGATCATCAGCATTCAGTCAAAAAAAGTATATATTATAGGAATAATGCCTATAGTACTAACATTTATGAAGTTTGAGCAGGGACTTTACGTATCTTGAGAAAATACCGTTGTGAAGAAAGCCATCCACATTATGAGTTTAAGAATTATCGTAAAGCAAAGCATTTAGTTTTTTTTTCATAAACACATGTATATTAAATGAATTTAATTTACTATTGCATACATTTGTTTACAATAAAATTAATGTTGAACAGCAGTATCATTTATGTAATGAAACATAGCACTTTGTGAAATGAAAGTCAGGAGAAAATATTGATATACATACGTAGCCCATTTAACCACGGTAGTTCACTTCATCCTTTTTCATTAATATCGTGTCGTTTATAGTTCGTCTTCTATAAATATTTGAATTAGTATTTGTCAGAAAGAACGTGAACAAATAATGTTCGTTATTTTTAAATATAACTAGTTTGGAACAACATCTGCTCAAATTAAAAAAGAACTTTTACATGTTTATATATGTCGAATAAAGTCGCTCGAGATTCTTACACTATATATATATATATATATATATATATATATATATATATATATATATATATATGTATGATCCCTTAAATTATGTTAAGACTAGTGTAAATTCTTTCGAGCAAACTCATATAGTAACTGCAGGAAATATATTGACTTACATTAGTGATTTCCTACTGAACGACTTAGGACTATTTTTATTTTCTCGTATAGTTGTTATGGTTGAGTAACTTCCCAGACTATATATATATATATATATATATATATATATATATATATATATATATATATATATATATATATACAGAGAGAGAGAGAGAGAGAGAGAGTAAGACAGATAGATAGAGAGAGAGAGGTGGAACCAGAGACAGGAAGAGAGATAGAGATATGTAGAATACGAGAGAGTGGGTTGAGACAAATACAATTAGCACATAATATTTATCTGTGCCAAGAATTTAAAATCAATAAATATGTGTCGTACAATCGATTCTAAGGCAATTTAGACAGTGGTATTACTATGTTTTAAGATTTAAAAAAGTCCCGTCTCAAGTCCCCAATCACCACATCAACAATAGAAATCAACCAACAAACAATCCATATTTTTTCGTTCAAAGCTATATATATATATATATATATATATATATATATATATATATATATATATTTAAAATTTGATCGCATACAAAACACCGATCTATTTACATTTTTTATGATGCTACTTTTTTTTAATTAATAATACTGCTAAACTCCTAATTTTTATGTCGCTGTAAGTATTGCCTCTTATTCATCCTCTTAATACATGTTACGTCTCTATAGAAATATGCTTTATTTCGGTTGGTATATATATATATATATATATATATATATATATATATATATATACATATATATATGTGTGTGTGTGTGTGGGTGGGTGTGTGTGTTGGTGGGTGGGTGTGGGTGGGACTGTGATTGCTTAGCCGTCAGAATATGAGTTATAAACATGACTTGTTTCGGAGTGTCGTAATCTGCGACCAGTTTGAATAATTATCTCATATCTCACGATTCCGGAATGATGAAACGTCAACTTATGTAGTAAAACACATATTTATAATAATTTGTAGCCCCTAATCTAGGTTGGGAAATGTAATTAGTAGTATTAACACATACGTGACGATCATAGCTTTAATGCATATTCTTCATCAGTCGAACACTGTTTACGTCGGCTGCCAGCAATAGGTTTAAAACTCTCACCCTTTTATGTAGTTGTTCGTGATAACAGCGAGGCTTCAGGCGTAGTAATTTGAGTTATAAACATGGCTTGTTCCGGGGTTTCGAATGCTGCGACAATCTTGAATCATTACATTAAAACTGCCGATTCTGGAAGGATGAAACGTGTACGCATATACGCATGACATTAATACTACTACTACTTCTACTACTACTACTACTACTACTACTACTACTACTACTACTACTAATATATATATATATATATATATTGTAATCGAAAAAAGCTGTTTCACAATGCATAATCTGTCAGTGAGACTAGACGTGACGAATACTTCACAGTTATATTCGGCGCCCTATTACTTTATTAGCTTCTCTCCTCTACACTATTGTTTTTGTTAGGACAAGAATAATAGCATGAGAGAAATTCATGTACGTTTTCTATTCAGATCATTTACTATCTAATTTTACTCCAGAAAAACCTTCGAATATATACATAAAACAATTTGAATATACATAAAATAATTTGAATATATATATATATATATATATATATATATATATATATACTACTGTTTGATAGTAAAAGAAGGGGGGGGGACGTAATGCGCAAGTCGGAAATGATGTCACTTCAGATCGGGGCTATCTTTCTTTTCGCCCTAAACAAGACGATCAATCAGACATCAAGAACTCGGGGTCCTTGCCGGCCGGAAAGAGTGGGGGTGTTGTCACAAGTTGCTAAAAGTAAAATAGTAGCTCTCAACGTAATTTATTTGCTCTATCTCTGTCTTTCTTTCCTTCTTATTTCACTCTCTCTCTTTCTCTCTCGCTCGATCCCTGTCTTTTACATTCTCTTCAGTTTGACGTTTTGTGTTATATTAAATAAAATTGTTTAAACCAGATAAGCATCCGCGTGTTTTTCTATGAACGGCGAGTTTCAACAACAGCAACGAGACACGATATACCCTTACCAGCACAGACGAAACCCGGGTGCACTCCGTTTGAGGTTTGCAGTATTCAAAACTACACATAGAATATTATTATTAACATTAATTATATTTTACATCAAATACAAGGATAGTTACATATCAGATGCCATTAGAAAATGTACATGATGAATTTAGTGATTGCATTTATATAATATATTACATGTTCCAATTTACGCGTTGGGTAACGATTGCTACTATTCCACTTTTATTTCATATAAAAGTCCAGAAACTGTGGCATATCCTTTAGAACGTTTGTGTTAAATAGCTAAATAATAATGAGTCGTTTACATTCTATATTAGTAGTATTGTCATTATAGTATAGAATTATTATTATGTAGAACAAAGAAGACTATACATATACATATATATATATATATATATATATATATATATATATTTCCAACTTATTTAAATAGTACACGTATATTAATTTTACAACGATGCTGAAAAAGAATGTCACTATTTATCTAAATGCTTACATGGACATTACGCATATTATAAAGTAGTTCAATGAATATTAAGTTACTGGGGTTGTGTAAAATACACACATATCTAATGAAGTGCTGAGTGACTTCTTTACTCACGTATACGTCCACGCTAATAGGTGCAAGTAAACATATTAAAAGAAAATAACTTAGTCTTTGAAATAAGGAATATTTATCAAGTATTGTTGCTATACACAGTTATAGTAAGTAAACATAGGTATCCCTGTTTTTTGAAAACTCCCATTTAGTTTCATAATAGATGCCGAAGTGGGAAAAGCCAATACATTGGTTGAACAATACATAGTAGTGAAAATGCAATTTATTTGAGACATCAAGTCATGATATTTTTACCAGTGTGAGTCTGTTTTGCAAGAATTGGTTTTCTTAATATAAGTAGTTATTCACGGGCATTCAAGAAACCGACGGGTCACAAAGATAGTTCACCACATCAGCATTCCCCGCTGATATCCACTCCACTAGTGCAATAGCCATGGGTATTTGTGCCTAGTAATTCATCCAAAAAAGCGACTGTCACCATGAGTGAATATCTACGATCTTAAAACCTTGCTCTAAATACAATTTCTCACTGATATTAAATCGAACTCAAATATAGACATATTACGATTATATAGTACATGAAATAAGTATGTGTGTGTTAGCTGAACAATATTCAAAACTAAAAGAATATTGTTACATTTTCCTAAAACAATTGCAATTGAAAATTCTAGAAGAGAGCACACACCATGTGGCAATGAATGTACAGAATATTACACAGTACAACAGAAAGAAATAGATGTTCTTACAATATCCTATGAAACCCATTAAGGGTCTAATGGATACCGTCGGGGTCGATAATAATTTATGTTTGTTTTGTATATACGCGTTCAATGTGTATTCTAAATTATATTGTTGCTGTTTTACTGATTAAAGTTTTGTTCTTTCTACTTTTAATTGTGATTGTGTCAGCTATCATGGGCTGCTCTTAGTGTGTTCTATCTTTCCATTCGAGGGTTACATGTATTCGGTGCGATTTTACTTTTATTTACATGTGGTTGATCTCTATATATGGGATGCTTGCTGAACCCGAATATTATTAAGTCAACGGTTAATTTGTGACGTAAATCTTAAGCTTTTAATCTGAATCCTGATTCTAATGCTATGCATTTTTCCAGGTTTTTTCCGAAATGTTACTAGAGACTTTACACTTATTCTGATGATTGGTTCTTTTATCTTAACAACTATGTTGCTGTTTCGCAAGTACCTCATATTACTTAGTGTTTCTGCCTTTTCCTATTTTGTATCAACTGGTACGGTAAAGTATACTATTCGCCGGGTATATGCCTTTTGTTGAGGAGTGTGTTGCCTTACATTTTAGCTTATATTGTGTTGCCTTACATGTTAGCTTGGATTGTGTTGCTTACATTTTAGCTTAGATTGTGTTGCCTTACATGTTAGCTTAGATTATGTGTCCTTCCATGTTAGCTTAGATTGTGTTGCCTTACATTTTAGATTAGATTGTGTTGCCTTACATTTTAGCTTAGATTGTGTTGCCTTACATTGTAGGTTAGATTGTGTTGCCTTACATTTTAGCTTAGATTGTGTTGCCTTACATAATTGCACATTCTGTGGGCTACTATGCTTTCCATTTTCTAATTCCGCTGTTGGTGTGTGTTCGTACTAATTTCCCATTGATAAAAATCTAGCAATCTACACAGTTTACAGTGGGCAAATGTTCTCATATAGTCACACAAACACACACACATACCCAGCCACCCCCACACTCACACACACACATATGTATATATATATATATATATATATATATATATATATATATATATATATATATATATATGAATTGTAATTATCTACTGGGGAGTGTTAATTACTTACTAGACACCAGGGGAAGTTGAGCTCCCTACTATACATCATCCTCGATTGTCTTCGGCCTCTCTGTAAAAAGGGTTGTCAGGAAAACCTGATATGAAGATACTTTACCCCACAAGTAAACTCTGACAAAATATTAAAAAATAATATTGTATTCGAAACTTTAATACGATGTCCTCGGTTTTTATATGCACCAGCTTATACGATGAATGATGCAACTTGTTCTAGTGTTGTTAAGTCAAGTAACAGCACTTAGCTTCATAGTCCACCAGACAAGATACATTTGTGTCTTTGAATCTCATTAGACGAACAGACAAAAAGAAAGATATACTATAACGTGATCAACTGGTCAATTGGGAAGAGTAATGTTCTTAACTTCTTTACTAACTCAACGCTTGAGAGCTAAAGAAGTGTTTTTTCTCGAATAGGCGAATTAGATATCAAGTGTTAGCTCCTGATTCATGAGAACATTGACTGAACTAAAATGAGAGAAAAACAAAAATATATTATTTTCATGTCTATAAGTATATTCTTTTATGGTCAGCATTCTTCATTCGAATGAGGATATGTGTGACGGTTTCGTCTGTAGTCAACAGAATAAACATTTTCTGAATTTAGTCTGTTATATACTTTTATACTAATCGCGTTATTAGTGCAAATATCATTAACGATTAGTTATTCTTACTAACTATTGTATTCGCATAACTTTTTACTGGGGTTCGTCCACTTGTAAAGATTTACACACATGGGATATTTTCAATGAATACAACTGTGACGAGTAAACAATTAACAATCGACCCGTGTAGAAAATGTTCAGTTACAAACAGCCTTCTCGACATACATCCAGCAAAGTTAAGTCGCATTCTAAGGTGTGAATGCAATCCGACCGGGAACTTTTCTCATGATCACCGAATATTAACCAAATAGTACGAAAATATTTAACAAGCAAAAACAACACTAGTAAGACAACGATCTACAGTGCCGTGCGAATAAGAAATGAGAACGCCCTAAAACAGTCTAGTCTGTTTCGGGCGCATTTAAACACATTATGGGGCTACGCTTAAACTCTTTTCATTGTTCTCGCGCCATGGCATAACAACAATTGTGTATTACAGGGAGGTTACCTTAAAACTAGTCAAACAATAGGTTCCTCTTCATTCTGTCAATATTGCACCTCATTTTGAGTTCTCTCACCAGCATTGTATCGCTCAATGTGTTTATCTGAAATTCGAGTGAAGATAAGCCACCTCAAGTGTTATTTATCTACTACTCCGCAATAGAAATGTAGCACACCTTAGTGTATTCATTCGTTCAGGCCTTCTACGACTATGTTATTCGGTGTTTATCGATGTTAGTGGCTGTCATGTTTTCCTTGAAACGAGTGTCAGATTATTAGCATTTATTTATAGTATTTAACTACCGGAACAAGTATTGTCAAGTTATGCTCATCTAAATCTCTCCCATCAGTATTTCTTGTGCAGCGATGTACTATTTTATTTTAACTTATAGCATCATCATAACAGTTATTTTCTGTACCATGATGCAAAACAGCATAGCACGTTTAGACACAGTTTCCCATTATATCAACGAAGTTAAGCAACGTTCAGTCCGGTCAACCCTAAATTGGTGGCAATGTGGAAACACCAGGTGCGGTATGTCAGTTTGTATTAGCATTGTTTTCAGTCATCCCGGCTTTCTCCTTGGCACTGGAATCAAGCAGTGCTGATTCAGAGGAGGTGTGGTTG
>OY744521.1:158855860-158878360 GCA_963556195.1 Sepiola atlantica | reverse complement strand
CACGTCTTCGATTAAAACTCAGCCCATGCTCGCAAGACTAAGATGACCCAGTCGTTGGTGCTTGACAATGTTCATCACCACTAATCGCTGCCGGACGTGTGCACCCGCTCTTAACCCGACTACAACTCTTTTATTTTTTCTGTTTATTCTGGGTCGTGATCTAGACCAATACAAACAATCACGTCCACAACACGGTTAAATATACGAAAGGTGCCAGCATGGAGGTATTCGCAGTAACAGACAAGAACATGGTCGCCAAAACGCGTTACTAGTTTCGCGCGTTTTGGGATGGTCGTCTCCGGTGGCGGCAGTTACGTTGACAAATAATGTAGTATGTAACTCTCACTGTTACTAAATTAACTGTCGGTTTTCTGCATATACTAATTTTGTGTTATTGCCTATTTCGGTTTCCATTCTTTTTTAGTGTCGGATTTGGCTGCAAAACCTTTTATAAAGAGAGTAAATAGGACCATAACATTCCAAATAAATAACATCACAAATTAATTGATTCTAAACTGTTTTAAAACTGTTATGCAAATTAAGCATATGAAAAAGTGTGTTCGTGTAGTTTCTTTACACTATATATAAAGTATTTTAACATCCTATGATCTATTAGTTACTTAAATGTTGTGTTTCTATTCATATAAGTTTGATAAATTAAACACTTCTGCATCTGTTTATTTAGAAGAGAGAAACACGGTGAATTGTGTTACTCATTAAGCTCGAGTTATACTGTTTGAATCAGGAAAATAGTGATCGGTTATAATCCATCCCCATCCCGATGAGAAAAAAAGTTTTTGAAGGATAGCACCTTAATAGGAAACCGAACGATATCTGATTGTGATAAAAGAGTCATAACTTGACTCTAGTGTGTGATTTTGATTCCGCGGCTGATATTAAAACGAAAGCCAAACCAAGCTGTAGGTGCATCAAACGAAAGAGAAATTGTACAAAACGTCCTTTCGCTGTCAATATCCTCAGTTTTATAAAGTTCGATAATGTATGCAAGCTTAGCCAGTAAAAATGCATCGCTATCGCTGTCGTTCTTAAAACATAGGGCAGGCAACTTATGCCTAATTACTGACATGACGTCCTCATTATAAATTAAACACGTACAGAGTCAATGTACATTGTATTCCTGCCTATATCAAACATACAGACCCATTTTAAATGAACCCACTTCATTGTTGTATCGTAACTTCATGTGACGTTTAAGGTAAGCAAATGAATTACCTCATGTCTAAAACAACCTGTGAATAAAAACACGACAAACAAAAAACTCCGATGATGCTGTAATGTCTTAAGACTTCTAAAACTAGTGACAAACATTCAACATTTATTATTGGTAAAATTACGTTGAAATCTTGAATAACGTCTTGCATTAATATTTTATAAGTTTCTCATGGCCAATGCGATTCTTTTCAAACGATCTTATATTATTCTGTATTAATACCAACAAAAAAACGAATGAGGAGATAAATTATTTCCGACCATTAGCATTAATATTTCCTTTCATAAAAGTGTTATTTATGAAGTTCATGCCGGATGTGATGTGTGTATGCTAGACACTACATCTATCGTTTTCAAGGTCAATATCAACAGATTCTTGTTACACCGTCCTCCTTAATAATCAATACTGCTAAACTTCCACTAGAATTATCTATGACAACAGTGTTGTTTCACCTGACACTCAATAACCCTTATCCCACAATGGGGTTTTGGGCTTTGATATGTTGTGACTCTTTAGTAAAAACAAACTATAAAAGTTGCTTATTATCTAGTTATTTTACATGCCCATTTCAACTCACACGATAATGTTGCACGTTCGCTTGCTGATCGTGTATAAACTATTTATACACATGTCCGGAACCCGATTTCTATTCGTCTACTGACGAAACAGCTCAGACGTGGAGGTTCATTTATAAAACAAAAAATTATAAAAACTTTTAAAAGAGCCAGTAAAAAAATATAGGCGAGTAACTTGAGTGATAGTGAGGAACAGACATACGGATAGTTTGAAACACTACACCTAGTTACGCTGTGTGTGTCGGCCGCTGGACATGTCATAACTGATTGAAGGGTTACTAGGAAATAGACATAAAATCTTACTCTGGAAGTTACGTGGTTTCGTTTACCTCAGTTTTTGCGTCACCTATGCCCCTTTGGTTTCACTCAATATTTTTTAATTCAAACACCGGTACTCGTTATACAACAGATGTGTCTTAGATTAAACGCTGGCGGGATGACTCCATCTTAAATGTTAAGTGTCACATATAAATATTTTACTACGTATGTTCACTATTGTTTGAACACATAGTTCGTGTCAACGTGCTAGACTCTTAGATTATTACGTAGAAAGAATAAGGCACACAAAGCATTCTTCAGAAACAAACACACGTAGTTAGATATATATGCAGTGTGACACACATATATATATATATATATATATATATATATATATATATATATATATGGACATATATGTGGTGTGTGTGTCGACACTACTGCTTGTTTCCATTAGTACGGTTCGAATATTAGATATGGCTAGTGCGATCATGTACGTAGCACCCCCCGATGCCTAATATTATGGGAGACATAGCAATGTTTGACTTGTGGGAGTTAGGATGTATGAGAATACTAGGAGTGTATGCGATAGATGATATCCCGCAAACTGAACAACCGGACATCTACATATATCCCATCATATCTTGAAGTTGGAGCGCCACGCACAGGACCGCATATAGCTAATATTCTAACCACATTAATGGGTACCATCATCATTTCTCACAAAAACACTCCGGTGAGTTATTTAAATGCACACACACACACACACACACACACACACACACGCATATATATATATATATATATATATATATATATATATATATATCGTCAAAATCAGAATATGTGCTTGTTTTTTTGCAAATGTATACTACTAGTATATTTAATCAGGCTTATTTAATTATGCTTTTTAATCAGAGCTGTCATTTATCTTTCTAACTTGACGTGTCTTTATTAGAGCTATGGTATTCGGTTTTGTTGCGGAAAATCAATAACAAGCAAACTTTCTATAAATAAACTGAAATTGTTTATATTCGGTGAATCGATACAAATAGATTATTATCGTAGCGTCTCTCAACGAAAACGGACAAGTCAGCAATGTGAAAAAGAAGTGAGAAAATAATAGTACTCCCAAATAAAGTAAATAAAGAAAATAAAGCGAAAACTGCCACAAAAAATAAGTAGAACTAAAAAAAGTGTGGAGGGCGTAATAAAAATTGAGATAAATATTGCCTAATCAAGAACAGCAATGAGAGAGTGCGTTAAAAGACAAGTAACGAAAAGATACAATATTGATGAATAACTCCTGAAAGATGGGCAAATAAATACATTTAAAAATAGATCAGATATTCGTAGAATCCGTCTCTTTTATCTGCGCGTTTAACTAGGGAAGTTTTATCTAAAATATAGCCACGATAAACGGACGATAATTCGATTTAAGCACTTCATAAGAGACCAGCAAAATTTTATTTAAAAATTTAAATATCTAAGACAAATGAAAATTATATTTCAAACCACATGTCAATAACCAACAAAAATGATATTTAAAAATTTACCGTGAGAGACAAACAACACTATTATTTTTTATCTATAGTATTACATAAACATTGCTATTTATAACTTAAGGATGCCAGACAAACGAAAATGCTGTTTGAAAAATAGGTATGTCATTCGTCAAACAAAGAATGCCATAATAAAACACCTTTTTAAACGTAAGCCTGACAGTAACACAAAGATACAAGTGCAAGCATATGTGTGTTATTTATTGTCAAATTTAGCGTTACAATGAAAATTATATTAAAAGTTATGCGTGAGACAGCAATACATTAATATGCACAGGGTAACTGAATAACGTTTTTAAACATAAGCGTGACGCACAAATAAACGTGTTATCTTTAACCTCATTCTACCATATCTTCTGATGAACATATCTTTCTTACAAAGTTAATTATGCATACAAATAAGATGGCATGAGTCCATTTAATATGCACGTATATCGATACAAATATTTTTCAAGCTTAATGATTATATACGAATTGACGGACAAAGCTCATGATGGGCGTGTTAGGACGCATTGAGAAAATCAATTGTAACGACGATGGCGATAAAAAGTGATGTGAATATTTTGTACAAAACAGTCTACTTGAAAAGTAAATTTACATAAAAAAGCACCAAGGATGTAATATGTTTTAACATAAGACATACTTTAATACAAACGTGCTACCGTTGAGATTATCGTTCAAATAGATTCATGAATAACGAAATGGTAATATTTACTTCTTCCGTTCTCACGTTATATCTACATTTAAACAAAAAAAAGATTGTAAATGCTGAGCCATGATAAGTAAAAGAAAACTAGTCCATATAATAAGTTAATAGAATATATTTTCTCAGTTATGCCACAACCTTGACGCTTAAATAATTGATATGGTTTCAGATCAACATATTTCTAAGTAACAAATAACAAAGCTTAAAGTTAAATCTTTTTGAGAATAAAGCTAAACTGACTGAAATTATGGGTTTAGACAATTCTGAATTTGCACACTAATCTCTTCTTTGCGTACTCTTTTCGAATTAGTGCTACTACGCCGATAGAGATAGTTTTAATAAGGAAAATGAACACGAAAACATTTATATGTATAGATGTATATAGTCAAGGGAAGCTATTGATTTCTAACTCTGAAGGAAATGTTATTTCTGTATTTTGATGTAATTATGTGTGTATTGTGTTACGCTGTCATTCGGAAAACACATATGAGTATAATCACGAAGCGCGAATATTAAATATTATAAAGTTAAATTCTTATCCATTTTATACTTTTTTTGCGATAAACAATTTTGTGTAAAGCGCACAGATTAAGGTGAACTATTCAGCTAGATATATATGGAGCACGCTCATGTAGTTGCATACACATACACAGACATACATACACACACACACCCATATATATATATATATATATATATATATATATATGTATTTTTTTTTGTTATCTTTTTTCAAGAGATATAGCATCCTACCGGGCGCTAGACATACACCCGCAGTTTCAGAGACAACAGTCGATTAATATTGTAACCGTTATTTTAAGCGACATTTTGTGTATCTCTCTTGCACTTGATTCACCGGGTATATTAGCTAATTAGTTTTGAATTATTTTTCATGAGTTCGGTGTCTTCTATGGTTCCTGTAATTTATGTGTGTCTACAATATTTTACACACATGGATAAACCGCATCATTGTACGTGCATGTAATTGTTAAGAAAACGTCATACATTTTTCTAAGTTCGGCTACATAAAGAGTATTACTATTTGTAGAATGACCACCAATACGACAATAAATATCAGGGTGTATCCTTCTTATCAATATATTAATACGATAGCGTGTGTGTTCGTGTGTCACGCTTCCGACAAAATCTCTGCGCATGCGTGCCGCACCTAGATTTTGAAAAAGAAAACATTCAACTCGCCTAATTTTCGAAACATTATCAAGTATTTTTCTTTGGCGCAACGGTTAGCGACGTAGTATTTTTGACTTCGGCCCGACTTGTTTATAGTTCGATCCCAACGAACCTCTGAGATGTTTTTCTACATTTCGGGGGGAAGGGGAAGAGAGGTAGGGAGGGGACGACCGGGAAGAAAAATATTAATATAATAGCGTGTGTGATTTTGTGTGGCATGCTTACATCAAAAGCAACGACCTTCCGAATATTTGCATGCAACTCATGAATTTGCTTGACCTTTTGGCTAAGATCATAGTGTAGTATCTGTTCCGATGGATACTGCACTCCATAGACTGGTATTGTCTTGGCCTTCGAGGCTTGATTTACGCCGGTCTATGGGTATGTCCTGTGCAGTTCGCGGAGGTCCACCTTCCCAGGCTTCGCCTCCCCTCTAGAAGTGAGATAGCACGCATCTGCCTGCCCAGAATCCGATTAAACTCAGGCTAACCATACATAAATCAATAAATAAACAAACAAATAAGTAAGAAAAACTAAACAAAAATAAAACGTAAAGACTTAAAAGCTAAAACATAACATAGAAATACAAGGAACCACGTGTTAAAAGAAGTTAAGACATTATATTGACACAGCAAAGAAACAGGATATAGGCCACTCTATATGGAAATATAACAATATAACAGGAAATAGGAAGTAAATATTACGATACATTTGTCCGTGAGAAGCACAATAATTGGTTAAGAGAACAACAAAATAAATGATGTGTAAACTAGCTAGTTGTGTATATAAAAAAACACCCGCCAAAAATATCTCCATACATTTTAGCCATAAGCCGTTGTCTAGCATAATCTCCATTAATATATTTTCATAGCTTATATACAGGGTGTTTCAAAAGTCTTGGGAACATAACGATTTTTAATAACTCAAAAACTATCAGGAGTTGAAAAATGAAATTGGAACCGTTGGAAAGGTTAAAGTTTCAAGTTTTGTGGGGAATCTTCAAAGTTGCTCAATATCAGCACCATTCGTCACACGGCAGACATCTAGTCGATAGTCCATTTCCTGCCAAACGCGTTCCAGCATCTTGACGTCAATGGTTCCCACAACTGCCGTTACTCGAGCCTTTAGTTCGTCAATATCTCTTGGAAGGGGCGGCACATAGACTTGTTGCTTGACAAAGCCCCAAAGCAAAAAGTCACACGGGGTAAGATCTGGAGACCTAGGAGGCCAGGGCATGAGAACGTCATTATCTCGCCCAGATCTCTTAATCCATCTACCAGGCAGCCTTGTGTTAAGAAACTGCCTTACTCTAAGACTCCAGTTTAGTGGTGCACCATCTTGTTGAAAAATGAAGTCATCAGATTCTGCTTGTTCCAACTGAGCCATTAACCAGTCTTCCAGCATGTTGAGATAGGATTCACCAGTGATAGTTGCCTCTTCAAAGAAGAACGGTCCATAGACACCTTTCTTGGAAATTGCACAAAACACGTTAACTTTTGGTGAATCTCGCTCGTGCTCAAGAAGTTCATGAGGTCATCAAAGCCGTTATCTTCCAACTTCTCTTGCATTGCAATGCAAAAGTCACGGCGAAGTGGCTTATCAGTATCCTTCAACTTTTGGACCAACTTGAGCTTGTAAGGTACCATTTGCAGTCGTTTCCTTAAGACACGCCAGGCAGTTTCTGGAGCAAGCTGAAGTTCCCTGCTGGCTCTTCTCACTGATTTACGGGGGCTCCGCTGAAAGGCTGTCCGAACTTGCTCAACTGCATCTTCTGAAGGTGAAGGGCGACCTGTTCGCTTACTTGGGCACAAACACCCATCTTTCACAAATTTAGCATGCCATCTGACAATGGATTTCCTTTCAGGGGCTTCTTTTTTAAATTTCCTGCGAAATGCACGCTGAACACATGTCCACGATTCAGTCTTTGCAAATTGGAGGACGCAAAATGCCTTGTCTTGTTTAGAGAACGCCATTACTGCACCTGGTAAGATAACAGGAAAATCATTAGTATGACCAAAAACTTGATTAAGCAAGCTTTAAAATGGTACCAGTTTCATTTTTCTACCTGGAATAGTTCATGAGATATACACATTTGTAATGTTCCCAAGACTTTTGAAACACCCTGTATATATATATATATATATATATATATATATATATATATATATATATATATATATATATATATATATATATGATGATGATGGACTCTCCCGTCGATTACGACGTACGGCGATCCAAAAGCTTTCATTTGTGTCTTGATCGTTCATGACACCTGAGTCTGGAAAGAGACCTGCAACGAAAGCCGCAGACAGTGCAAGAGCGTGAGTAATCGGATGTCAGGTGTGGACCACTCTCTCTAGCTTTTCGCCTCACTCTGGCAGTTCTCATATTATTCACACAAGTTTCGTTGAATCTTTCCAGTCCAATGCAACAAGCTGCTCGCCATGTCTTTATGTCTTTTGTACAGTCTTCAAAGTTTTTGTGAGGTACTCCAATTGTCGTCAGCGCATTTTTCAATTTATGTGTGTACCTCAGCAAGGGCCGACCAACTTTTATGTTGCCACAAGCTAACTGACTGTACATAAGTGCTTTAAGTATTCTCCCTTCGTCCATTCTTGCTACATGACCAGTCCATCGCAATTGAGACTGCAACAGGAAACTTTCAATTCCACCAATATTGCATTTGCTGTAAAGATCGGTGTTAGCAACTTTGTCCTTCAAACTAAGTCCGCATGTGGTCCTAAGGCAGCTCATGTGGAACACATCCAATTGGCGAATGTGATGCCGGAAAGGCGTCCACGCCTCACATCCATAGAGAAGACCTGTCAATATTACAGCCCTATACACATTGATTTTTGTCTCCAACTGAATGCCTCTGCTACTGCAAAGACGATGTTTCAGCTTGCCGAAGGCATTTGTTGCTTTAGCAATTCGGTTTACGATTTCATCATCAAGTGAAGCAGTAGAATCAACTTTGCTACCAAGGTAGGTAAAGTTTTTGACATAGTAAAGTGGTATGCCATCCACTTTGTGTTTTTCTAATAGTAATTCATAGACAGCCTCATTTTGTTTCACTGCTTGAACTTGTTAAGGAGTAGGGCATGGTTGATGGACCACCTCAGTCTTCTTTACACTGATTGTTAAACCAAAATCCCTACATGCACCTGAAAATTTTGTCAAAAGATTCTGAGCTTCTTCAAAAGAAGTCGCGACCAGGGCAGCATCATCTGCAAAGAGAAGGTCCCGAATGATGGCCTCTCAAACCAAGGTTTTGACTTTAAAACGATGATGGTTAAAGAGCCCACCTGTGGTTCGGAATTGAAACTTAACACCTGTGCTTTCATCAGAGAATGCGTGCCAAAGCATCACCGAGAAGAACAATGCAAACAGCACAGGTACCATATCACAACCCTGCTTCGTACCGTTATTACTTCAAAAGGTCCTGAGGTTTCCCCATTGGAAACGACCTGTGCTTTTATCTCTTCATGAAAGGAGATTATTACATCAAGCATGTTGTTGGGGATTCCAAGCTTATGAAGAACTTTCCAAAGTGCTACGCGGCTGACCGTATCGAATGCTTTTGTCAAATCAATAAACACCATGTACAGTTCCCGATTTTTTTCACGGACTTTTTCAGCAACTTGACGAAGGGTAAATACCATGTCGATTGTACCTCGACCAGAGCGAAAACCACGCTGGGATCCTGTCAAAAAGATGTCTGATGATCCTGTTCAGAATCAACCTTGCAAGAAGTTTACCTGCAACAGAAAGCAGAGATATCCGGCGATGATTATCGCAATAATTCCTGCTTCCCTTGCTCTTATAAAGATTCTTGACATTACTATCCTTAAAGTCCTGTGGGACTCCGCCAACTCTCCATATCTCCACAAACAAGATGGTCAGTTTTTTTCCACGAGTGCTCTTCCGCCACGTTTGTACACCTCAATGGGGATGCAATCTCTGCCCGCTGCCCCTGACGGTAGCTGTTTTTTTAGCTTGAGATACTTCCTGAACTGTAGGTGGAAAAGACAGTTCCGGAATTTCGGGATGCTACGGAAGAGAGGAACTGATTTTTTCGTCAGTCACCGATGCAGAGTTAAGGACAGTTTCAAAGTGCTGCTTCCAGTGCTCAACGATAGCAGATTTGTCAGTTAGCAGTGGTTCACCGTCCACAGCAAAAACTGGGGCCGAACCTTTTATTTGAGGAACAAACACCTCTTTCAGGCCAGAGTAAAATAACTTGGAATCCTTCCTGTCAGCTGCATCCTGAAGTTCCGCAGCCTTGGATGACCACCAAGCCTCTTTCAATGCCCTAAGTGCCTTCTGAACTTGTGTTTTGTGAGCTCTATATGCCTTCTTTTTCACTTTGGAATGTTTGCCCTCGAGCATTGTTTTGTGGCAAACATGCATTTGGTCGATAAGCTTCTGCACTTCAGTGTTGTTTTCATCAAACCAGTCTTGAGGTTTCCGCAAAGGGAAGCCCAAAGCCTCAGCAGATGAGTCATAAACAGCATTGCGCAATGAACACCAAGAACTTGAAACGTCACTATTTACTTCTACAGAAGCTATAGTGGTCGTAACATTTTCCTTCAGCTCATTGTGTGTATCTGCCTGTTTTAAAGGCAGAACATTAAGGCGTTTTGGAACAGAAGACATTTTCACTCTCCTCTTGTCTAAATGGAAGATGGTATTGCCGACTATAAGCGCATGATCTGATAAACAACAGCTACTATGGAAAGAGTGTGTTATCATACAATCTTTGAGGTCGCGCTTTCTGGTAATAATGTAGTCAATGAGATGCCAATCTTTTGATCGGGGGTGCATCCATGATGTTTCTCGACAATGCTTTTGTTGGAAGTACGTGTTTTACACACTGAAGTTAAATTTGTTGCATAACGTCAGGAGTCGTAATCCATTTGAATTCATTTTTTCCAACACCATGGTTACCCAGAACACCAGGCCATGGTGTGAATTCGAGCCCCACTCGAGCATTGAAGTCTCCCATCAAAGCAACCTGATCCTCATGCTGAATTTTAGAGATTAAACTACGCAAATCTTTGTAAAGATCAGCTTTGCATTGATCCGAACTATTCATAGTAGGGGCATAACAGCTGATAAGTGTTGCAAATGGAAGTCTTACGGTCATAATGCGATCTGAATGACTTACTGGGAGTGTTAGAAGTGATCTAGCAATTTCCGTCTTCACTGAGAACCCTACGCCAGATTGACGTTGTTCGTTTTATGGTTTACCAGCCCAGAAAAAAGTGTATCCACCTTGTACCTCACACAGCTCTGAGTGACCAGGCAGACGCGTCTCACTAAGGGCAGCAATATCTACATCATGTTTCCTTAATTCCATTGATACGAGGGCCGTTTTCCTTTCTAGTGACGCATCACTATCTTGCAATGTGCGCACATTCCAAGATCCAATGTTTAGCTTCATAAATTTCTATGTTTTCAGAGTGCTGTATTGGATAACTAGACAGCTGCAGTAGGCTGACAAGTCAAAGAAGGGCATGCAATGTTTAGGGCTCCTTTTATCGCCCCCTCCTGAAATAGGGAAAGCAGTGCTTATCCTAGATATGCCTGATTTGTCACTGCTGGAGGACAGAAACGGCACAATTGCCCAAAGGTTTGTGCCAAACGGCCATCCCCCACCAGCTGCCACTGTGTAGAGCGCCAGATAGAGACTTCCAGCAATATTCTTTTGCCTGTCCCCGTCGCCTTTACTCTCTCACCAGCGGACCCAGAAATACGCATGTCGATTCTAGAAAAGCTGCTAGAAAACCCACACGAATGATCTGATTTGAGTGGTGCAGGCTTGTGTAGGACCATCCACACTTTTTGGAATTGTTGATTACACAAGATTGGTGCAAATAGGTGCCACAGAAAAAGTCAGCAACAATTTTCAGGTTACACATCAGAGTTTTCCATCTCCTAGACACCTGCCTTAACAAAAGCTTAGGGAGCATCTCTCCTAGTGGGTTAAACGCGCACCCAGATACCAAACTTGAAATTTCCCTGATCCGGCGCCATATACATATACATATGTACACACATGCACACATATATATACAGATAGAGAGAGAGACAGAGAGGTTGAGACAGACCACTACCCAGTGGCAGGGGGTTAGATTGGTGAATGCCGGGACGTATCTGCATGCCAACAGGCACTGCACACTGCACCTCTGGGGTTCTAACCTACTCCGATATCTCTAATCTGTTAGCCTGGGGCCGCAAAGCATCCAGTTACCATAGTGTACCACTAGGAGGTCAGACTAGAGTCTTGTCTGGGGATAGGCTATATACCAGCAGGGGAGACTTACTCACTCGGCTCCATTTTCGCACAACTAGTAGGCTATCTTGCGGCTAAGCGATTAGCAAGAGTAGGATGCCTATGCAACTACAAGTACGCTCCGCTGTAGCACTAGACGCATCACACAGGCATGTGGATAACTACTCCACCACACCATATATATATATATATATATATATATATATATATATATATATATATATATATATATATATATATATATATATATATATAAGAAAAGGTTTCCGTAAATAAGGCTGTCTTATTTCATTGAATGAAGAATATATCAATCGAACTCTATTTCGTGTGAAGTGGAATGACGTGCACCTTCGTCTGGAACGTCTGTGTCGCACTATCATGTGTTGACGGAATACTGTACAGAAAAAATACTATATTGATGTTTTGCTACCTTAACTTTAGACTATATTCAGGTGTATCCACATAACATTACCTAACATTGTAATTGATGAATTTTATACGAAAAGCCAGTAAATTTATATATTTTAAAAACTTTACTTCAATGTAATTTCGCTAATACTAATTGCTTTTATATGAGAAAACATTGTTGAATATTTATTTCCGGAGATAGATTTTAATAGTTTTAATTATAATGTATCTGTTTAGAATTAGTGAAATATCCCATATATATATATATATATATATATATATATATATATATATATATATATATATATATATATATATATATATATATATGCGCTCCATCTACAACTTGAACTCAACATTCACTATTGGATTTACCTCATTTTGAACGACTTTCTTTTGCTGCCTCTACGAAAGCTTTTTTCTTCTCCAATAAATGTTCCTTCCATTGGACACCTTATCGGCGGACAGTAACATCCTTGACAAACCCCATATCTTTTCACACGAACTTTATTAAACCCGTCAGTTTCTTCATATTTTTTTAAAATGTTGAATGTTGGCTTTTCTATTGCCAACTTATCTATCTGTATAATTCCTATGAGTATAAGATTTCGATTTTTCAAAAGCCTTGGCTTAAGGAAAGAATAATAAACATAGTTGTATTACAGAATATACCTTGCATTGAACTATCGAAGTTTTAAATAAATTTGGACATTCGTGCATGTTTATCACTGTTCGTTCATCTATCTTTACGTATATATACATATATATATATATATATATATAGATACATACATACACATATATACATATACGTATATATATATATATATATATATATATATACATACATATACATACATATACATATATATACACATATACATATATATATATATACATATACATATATATACATACATCTATATACATATATATATATATATATATACGTACATATACATATAGATATGTATATATAAATATACATATGTACATATACATATACATATGTACATATACATATGTATACATTT
The DNA here is from genome assembly GCA_963556195.1 of Sepiola atlantica. Lineage (NCBI taxonomy): Eukaryota > Metazoa > Mollusca > Cephalopoda > Sepiida > Sepiolidae > Sepiola > Sepiola atlantica. Next base: position 158,865,097 of record OY744521.1, on the reverse strand, counting down.
ACACTTATACATATGTACGTATACATATATATATATATATGTACATGTACACATGTACATATACATATATATATATATATATATATACATATGCATTGAACTATCGAAGTTTGAAATAAATTTGGACATTCGTGCATCTGTATAACTCTTCGTTTATCTATCTTTATATATATATATATATATATATATATATATACACATGGTGCGTGGTTTGTCGTATAATATTCTAATTGAAATATACATATATATATATATATATGCTCTCTCCGGTCACATAATTGTGAGAGTTTAGTACGATGGTATTATGTTAACGCTAATATATAGTCTAATCAAAATTTTGCTGAACCGCAAAAGAATTGCTAACAAAGTGTATTACTTGGATGTTTGGCATGAATAACCTTTTAAGAGGAAAACAGTTTACTAAAATTAACATTGTCAAATGGGATCAATGGGCGCCATCTTTACAATTCAACTCATAAATATTAAAGTTTCGAGACATGAAATTCCTGAAATTTCCTGACAACATACTTTATTCATGAAAATAACTGGCAAAAATAAGCGTTTTTCGTGACAAAAAAAATATATTAAATTAGAAAAAAACAGAAAAAAAGGTGCATGAAAACCCCAAGCAAGCTTGACATGATCTTGGTGTTTTTTAAATGTAATGATGGTACGCTATATTCTTAATAATATACTTACACCAGAAAAAGGACTATCCCCTGCCATTGTGTTCATTTTTTTTCTTTCAAAAATATAAATATAAATGTACAAAACAGACTAAGTAACCTTTTTATGGCAACAATTCTCACATTGATTCCTTACATTTTATACAAAAATAGGTACAACATAAATAAATTTACAATAACAGAATGGTAAGTTGGTCGAATGCTGGGGCGAGGCTTTAGCATAACCACCACATCACAAGTTCGTGAACAGACCAAAGAATATGTCTCGTCAAGAACTAGTCAAAAGTAACTTCATCATCATCAGGTTCTGGCTGTGGGGAGATGCGGCAGTGGAGGCCTTTGCAATTACCACACAAGTGTCAACAGTCAATGCTATATTTTTTGCAAATACATCTTAGTGTAGCACACCCTGAAGTACAGTTACACCTAATTATAGCCAACAAATTCACAGGACAAGCTGGCAAGTCAGTATTGATTGGTTTTAATTCACCATCTGAAAGTTCCTATCCCCACTCGTTAGGATTCAGCTTGTTTCTACATTTCCATTCTTGAATTTAGAAGTAAACTCGAAAACTGTGGAATTTCGTAGCTGCTCTTGTTGGTGGCAATGGTTTGGCTCTAACATACTTTGAGCTTTTTGCAACTTTTTCTTTAAAGTGCCTCAGTCGGATATGAATAATGTTTTCCCCATCATTACCATTGTACATCGGCACAAAAACATTTTCCCCAGCTCCAATAACCTCTTCTGCACTGCCGTCCTTGCCAAACACTTCGGTCAGTTTGAGGAAGTTTCTATTGTTTATCATCTTTCGAAGAGATGCTGCCTACCCAGTTCCATAGACACTAGATGTTGAATCACAACCCAGTAGTGCATGGATAAATAGAATGTTGAAACAGACCACATCTCCAAATAATTTTCGAATCTCTTTGATGTTCCAGACTTTCACACGTTTTGCACTATCCTTTGGTTGTGACTTGAAGATGTTGTAACCAGAGTCCCTATTGGCATAATAACATAGAAGGACCAATAGGGATACATGGGATGAGTCATCCTCAATAGGAGATAGTAATGCTTTGACGCATCGTATAATTATGAACGAAAATGCACTACACTATCCCCCAAAGTATGATTAAATGTATGATATAGAAGTGTAATGATAACAGAAAACATACTACACTAATTCTCTAACATGTCCGGACAATACCTGAGAGGATCCCCCTATAACAATGAAGACAATGTCTGCAAGTATGTTATGATTGCAACATAAAAATACACCACTACTATAACTAAAACGAAATATAACAGTAGATGGTCTCATGACAACTAAACAAGTATAACATTAACCTCTCACTTAACAGAAGTGGTAATAGTTATTACAATATTACAATCTTTTCATAAGGAGGAGATTATAACTGGGAGAACTGACTTATGAAAACATAACTGATAATACACTATTCACCCATTAAAATCTAATACAATAATAGATTCAGTATATTTTTTCATTTATTATATATGGCTAAGCATAAAATATTTGTTATAATGTGTTGACCTTTTTGCGAAGATCTAAGTGTTGCAAATTGTCTAATAATCTCGTAACTTCATGTTGTTTTCTAGGGATGAAACGTTTGCGTATATATATAAAATAAAACAATTAAAATTACAGAAAAGTAATTCATAAGACACTCCCTAAAAATAAATATGCGAAAAGAAATACCAAACAATCATTGTTTGTGTTTGCAAGTTTACTATATATATTCATTATTACTTATTATTATGCTGCATCACATAATTTAATAGGAACTCTGTGTCGTAGATGCATGATTTATTCATCAGCAGTGCTTGACAAGTAAAGGCTCGATATAAAAATATAAAGAAAACAGTGCCAACAGAGTGTAATGGATATCTATTATTTAATAATGTGTGTATATATATATATATATATATATATATATACCATACATTAAGTAATAATACAAGACAGCATTACTACTCAGAGTTGAAATGTACTGACCTTTCGATAAGGTAAAGGCTTATATTACGTATCACCTATTTGATTTTCACCAATCTTGCAAAAAATATCCTACTTCTGTAAAAACCGACTTTTAATTATAGTACATTTTTTTATAGTGGGCGTCTGTAAACATGCTATTTACAAATATATTGACCTTTGTAATTGATATATTTCGTTCGAAAATAAACGAACAATAGTCACATACATCATTACATCATTCTAGTACTTAAATCAGACAACGAAAGTACCCGAAAAGTTACTAAGTGAATCTTAGTACAACTCAGTAAAGTATTTGCACTTAAAAAAGAACATACTGCTAACTTTTAAAAAAACTAAATTAATTGCCTGTGTATGTTTAACAATATGCGATATCTTATGAGTTTCTGACTAATAATTATAGACAAATATAACCATTACAAAATAATCTTCACATGAAAGTTTCAATGTTATTGACCCACTTACCTTGAGTTTGGTCTAAATTATGTCGGTCAAATATTTTACCGGAATTTGGCTGAAGTTATTGACACATTAATCACCCGGACAAAAACTCATACAAATTATGAGTACATGCAAACCATTCTGAAAATTATAAGAGTTTATGAATAATGGCTCAAATGAAATTCGGTCTGAAATTCAATTCTGCAAAATGTATAATCCTCGGCAAAGAAGCTACATTCTCCGCTCACATCGTCAGCAGAGATAGATTTAGAGTTTATCCAGGATCAGTTAATTGTATTTTACTGTAAAACAAAAAGAAGGTATGTAAATCCCATTTAGCATTAATGAGATTAGAATTATAGCGTAAACGTTAGAAATAATGCATTTTCTTAAAGCGCACCTGAGAATTTTCAATTACAACATTTGATTTTAACTTTGCAAGACCGTTTGCTTTTAATCTGTTATCTTTAGACATCGGTTGGTCTCTACACGTGATAATGTGTTGCTTGGGTATGCAATTTAGTTCCAACTATAAGCATCTGCCATTATGAAAGCAAGTTCTATTTACTCAGGAAAATCGTTATCAGTGACGCAAAGCATCTACTACTCTTCAAGGTTGAAAATGCTCGTTTTCAGTGTTATTGATACGTTTTCAAATAAAGCACCTACAACAAATTAAGACCACCAAAGTTTAATCAAACGTTTTGTTTCGATACGAAATTACATTGAATTACTTATAAAAAATTATTACACACCGATGTTTCTAAATGTGAGCTTTCTGTTAGTTTACATACACGACCTTAATATGAACTCGACAAACCTTTCGTAAAAGTAGAATATTACTTCTCGTACGATCGGGATGTATACGATAATTCCCCCTCACTACTGATGACAATAACGTTACATGTGAAGGCACACTGACACAAGTCGTTAAGTGTAAACAACGAAAATCATTGGAGTCTAATTTTCTAAACTTAGTCGAACAAAACAGCATTAATCAACTACTGAACGCAAGACATCCGCTATAAAACAGATATTTTCTTCGACTAAAGCCTGCCGATATGTACATATATGATCGATAAGAAAACTATTTCGATCAGTGTCATTTAAATAATACCCAACTACTCTTGTAAGTAGACCCTTCTTGCTACCATCACCTATAAATTATCGAAGTTGAAATGAGCGTGTGGTCTGGCACTCTTTATACACATAGTGGCTTCAAATTAACCAAATTCCCAGCACACACGACTCCTACCGGCAAACAACTAAATCTAAAGTATTCCGATATATATATATATATATATATATATATATATATATATATATATATATATATATATATATATCCTAGTAACTTAACCAGACGGTGTTCTTACAAGTAACTAATTCAGCACGTGAAACCCGTTGCCAGAAAAGAAACAGCGACGCCTTTTCTATTCTACCATAGTATTCGAACTATCTCAAATACACAATTTATAAAAAATAGCAACATCGCCGACGAGCATATAACTGATGGTATGTAATCCAGAACAAATAGAAACGCACCAATTTATCAATGATGAAAGACGTAACAACATAGACAAATCAATACATTCAACGGTGATGTAATTAGTACAAGACATATTCATCATTTTTTTACAACTTGACACATCAGACCTAAAAATCAGGACAAAGACAATATATCCGAATTGGTTCTCCTACGGAACGTCAGCCCAACTACTTCTATCAAGGTTTTAATTGTATAAACCCCCCATGTATTACTTGTGTAATTATTAATTCATCGAATTGCATGCTGATAATTAACGATAATGATATGTACATTTATGTGAGTCCATGTGACAGATTTGCCAAAAGAATAATTATGTTTTGGAAAATCCAAACATTTAAACCGGCGTAAAGGATTTTCGAGTTATTGTCGTAGATTTTATCAGAATCCAAGCCTCAAGAGTTCAATGATACATATTCAGCATATAATATTATTATTATCAATATTTCTGTTCAATGCCATGAAGATAAATTAACATATTAACATCGCTTTTTGACTTTGTATTTGTGTCTGCCATCGGGAGGTTCCTCGCATCGTATCTGCTTATCGGTGTACACATTTTACTGACAAGGTTTACAAATGCTGTGGTATTCTGGTCCATTTCTCAAAACCTCTACTATTTTCGGTACCTCAAAATTACACCAATATCGAACGTCATGACAGCAAGATGATAAACGCTCTTTACATGAAGATATAAACTAAATGGACTAAGATTCGCGAATCATACATATCCTCAATTATGGCGACTTCCGATGGCAATATTGGCGCATATCATCACGAGCCACCACTCGAATATTGCCATAACTAAATTACGCTAAAAATTGGATTGTATATAATGCAAGAAATTCACAAACATGAAACGTTGACCACGCGGTTTCTCTAACAAACAATGAAGTTGACCATAAACTTGATGACAATCTAAACAACCCTACATTCAACATTACATTGCATGTGTGTGATGCAATTTGTCACATCAACTACACTCCGCAGTATTCAACTCTGTTTATCTATCAAATATTGGTATATTCTGGTTAACGAAATTAACAGCATGATATTTAAAGTGACAAAAGAATAGGCCGAAAACGGCTAGTTACTTTAAACAAACATTAATATTTTATGTAAAACATCTACTTTTTCTGCTCAGGCGGAATTATGAAATTACCAAGACTAGGGATAACATGTTTCAGTCTAGTCGAATACTAAGTTGTGTATGGCAAAATGTAAACAGAACTTAAACACAGATAGTTATATACACACTATAATATATCACATCTGGTTAGGAGGACACGAGAATATATACTATTACGCGAGCGGGATTGTATACTATTCTAAACTAACAATAAAGGATAGTGTTTATGATATTGTTTATCGTATATTCACGAAATAAGGGTTAGATGGACAACGTTTTGTTTATTCTGATATTGTTATTGATAGGATTTGTTCGTGATAAATTGACAACGTAAATAATGTGTCTGTTGAAATCCTCTTTTGCTATTTGCATGACTTTATATGTATTTGCTATTAAATAATATAACACCATTAATAACGTGCTAAATAATCAGCAAATATTTGTGAAGTTTTTTAATGCATTACTTGAATGCACAATAGAAAAACATCTAGGTTGAACACAATTTCTGTTGAAAACTTGTATTATGACATCCCTAACTGACTGAAGTGGTGTTATAGGGCCCACTGTATAGTGTAGGTGCCTTTCAAAATATTTCAATCCATGGACTTTGTATTCTTTGTTGTTTTTTGATAATTGTGTAAATTGGCAGAGATGATATTAACATACAAATTAATTTTGGCTCATTGTCAAAGAAAGGACCGTAAACAATACATCTAACAGAAATGTTATGTTTTTTTGGAAATGTGATTTTAAAAAAACATAGCTATTTGAATATATAATGAACCTGTCTTATATATATATATATATATATATATATATATATAGATATATTTATATATATATATGTATATATATATATATATATATATATATGAATGTACAAAAATATTTATACAAAAGTTATATGAATATATATATATATATATGTATATCTATCTCTGTCTTTCTCTCTCTCTATCTATCTCTCTCTCTCTCTCTCTCTCTATATATATATATATATATATATATATATATATACATATATATATTAATATATATATGTATATATATATATATATTCATGTGTTGATATTGATTTCTTAATAGAATATATAATACTATCAGTTACATATTTTAATATTGTTTTAGCCTGAGGCGTTGACGGAACAAAACCAGGCTTAACAATGCGCGAAAGATAGAAATTATGCCGTCATAGACGAACGGAAATAATTAAGAACAATGATTCGATGCTTATTTAATACTTTGTCATTGTTATATAGGTAATATTGCGAATTGCATTTATATGTACATAAAATGTGTACGTGTGTTTTCACGTTTGAATGTAATATAGTATCCATTAGTTAAACAATTACTGCGTATATGTATTCGCTAAATGAACTCACAAAATAATGTGAAACGATGAAGAATATGAAATTAGTTAAGACAAGTATGTATGAATCAGATGATTACTATATCTGCAACAAATACCACTAAAACGATAGGTGTCTACATTAACCAATTATACATTTCCATTGACCACAATAAAATACACCTTCATACAAATGGCAATAATCTTAAAATAACCTGGGTTCAGATGATATCTTAGAAATCATACACAAATGCTCACACACACATACGACACATACACCCCTTTATATACGATATCAGTCTATGTATATAATTTGCATAGGTGTATAAAGTTAAGTATCAGCGTTAGTTGCTATCGTATAACTGTAGTTATTTAACATATATAGCGATAAAATGATCTTCCACCACGCATTGCACTTTTAAACATTATTTAGTCTATACATTACCCTTAAAGGTAATTAATATATTGTAAATGTGTAATTTTCTATGAACACAGGAACACAAGTTAAGCGGACATAGAGGACTAGAACATTTACAATATTCACCTTAAAATCATATTCAAAGGGTGTTTACAGGCAAAGCTCTGTAGAAGAAATAATCATTTCTGACCTCTGACTTGCAAAGTTTAAACAATGCATACAGTCGTGATACGGTAAAAAAGTTATATCTAGGTATATATATATATATATATATATATATATATATATATATATATATATATATATATATACATAAAAACAGAAGTAGGAGCCATTATGAAATATTGAGGCTCGATATATGAGATAGAGTAATTATATAAGCAAGTAAATGATTACAGTACAAACTATAGAAATGCAATATTTATTAATCCATCAGTTGTTAAAAAAAACGAGGTTCACATTAATACATTTACTTCCTTAAGCCATGGCTTTTCAAAGAATAACATTTTCTCGCCAAAGGAGTACACGCAGTAAAGATCATAAAAAGTCATAATTTTAAAAGATATGAAGATAATAGAAAATAAACACAAATATAAAAAATGTCTTATGCAGAGAAAAAAGTTTAAAATATCAAAATAAGTTCACGGTTGAAGGCGTCATGACATATTGTAGCAGCAGGTTCAATAACGGTAAACCTGCTGCTACAATATTTCATACGCCTTAAGCGGTGAAGTTTTAATCATATTTTAAACGTCTAGTTGCTGCCTTAGACATTTTTCATATGTGTGTTTATGCTATATTGAAAACTATTTCAGACATTGACATTTCCTTGGATGATGTTGACAGTAGTTTTTTTTTCAAATAAGATGGACAAATATTGTTAAAATATCGCGAGCTGCTCACTATTTGTTTTAGAAAGTTTTCTATAATATAATTACACGATGTAAAACTGAGTTGTAGAGTTTAACCATTTATAAAACTGAAGGGTATATTGGTTTACTGACTGATAGCATGTGAACACATTATCAATGGAGTTACTATTTTCTCAAAAAAGAGACCGTTAATAAATGCTGAGTAACATTATTTTGATGAAATTATGAAGCGTGCCCATCAAATAAATAATGTTTGTTATCAATACCAGATAGGTGAAAGAAGTATTCGCAGTATTAAAATGTGCTGTCATTATGAACATATATTATTTTACACATAGAAACGAATAGAACATAATCATTAAGCAGGGAGACGGTCATAAAACCATATGAGGAAAGATGGGCAGTCTGTTATATAAGAGAATAACAATTAAGAATTTGAAGTCTAGTATTTTGTGAGTTGTATCTATTCTACTGCATATATATGATCGAACTTTCAGTTATTGAACGCTAGTTCTGAGGCAAACCTTAAGTGCTTGAATTGGTAAAGCTAAACGCAACAGTAACTTCGTCCTCGGAGAATATCTGTAGACGGAATATAGTCAATATCCTTATAAAAGGGAATCAAAATAAAACCATTTCATTCCTTGTCAGAATTCGGAATATAAACGAATATGAAAGGACTATTTACTTTCGTTAAGTCGATACATCACTTTATTATATTATATCCATAAGTCATAATAGGAATCGTCTGCAATACAGTTAGATATAACTACATGAATAGGCTTATA
>OY744521.1:158823360-158850860 GCA_963556195.1 Sepiola atlantica | reverse complement strand
TAGAGACCCTTTCTGCTGAAGCAGAAAAATCGAAGAAGAATTTGAAAGAGTCATTTCCCAAGGTGTTTTCTAATGAATTAGGACGCTGTACTAAAATGAAGGCGAGTTTTGAACTAATTGAAAATAAGAACTCCGTGTTTATGAGATAACGAAGTGTACTATTTGCCTCACTTGAAAAGATTAATGATGAAATAAACCGGTTGGTGGAGAAAGGTATTTCAACACCAGTTGACTATTCGGAATGGGCGGCTCCAACTTTCTACGTGAAGGAAACATCTAGAGAGATGAGAGTGTGTGCCGATTTCTCAACCGGTTTGAACGATGCGCTGAAAGATCATCACTATCCTCTGCCGACTCCAGAAGAGGCTTTCACAAAATTAAACGGTGGAAAACTGTTCTCAAAAATTGACTTGAATGAAGCCTATCTGCAAATACCTGTAGAGGAGGATAGCTCTAAGCTTCTCTTTATTTCGACACACAGGGGACTACTAAAGTTCAATCATCTTCCTTTTGGAATTAAAGTGGGCCCGTTGATTTTTCAGCAGGTAATCGACACGATGTTGAGCGGGCTCGATTTTTGGATCGGCTACCTTGACGATATCTTTACGAAAAGTACGAACTTCGGGGAGCACCGTGAGCACGTAAACAGAGTATTCGAAAGGAAAAGCGATTTTTGTTTTACACTCAAGGTGTCAAAGTGTGAATTCTTTCTAGAAGAGATCAAATAGTTGGGACATGTCATTGATAAGACTGGAAGACGTCCCGACCCAGAAAGATATATAGCCATCAAGAATATGCCCGAAGCGAACAACGTTACTCAACTACAAAGCTTCTTGGGTCTCGCAAACTATTACAAATAATTCATTCCCAGTATGCACAAATGGCGAGCCCCCTTAAATGAGTTACTTAAGAAAGATAGTAAATGGGAATGGTCCGCCGACTGTCAATCTGCATTCTACAACCTAAGGAGGAAGTTAACTTCAGAATTATTTCTTACTCATTCTAATCCAGAGCAAAAAACTATTGTTGGAAGTAACGCCAGCTCCTACGGCATTGGGGCGTGCATTTTGCATAAAATGCCGGATGGCTCGATGAAACCCATTGCGTGCGCTTCAAGAACTTAACTTCCTACAGCGAAACATTACTCGCAGATTGAGTAAAAGAAGCGTTGGGTATTGTGTTCGCGATGACCAAATTTCACAAGTATCTACACGGCCATCATTTTATCCTACAAACAGACATAAGCCACTTATCACCACAAAGCTTGCTAACTTACACAGCAAACCGCCTACAGAGAAGGGGTACAATTCTGTTAAATTATGACTTTCAGATGGAATTTTTACCGTCAAAATGGCTAGGACACAGATGGTTTATCGCGGCTAATCCGAAAGTTCACGGAACCGCTCGAGGATACAGTTATAGCTTCATTTCGGTCTGAATATTATTATAGTAAAGTACTGTGTAACACAATAAAAGAGCTGCCAGTCACACTTGGCGATATACAAAAAGAGGCAAGAGAAGATAATGTTATTACCGAAATTTAAAATAAATTACAGACAGACGATGAGCAAACGGCAGAAGCTTTTTCAGTCTGTTGCGACACATTATTATACCGAGAGCGAGTAGTAATCCCAGCTACGCTACAAAAAAAAAATCCTGAAGGATTTCCATAAGGGGCATCCCGGAGCGACACGCATGAGATCTTATGTGTATTGAAAAAACATGAACAGGGACATAGAGACGAAGGTGAAGGCCTGTGCGGGCTGCGCGTCTGCAGCGAAAGCACCACCTATTCAGTACTGTCCATAGTCAAAAGCAGATCTACCATGGTCCCGGATTCACATAGAGTTAGCGGAGCCATTGGAAGGCTACTACTATTTAATTATAGTCGACTCAAAATGGCCAGAAGTTGTTAGATGTAAACACCCAACAACGGATGTCACGATATGAGCGTTGCATGAACTGTTTGCCAGATTTGGAGTGATGGACATTGTTGTATCAGACAACGGTACACAATTTACTTCACGAGAGTTCAAAGAATGTTGTGAAGACTTTCAAATTAAACATATCACCACTCCGACTTCCTATCCAAGGTCAAACGGACAGGCAGAAAAAATTGTTGATACATTGAGGACAGCGCTGAAAAAAATCGACGGGAACGCCGAGATAAAAGGCACTCCATCAGTTCCTTCAAGTGTATAGAATTACACCCAACGAGAACACAACAGCCCAGGTACCTCCGGCGGAAGTAATGTTTGGAAGAAAAATAAAGTCGGTGTTCGACAAACTTTTACCAAAACAGGTGAAACCGACCTACCTTACGGCACCAAAGAAGAGGTACGACGATGGAGAAGTGTTCTTCAAAGAACACCATGGAAACAAAACCGTGTGGGAAGCGGGAAAGGAACATAAAAATTGGGGCGGATGGTGTACATTGTCGAGGCTCCTAGAGGCACCTGTAAAAAACACAGTAACCAAATGCGTCGTCGTATGTCGGACGACCCATGGGAAGGTCTATCGGATCAGAGTGAGACCATCATGGAAGATCTATACGATGCATTTGAGCATCCAACACCAAACACGCCTCCAGAACAGAGACGTTCATCAAGAAAACGTAAATAAACCGGGAGTTTCGAGGTAAATCATAGGGAAAATATATACCTTGAGATTTCGGGGGAATGAGTTTCGGAAGAGGAGCGTTGTGTGTGAACCTACCTACCCTTTAGTAATAACTAAATGGTAGCAACCTGCTACCATAAATACCGGTTATTGCCGGGAGAACATTTGTAGTACATTTAGGCACTAGCACTGGCAACACTGACTTGTGTATAACTTCTCTGTTCAATACAATTCATTATGATTATCCTTAAACTTGTTGTTCTTTTATTTCATTGTTTGTACCCCTAAACGGGTCCACAACACACACACACACACACATATATATATACATATATATATATATATATATATCGAGTTGAGCAATGTCGTTAATTAATGAATTCTGCTGTTTCGTCGCGTAATGCAACACTCTCTGTAAATAAAAAAATTAATCGCTGTATAGCTGCGAATCCTGTTTATATAAATATACATTGTAACTGTTATTGCCAGTGCTTTTCCCGTAGCCTAGTTCTTATAGCTGGCAACCCTAAACTAGATAACAGTTGGAAGTTCGATCCATGGCGTGTGGGTTGTGCTAGTAACGCCGCACTGAATAGTTGTGATACAGTTAACTAATATTATGTGAATGACTATACACATATACATGTATATGACAATAACAGAAAACAATAAATCGGACGGCATGAGTGAAAATGAGAAAAGCGAACGACCTACACTCAACATTTTTCTCAAATGTTTCGTTGGCTTTGGTAGGAGAGAAAATGCGTGGTTTGCCCACGTTTAGCTTTTTTCCTGTTCATAAAACCCACGCAACAGGACCTGTATACTTATTTCAATTGTGAGCCACGTGTTAAGCCTGTACCATTCACTAAGTTTCAAGACCGAAGCAAGTCCATACCTGTTAAAGTCTCTTCTTTATATAATCAAAACAACAACAACAATAACAACAAAGGCGCCCTCTGGGCCGATCAAAAACTTCACCCAAAGGATGTAACTTGATAAATTCATCCCTCTATTCTTAGATAGATCAATAAACATAGTATCCTAACTTAAATGGGGCTCTCCTTACACGCTCAGATCTCCAAGGATAGGCAATGCTTTCTGTTTGAAGTCTATACGTTCCACCTCAGCCTTACCCTGTTTTACCAATTCAGGTACTCCTTCTTCCTCGGTAGACTCCCTTGTACTGGTTGTCACAATGTCCTCTGCGGCATCATTCATATGAATAGGATTGTTCTTTTAATGATATGGTCTGAATGTTTCCGTGTAACTCCACTCTGTGTCTCTACCTCAAAATTGACATACCACAATGGCCTCGTAATCATGCCATCCAGTCACCGTTGACCAGGGCTAAAATTCCTCACAAGGACTGGATCATTCACCCAATGATTTCGGCACGGTGTCATGATCTTAGTACCCTTTTCCAGTTTGTAGTTGTATACCTTGCTCTTAAACTTGTCTGGCTTTTACAGATGAAAAGCTGTTCTTAATTGTTGCTTGAACAGCAATTCAACTGAAGTTACTGTGCCTTGAGCTGTTTTGTAGTTACAAAGTAATCTGTTGACTTTTGTTTCAAGAGATGTTTTTGTGTCTTTGCTCATCCTCGTCATTGTTTCTTGACCGTTGGATGAGAAATGGTAAGGAGTGTGTTTTACCCCATTTGCCTCTAAAGACCTCCTGAATTCATCACTGGAGAAACAAGGGACATTGTCACTTACAACCAGCAGAAGCAACCCATCAGTTGCAAAGATTCCCCACTGTAGCAGTGGATGTCTTCCTTATGCAAACCTCCATCCATTTGGAGTAGACATCAACCACAATTTAGAACATGTGTCTAAAATCTGGGCCAGCATAGTATATGTTAATTCTGTCCCAGTGCTGACTTAGATATTCCCAACAATTAATCAGAGTTAAGTTGGGCTGTTTCTGATTTAGCACACAACGTTCTATTGGCGGTGCACTCAACATCTCCATCGTGTTTTGACGACCATACATAGCTTCTAGCTTATGATTTCATCCTCATAATGCCTACATGAGTCTGGTGTAATTGCTGCAGAACTTTTCCTCTCAACTCAGGAGGCATACTAATCCTGCTTCCCCACAGTAACACGCCATATTCACAGGTTATTTCCTTTCGTTTATTAAAATAGGGCGTGTACTTTTCACTCCAACTGACTCCATTCCAGCCAGTCATGGTGAATGTGTATACCTTACTCAAGATCGGATCGTTCCTAGTCTCTGCTCTCACAGGTTCGACTTTCACTGGAGCTTCCACAAGGTCCATCATAAATATTTCATTAGAGGATTAAGTATATATTTTTCCTGAGCCTTCATTTGAATACGACTGAAATAGTCTGCATTACTATTGAGGGCTCCAGTTCGATATTCTAGTTTGTAATTATAGGCAGCCAGGAATAGGACCCAACGCTGAACTCGGGCAGATGCCATAGCAGGAATTGGATTGTTCTCTGCAAATTGACCCAACAACGGTTTGTGCTCGGTGAACATTGTGAACTTGTTTCCAAACAGATATTGATTTAACCTCTTCACCACAAAAACCACGGCTAGCCCTTCCTTTTCAATGTGTGCATAATTTTGTTCAGCATCTGAGAGCGTTCGGGAGATGTGACATACTGGCTTTTCAATGCCATCTTCTATCCTATGAGCCAACAGAACTCCCACTCCATAAAAATCAGCATCTACTTGTACAAGTGTGGGCTGGGATGGGTCAAAATGAGTCAGAAGTGATGCTGTACACACCATTTACTTTGTCTCTTCAAAAGCTCTTTGTTGGCTGACTTCCCACTTCCAAACTGTGCCTTTCCTCATTAGACTATGCAGTGGCTCAAGTCGTGTGGACAAATTTGGTAAATGGCTGCGATAATAATTTACTGCCCCAAAATAGGCTTTCAACTCTGTAACATTATTGGGTGTGGGGGCTCCTGTTAGAGCAGCCACTATCTTTGGCAGAGGAGATTACCATCCTTGCATACCTCGAACCCTAGATAGGTTATTTCCTCAAGAAGGAATTCGCACTTGCTTCTTTTCAATTTGAGCCCAGCTAAGCTCAGCGTATGTAATACTCTCTCTAGGTACTTTAAGTGGCTGTCATCATCGGGACCTGAACTTAGTATATCGTCTACTCATACCTTGCAGAAAGGAACATCTTTCAATCGTTTGTCTATCACCTGTTTAAAAATGCCTGTAACACTGTGCACCTCGAATTTTAACATTGTGGGTTGGTACAACCCCTATGTGTGTTTACCGTTAACAATTCCTGGGTACTTTCTCTCAATTCCAGCCGCTCATAGACGTGGCTTCAATCCAGTTTGCTCAATTTGTCACCCCCTCTCAGTGTGGCAAATATATCTTCGGTTCGAAGAATAGTGTAGCTACACATGGAGCTGCTGCATTGCTGGCTTGCTTATAGTCCCCCCATTCGGATCCCTCCATTGTTACATTTAACAACGGGTACTATGGGTGCAGCCCATCTAGTATACTCTACACTTTTGTAAATGCCTTGGTATTCTAGGCGGTCTAACTCCTCCACCTTTTCTCTCAAAGCATAAGGTACAGGCCTGGCACGACAAAAATTTCGGCTTGGCTTCTTTATCAAGTGGTATATTAACCTGAAAGTATTTCAGACATCCCATTTCCCCATTAAATAAGGCATCATATGGTGTAAGTATTGTTAAACAAAACAGCATTTCTCAGTCCAGCTTTAACTTCTTCATCCAATCTCTACCCAGTAGTGGTGTTACCTCTCCTTTCACAACCAGTATTGGTACACAGTTCACTTGTCGTTCATGTAATACCTCTACACCTGTTGTCCCCTGAAGTGTTACTATCTTACTAGTATACGTCTTCAGTTTTAGTGTGCTTTTTTAAATCCTGAATCCTACCCAGCTCTTTATTTTTTTTAGACTAATGACCGAAAAAGTTGCTCCTGTATATACCTCCATCCCAACATGTGTTTTGTTTAACAACAGCTCCACCTTTACTGGTGGTGTTTGCAAGTTAGAAATATTGTATACATCCAATTCTTTTCGCCGATCATCCTCATCATCCAGATTTAACGTTCTCATACAATCATTTTTCAACTGTCTGGTCTTCATCCACCCCATTTATTGCATCGCTCTTTTTAGTTATTTTTAAGAATTTACCTTGTTTCTGCCTGAACTTTCTGCGGGTGTGTCCTGTCTTATGACATCTGTAACATTCACTATTTTAAAATCTACATTTATATGCCGTGGGTATGGTACTACCACATCTGTAACACTCCCGTCTCAAGGGTAGTTTGTGCATTGGGTTTTCATGATCGGGCAATTCTGCATTGATATAGAATATTTCCGGGCTTATTCGATTGACACTGCTATTTAAATAGCTTGATTCAACGTTAGATTACTTACGGTTAGTAGGCGTTCCTGGATTTTCACACCTTTAATCCCAGAGACTAAGCGGTCCCGTATGTATTCACCAACCCTCTCTTCAAAATTGCAGTGTTTGGACATTTTCCTTAATGCAACCACATAGTCTCTTATAGCCTCTTCCTTCCGTTTTGTCCCTCGGGTTGAACAAGAATCGTTCATGAATCACATTAGATGCTAGTTTAACATATCTCTGCATCAGCTCAACTAGTTGATCAAACGTTTTCTTTTCCGAACGATTATCTGCAAAACCTCTCAACACAGCATAGTATTTTGCACTAATAACCGACAATAAATCGCCTTTTTCTTCTCTTCACTCTCAATATCATTGGCTATAAAAAATACTCCACACGTTCAATGTAGTTAATCCAGAACTCCTCAACATCGTTTCATTCCCATAAAGTGTCCATCAACGCCATTTCTTATGCTTCTAGGAACTCCGAACACATCAAATGAGTGTTTACTTTTTTCCTTAAAAACTTCCAGCACATGTTGGTGTTAATCTTCCAAATACCTTCCTCGCATTGTCTTCTACTACCTCGTCGCCAATTGTTAAGTCTGTACTATTCACTAAATGTCTAGACTTAAGCAAGTCAAGACCTGTTAAAGTCTATTCTTTATATAATCAAAACAACAACAACAATTACAACAAAGGCCCCTTCTGGGCCAATCAAAAACTTCACCCAATGGCTGTAACGTGATAAATTACACCACGTTATTGCGATTCCCTTGTTTATCTAACTAATTTGTTCGATTAATATGTAATCTGATTTTAAAACACCTACCACTGGTGCAAATCCTGGGTCACTACTCATGTTGACGAAAATACAATCTCTCCCTCCCTTCTCTTGCGGCCCCTGTATTTCGTTTGTTTTTTTAGACGGGATTGACTTCTTTATCGCGATCAGGCAGGACGTGCGCTAAGACATTCTAGTCTGCATGAAGTATTTCTCGTTGTCCCAGCTATTTTATAACATGCATGATTACATGTGTTAACCCCTGACAAAAAGAAATGCAAAAGTCAGCAAATGCATTCGCAGTACGGAAGGTGTTTGCTCAGTGCACAGAAAATAATTGTGCTGAAGCGAACTTGCCATTTTCACTTCATTGATGTGCAGTCCCTGCGTACAGTCTTTCCTTGCTACATGAACAGGCAGAGACAACTGGACGACGACGATTTATAGTTGATTTTCACAAGAGCTTTGTTAGCCAGAAATGATTACACTACCGAGTTGGGACCAGCTATTTTACAGTAGAAAATATTTAGACTTTAGATTGTAGCTCGTTCTGCTTTTACGATCACATCAGATGATTTAAACTATTTGGAAGGGATAAGTGTTCGTAGCTATGCGCAACTTCACAGTAATCGATGTAGTTGTTTAAAAATTGTAGTGAGCATTCTTGATGAGTCTCTTGTCCACAGTTTACTTCATAAATGTCTGCGCTTATCGATTGTTTTGGCGCGTGTGCTTATTTAACATGATTAATGTTTACCTGCAAGCATGTTTGTAATACTCAGAGAAGAAATAGGAAAGAAAAAATAAATGAATATTTACTGCTCGCACAATATTCCATCGTGTACACCTGCTATTAACGAATACTGACAACGTTTCTTCCGTTCTCTCAGCTGGACATTATTAACCAAGATTCCTATGGTTATTATCTCTTCAGGAAGTTGTTTTTTCAATCATTTTTGAAGTCATGTTTTTTTAAATACTTTATTATTGAAAAGGTGTTTTTTATGTTTTACTTGTATTTCTGGTCCCACCGCTGAATGGTAACTGGAAAATAACTTCTGAAAAAAATAACTGACCCGGCCCAATTGGAGTATCAATTATTGGGCTGAACAAATGTTTGTTTATTACTTTTTTAAATGTTGGAATAGCGGCTGTAACGAACGGTTTTTCAAAGAGAACAAGCTGCGCCGTTAGTCGTTTTGGATCACTCTAAAGAGTCTTTCATGTGATTTACAACCAGAAAAACACACATCTGCTTCAAAAAAAAAAAAAAAATATATATATATATATATATGTATATATATATATAACAATAATTATAGCATCACATTAAATGAGTTATTACCTCTCCTTTTCTCTTGCCCTTTCTATCTCTCTTCTCTCTCCCTCTCTCTGTCTCTCTCTCTATAAATATATATATGTATTCATATATATATATATTTATATATATATATATATATATATATATATATATATATATATATATATATATATATATATATATTAGGGGAGGTCGATTTTGAAACTGTAAATTATCGCACTCGAAGAAAGTTGCCAAATAATGTCAAAAGTTACCACAAGAAATATTTTTCTTCAAAACTTTGTATTTATTTGAGCATTGCAACTTTAAGATCAAATAAATCGAGATTTTTTCTCACAGCCTAGATTTCACCGGCAGATGTGTCACCTTAAATTAAACCCGGGTTTTAACAAAAAAAAGTAATACATTACTTAATAATAAATATTTTAAAGTTTATTATTCCTTTTCTTAAGAAATTAAATGTACATATTCAAATTAAAAAGGAATAAAACACTATAATATTTAATGTTATATATAAATAATTATTTATTTACATAGGCGTTTTATTTATTGGATATTTTTTATGGTATTCACCGGTTGAAAATTCAACGAGCGAATTTGAATTCATGTGTTGATTCTGTGTTTACAAATGTAATTATCACAAATATATATTGAATTGTCGAGCGCTGGTTTATCTAATCCCACTTCCCCGACCTTTTGTCACACCTTACCTTGTGGGAGTTAGATAAATAAAAACTAGTTCAGCCAGGGTTTTTTAACCCACCAAATAAACCGGTATCGTCCGGGTCTTTGGGTCTGGATTCACACCCGTCTATTGGGGCTTGTCCGTCCTGTGCAGTTCTAGGAGGTGCACCTCCCAGGTTTTGCCTTCCCTCTTTTGGGAGGAGTAAGTTTATTGCTTACTGTCTGAGGCGGCCCTACAGGGGAATGCCGACGGAGCTGCCCAGGCAATTTTTAAATGGCCAGAGTGCTCGCCTCTCGAGCACTGGCTTTCTCATCCCACTTTCCTGTGTCAATCTTACCTTGTTGGAGATAGATAAATAAAATCTAGTTCAGCCAGGGTTTTTTACCCCACTAAATAAATCGGTATCGTCCGGGCCTTTGGGTCTGGATTTACGCCGGTCTATTGGGGCTTGCCCGTCCTGTGCAATTCTAGGAGTTGCACCCTCCCAGGCTTTGCCTTCCCTCTTTGGGGAGGAGTAAGTTTATTGCTAACTGTCTGAGACGCCCCTACAGGGGAATGCCGACGGGGCTGCCTAGTCAATTTTTTAATGGCCAGAGTGCTCACCTCTATAGCGCAGGCTTATCTAATCCCACTTTCATGACCTTGTGTCACATCTTACCTTGTTGGAGGTAGACAAATAAAACTATTTCAGCCAGGGGTTTTTATCCCATCTAAAATATTATATGTATTGGAGTTGATTGGAGAATGGATAAGGACACATTGATGTATAAGGAAATTGTGGATTAAAATAGACAGAGAATTATGAAAAAAACTATGGCACCAGAACACCATTTAACTTTTACAAAAGAAACACCATGTGAAAGTAAATATCTGACACAGAGTTCTTCCTAATAGTGGTGCAACAGGTGCTGTTCATGCAGATCAAGTGGTGGATGTTTTGCATGAATTCCACAGTGAGAACAGTATCAAGGCTATACTTGTTGACAACACTAATACCAACACAGGTTGCGATAGTGGAATGGTTCCGATTTTAGAAAAAAAACTTTTTAAAAATCTTCACACAATTGGTTGCTCTTTGCATCATAATGCACTACCTTTCAGAGCCCTTTTTAAAAACATAGATGGTTGCGCAAAGGGCCCTACAACATTCAGTGGCCCTCTGGGGAAATTATGCTCAAATGATTGCCATGATTTACCCCAAATATCATTTTCCACTATTAGCAATCCTCTAGAGTCAATTTTTAAAATTGATGAAATACATGATCTTAGTTCTGACCAAAGACTCCTTTATGAATACACAGTAGGTATTTCTAGAGGTAAGGTTGACTCTAGATATGCCTCCTGGAAAATTGGTCCTTTAAACCAAGCAAGATGGTTAACTTTGGCCATCAGGCTCATGTGTTTATGGACTCGTGGTGCATACCAACAAAGGCACACGACAAAGCTACACTATGTAGTAAATTTTATTGTAAATGTGTATGCCACTTCTTGGTTTGAAATTAAAAGAAATAGTAAATTCCACAATCAGCAAGTGCACATTTTTAATATGACCCAGAGGATTAAGGAGCAGCCTCAGGAAATCCAAGATATCACATTTAGAAATATACAAGGTAATACATTTTGTTTACTGCCTGAAAACTTTCTATATTCCATGGTTAAATCTGAAGAGATTGAAGTAAGAGAAGAAGCTTTCAAAAGAATTTTGGCCATTAGGTAAGTAATATTTATTCATATATTTCTGACTCAATTATTTATTCCAATTTATAGAATGATTTTTAAGAATTTAATCTAATTTCACCATAATTATTAAAGCAGTACAGATTGGAATTTTTTAATAATTCAATTAATTAATGTGTTCTTTCAGGAGTGAGGAGTCAACCAGAAAAAGATTCAAAAGAATACCACCTATTAATTTTAATGCCACACATTGGACACAATTAATAGATTTAAAATTATGCTGCATTTTTGGCATTCTCAGGGCGTGGAACGGGCAGTTAAGTTAATAACAGAAGCTTCACAAACTGTATATGGTTTTGAAGCAAGGCATCAACACATTACAGCCAAAGTTTTGAGTCAGAAATTGAAACCAGCATTTTTGTCTAAGGGGTCTTATATGGAGCAATTTGACTCTCAATATTAAGCTCCATTAAAATAGTGTTAGGTTTTTCCTTATTTCTTTGCTTGTTATATTTTTACTTATAACAGAAAAAAATCATTTATTTAGGTATTCAAATATTACTGTTTAATTCATAACGTTAAAAGGTAGTTTACAAAAGCAGATACTGAAAATGAGGGGGGGGGGCAAATTTTTAATTTGAAGATTTCTTTAATTAATATCATTTTTATAAAATAAAAGGACATTCGCTCATTTTAAATGCACAAATTGTTTGGTTTTAACACCAGTATTCAAGCAAATCTTGCAAAAACGAGGAATTTTCAGTATATTCTTGTCTACGATCTTTGATACCAAACGCTCAAAAAACCGCTGAAGTTTTTGATCTAATTTTTTGCATGAGTATTTAATAGGTCTATATACAACTTTCGGTACGTGCCTTTTTTTAATATTTAAAAAAAAGTGTAAAATCGACCTACCCTAATATATATATATATATATATATATGACAATGATTATAGCATAACATTAAATTAGTTATTATCTCTCCCTTTCTCTTGCTCTCTCTCTCTCTCTCTCTCTCTCTATCTATCTATCTATATATATATATATATATATATATATATGTATATATATATGACAATTAAGCTACCAAGTGGTGCCCGCGCAGAAACCCCGAAAATAATCGTCCGGCTAATTTACTAGCTCTATTCCTGTATAGAACACTGTTGAATAAATACTTAAAATCTATACACGGTATATAATATCCCCTTATAATATTTCATGTATATACATAAAATAATATATATATATATATATATATATATATATATATATATATATATATATATATACGAACTTATATATATATATATAGAGAGAGATAGATAGATAGATAGATAGAGAGAGAGAGAGAGAGAGAGAGAGAGAGAGAGAAAGATAGTGTGAGAGAGAGAGGATTTATCACAAATTATTTGTGGCCGATTGTAGTTTCCACAAGAGCTAGTATTATTCTTTGTAAAATATACGTGTATACAATGCACTGTACTGAATAGTATTTAAAGAAACTAATGTATATATATTATTTTTAAATTCGATCAGCTTACCTTATTTAATTGATCGTACCGTATACGTGGAGTAAAGTTCTGAATAATGTGCTGGGATCATCGCTAGATACAGATTTTTCAAAAATCATAAATGTACAATCAAAAACAAAGTTTTGCATTGAAAAAAAAACGCAAACTAAGATCAAAACATAATTAAATCACTGCCCCTCAAATCATTTAATCGAGACATCTAGTAGTGGATTTGTTTACTAGCCGAAGACAGATAGTCGACTATTGTGGATGGCTGTCGTGTATTATATTGACGTCAGGTGCGATTAAAAACCTTACGATATTATTTTAATACCTTTCTTAAACTCTAAAAAATACTTTTCTGTGTACTCTGAGTGATGTAGGTTTATAATTAATCGTGTTATGGGTGTCCATTTTAAACCGCTTTT
This sequence comes from Sepiola atlantica, assembly GCA_963556195.1. NCBI lineage: Eukaryota > Metazoa > Mollusca > Cephalopoda > Sepiida > Sepiolidae > Sepiola > Sepiola atlantica. The sequence goes on along the minus strand of OY744521.1, from coordinate 158,837,454 downwards.
ATGAGTTTGTGACATGTGTACATTCTTTAGAAGTGATGCGGGAACGCGGAAATCACGATAGTATCGTACCATTTTTAGATAGAACAGATATTGCACGTGTATCCTCGCTCTAAGCCAATATAGTTGGTTATAGTTTTCTTGTTTCATGTTCTACACAACATTGCATCTGATGCAAATTAAAAAAATCCCTCTTCGTCGATCGGGCAATACCATGTTTAAAAGAAAACGTATGCAGGACGATAACGTAAGAACAAATGTTAGCGTTTTATTATATACATTTCGAGTTATTACTCTTTTAATTATGTTATACGTCATACAATATTATATATGATACTTCTATATCCTTAGTACTTATTTTCCCTGCATTCATTGATATTTAAACACTATGCGAATATCTGAAATTTTTTTTATTTTAAATTTTTTAATAAAACTAAATAATTAAATAACTAAATAACAAAATAAAAAATAGACGTGAAACTTATTTCATGTAATTAACTTCCCAATTAAACTCAGTCACGCTAATCCGTTAGCGATATTATTGTACGCGCAACATTATCGACATCACTGTTGATTACAATGTTGAGAAAGACGAGTTTAAAAGGAGTATCTTAAACTGAAAGGATAATTAATCAGAATGTAGCACAATAAGGCAAAGGTGAAACCAGTTGTAATCAGAGCGCTTGGACCAAAATTAGAATTTCACACATTTTCGTGGCATTCCAATTTCCTTGTTACGATTATCTGCATCACAAGTAATATTTTGCAAAGATTATTTCGTCAGAGTTTGTAAAAACGAAATGATCAGTATATAACCGGTTCAAGAAACGTTCTGCTTGATGATGATAGTTATTATGTTGATGAGGCGGCTGCCTATAATGCTAATGTTGAGTATGTTGGTGATGCCGATTAAAATGATATGGAATAAAAGGGATAATCAAAGGAGGAAAGGCAGAGAATGCTTATGAAGATGATGATGATGATGGTCGTGATTTTGATGATGATGATGATCATGGAAGATTCCAAGTGTGTCTTAAAGGTACGGCAATATAACACTCACCTCCTAAGAATTACTTCTTTATGTATCTAGTAGTGTTTCCTATTTTGGAATGACGCTATTTTGAGATTGCTTGAGATATTTGCATGCCGAAAGTGGTGTATCTGGTAACCATGTCTTAATTCTGGGTAGTGCTATCGGTGTCTTCCGAGAGTCGTTCCCTAATTGTGTGTATGTTTCTCTCATGAGAGAACTGATAACATCTATAAAATACAGAACTGATATCCTACATTTTTTTGCAAATCTAGATGTCTTATTTTCTAGTACATCTTTACATCTTTAAAGAAATGTCGTCTTGTATTCGATATTAAACTCCAAGACACGTCATCTAATCTTTCATAGTGTTTACCTCTTCAGTAAACTATTTCACTTTTAACTTTAGCGATTCAATCTCTGGAACCATGGGTGCACTCTCTTTAACCTTCAACTGCTTTCTAAAATAATTTAACATAATTTATTTCAGTTTGGTTTTTAATTTTTCTAGACAATAAATTTTGAATTCATTGCATACGATTATTAATTGTTGAAACAAAATCCTCGTTTTTCTGACCCGGTCGTCAGGTTTATGTTCCTCTGGTTAGAAATATTGGTTAATAACCCCCATAGTCTAATAGCTGCATTAAGTCTACACTAAATACATTATTTGTGTTTTTGAATATGAACATTTTCACTTTTTTCGTCGTTATGTTTAAAGTGATGTACATGATTATTTTATCCTCGAAAATGATTTTGTTCACCCGTCACTGTTCTTGCAATTTAATTCGTTCTTCGTATAGTCAGTTTTCTAAACCTTCTCCACGTATGCATGTTGATAATTCTTATTTTGAATTATTTGAGGATGAGCGTTGAATTTCGATTTTGACGTACGTTTCGTGTGTGTGCATTGCCCGACTCTTCGATGTCTTTCAAATCCTTTATACACTTATGAAACTTGGAGTCTACAGCTAATTAATGCAGTGTAAAGTTTGATGAATCTTCTAATTAAGCGTCAAACTTCAGCGTCAAAATTCAGCGTACTGTCCTAATACCAATTCTTGTAAAAAAATCAAGCATTTAACATTATCAGTTTAAAATTTTCGCAATGTTTATTGACGACTGATGCGAAAGTTCGATAAGCCTCGTTGTATTTTTTACCAGGTTTAAACATTCCCAGTGTTTGTAAAACAAAAAAGTATTTTTGACTGAACAGTTCCGTTAAAAAATGTACAGCTTCAGTAAAAGTAAAATCGCTCGTTTATAAGGGCAAAATGAAATCCACGAGCTTAATACGTTCGGCCGTGCCCAATTTCTGAAGTACCTTTTTAGAGTCTGTCAGATTTTTCGCTATCTATTTTATTTAAGTCTTAATATCTTCTGAAATACGAAACCAAACTTTTAACTTCATATGATAAAAACGTGTGATTTTCAATTGCACTCCAAACGGTATACTGTGAAAAACATTGTCGTGCTCGGTACAATTGTTGTGGGGTCGTTTTTAATGGTTTTTACCAATTGTTGTAAGGTCCCGTGTAATTTCAAATATCACGTCGCCAGTTGCTGTTACCTGTTAAAGGGTCGGAATGAAAACACAGACACGAGATTTAGGGTAAACCAGTATATAGAAGAAGAGTATATACAACAGATAACAAAAGAAATGGTACGCCAGTCTTGACTGCAAGTGTAGACTATGGTTGGGTCAGGTATTTCATTCTTTCTTACCGCAGGAATATTTTGGACAATGCTGGACAATGGGGGAGTAAAGCCAGCGCTTCTAAGGAAGGAACACCTTGGCCTATCAAAAAAAGCTTAGGAAACCCAGTCTGCATACCCAAAGCGTTTCAGGAAGAAAGCAATAAACTTACTCCACCCCAAGCAGAGGGAGGAAGTCCTTGAAGCGTGCACCGTTAAGGCCTATCCAGGGCCAATACCTCAGCCTGACAGATAACAGACAACCGTAATGGCCCAGTTCCTGCCGGAATGATTGTCGAGAACGAATTCTCGACTGTTCCGAAGTGTCTAAGCAACCGAAGTAACATAAAGACCAGACTAACTGGGGTTAGCATAATATATAATTTATTTCCATCGAAGGAATATGTAGCACATACCCGGAAAGTGAGGGAGAGCACAGCCAACGCCCGTAAAATAAATTTACTTTGGCTTATTAAAACATGCCTAGGAATTCCCTGGGCAGGGCACCGCAGGCAGTAAGCTATACGCTTAATCTGCGAGGATTTACCTCTTAAGACTACTCTAGACTAAACCTCTTATCCCGACAAATAAAAAGCCCACGAAATGGTTCAGTCTCTCCCAGATGTACTGTTGAGAACGAATCCTCAACCGATATTACCAACTCCGAAGACTGGGATTGCCGTCAACACTGATATGCCTATTGTTCCTGTATTTATTGAGAATAAAAGAGTCCAAATATTACTTATAAGAACAACGCTATAACATAAGCATGAAGTGTTATTCTCATTATACTTATAAGAGTAGGTTGTAAGAGTATCTTTGTTAACCACGTCGTGGGAACGTCTTTCAAAGGTATGCTTACGTCCTGTGACAAAACAACACAAATCTCGTAGAAACAATTGGATTACCCCTTTACAATCGTTCATAGGCTTGCTTGATATTTGGTCATTTTTTACGCGTAATTAATTTTCCTAAGTAAATGAGTTAGCTGTGCTGAAGTAACCACTGACATGCTGGAATTGAAAGCTTATATACATAGGCAATCGATTCAATATACAAGAATAGAACATTTATTTTTTTATTTAAGAAATAACAATAAAAAACTCGGAAGTCCACTAAATTTTAATTTACCCGACCCGACCTGCAGGAAGACGAGATTCCAACTGTGTAAAATCTCCCTCGCTGAAACAAAAACGAGAGAGATAGGGATAAAAAAAAGAGAAACAAAGAAAAGGATAGAAAAAAGTGTGCATATAAAATAGAAAGAAACAGAAAGGAAATACAGTTACATATTTTTTTAATTCACAAGCTCAGGCGACAGGTGAGTTAACCTCTATCTAATCTGATGCAGCCGTCAACTGAGTGCGTTGACACTGTCTAAAATACGTGGACTGATATTCTAAATGCGGCGTTATCGATTTCATGTGTCTCAATGGAAGCTAGGTAAACGGTTTAAAAATGTGGAGAAACTCCAGCTCTCTCAAAACGGTTACTATCGTTGTGCCATAAGTGTAGCTACATATTTTATATCGCTAAATTGGCTTATTTTTATATATATATATATATATATATATATATATATATATATATATATATATATATATAGTGTCAGGTTGTATATGAAAATAAATCAAATAAAGTGCTCGATCATATAAGAGAGCTAATATAATTTATTTAGATACTGTATATTAATATGTAATATACAGTATCTGAATAAATTATATATATATATATGTATATATATATATATATATATATATATATATATATATATATATATATATATATATATATATAATTTAACAAGCTTTACGTCTAGTCAATCCACGACAATAAAGCGAGTTGTAGGTATTTTAGAATTAGATAATTAATAAAAGCGAGCTGTAATTAAGAACATTTTAAAAATTAAATTTCAAACAACTAAGCCTCATGTGCATCTCTGCACTAAATAGTTTTCAGTGTCATAGTGAATGGAAGCATAAACTATTTTCAAACCTGTTACAAGTCGCATGCTCATGTGATACTGTTTGTATATAACATCATTCTATATCGAACCGTTATCTTTTTATAGTTTACTTATACTATAATTCTATTACTATTTCTATATTTTACTAATCTTGTATTTCAACCAGGATGCTTTGTTTGAATTCATTTTATATAGATGATCTTTTCAGCATGTGATGATGCCAACATTTTCGCAAATAAGTTTTTAGCAAATCCAAATGTTTTTTCGATCCAGGCCACCTACCCATGAATTCGGTCTATAACAAACACAACTCAAGCCGACATCCAAATAAATATCAGAAACCTCGATGGCACTAAAGCAACTAGTCCCGAAAACATTCTTATCATAGTACTGAAAACACTGTAATTCAGAACATTTGGTTAACATAGACATTATTTCTACCACCTTGCAGGAGTTTATAGGTATGCCCAGAATTTTAAAAATTACTGGGAATTGGTGTTGTGCATTTTTTGTACATAGCGATGAGTCATCTGCGAGTCAAAATCATTATATTTTATATGTAATACTTAGCCAACTTATTAAACCTCTTATCAAAAATAATATACTTACTGGCACACTACACGGATTCCGTCAAAATCAGTGAATCCATCGACCAAGAATTCGTTTTGCGGCGATAGCTGTTGGTATATTAAAGCCATTGATATAGTTTTTCAACATGATTTTCTCCACAAGATATTTAACTATGGAATATCAAGAAATTACTTTTAAATCATCAAATTCTTTGGCCCAATAGTAGTTATTGACAGGAAAAAATCTGAAGCACATAGCATCTATGCCGGATAACCAGAAAGACACATTTTGGGCCAACCAATTTTCCTGATCTTCATAAATAATATTCCGAATTATATTCTGATATCATTGATTGAAATCTATGCAGACGACAACACTATGTAGTGCAGTATTTTTAAGATCAGTGATTATGAATATATTATTTACTCTCTCTGTCTGTCTCTCTCTCTCTCTCTCTCAAGCTCTATGTCCCTCTCTATCTCTCTCCTGACTTAGCGCACGTGGGGCAATGGGGAATACGTGGCTTGTTACTTTTAACGCCTATAACACCAAGCGTCTCTCTTTTCACCACCACTCCGCGGATCCTCGTTGTAATGAATGACTGTTTTCTTGAGGAATCTCGTTTCCTTGTTAAACTCCTAGGATTGACTTTGTTGGATCACTCTGCTGTTAGAGAAATCACCTCACCCTTGACGCAATTTTTTTACCTATATAAGAACTAGATACTTTCTAAGATCGAGTAATGCTGTGATATCTTGAAACCATTCAAAAATTATTTTAAACAAATAAGATAATATTGATTAAAAATAAACAGAAACATTCTTCTTAGATATCATTTTTCGAAAATCCAGTTCTTCACACAAAATAAAAATTGCTTTAGTCCAGAAGGATTTCGCTTTAAGCGGAATAAAAACACAATTTCGTCAAGAATATTTTTTATTGGCTATGGTATTAAAGCAATATTTTCATTATTAACTTTTTATAACGTATTTCCAAAAAGAAAAGAAGGCCGATCTCCAAACAAATAAACATTCTTCATACATGACCAATTTCACTGTAAGTCATTCTGGTGATTGATACAAAAATTCATCATGTTATCCCCTACTAAGAACTATGATTGGCTGTCCAGTCTCTCAATATTTTGAGAAATCAATGTTGTTTGATTTAAAATCAGAAATATCTATTTCAAAATGCTATTTCTATAACTGAAATTCTTAATAGTAAAACGGAGTAGTTCCTGATTGTTTAATTGATATTCTAGTATTACATTTCATTAACTTACATCATTATTTCATATTTTCTCTCGGTTATATATAGTTAACATAAAATTATCACACGCTTCTAGTCAAATATTTTTCCAGAATTCAAATACATTTATAGCAGATACAATAGCAATTTGAAAACGGAATAGACAAGCTAAAATGAAGACATGGAAAAGATCTAATTTTCAGGAAGTGTGGCGTCCAAGTGCTTTCGTTTTATTTAAGTTTTTTTTTGCATGTTCATTAGAAATTTATCCGTTTAGCTGATTTAAATTAAGTGTTTGATTCGTAATATAACCATGGTACTTTCTTCACAAAAAGAGCTATGATTTATGTTATTTTCTGGAGTAGACATACTACATGCAATGTCAATATATATATATATATATATATATATATATATATATATATATATATATATATATATATAATATATATATATATATATATATATAGTCAAATTAAATGGTGAGAATATAGTTGTAAAATACACTATCTATAAAATATTCAGTTGTTCAAACCAAAGGATGTCATTTTCCTAAAACCATGGCTTTTCAAAAAATAGAATTCTTATCACCATTAAAACACAGATGTATGAGTTGGTAAATAAATTACCAAGGTCAAAGTTGGAAAAGATTAAAAAATACAATGTAATTAGAGAAGAATGTTCAATTGTAATAGATTTTGTTTTTTAACAACTTTTATTCTCATCCTTTAATGTGCCTATATAATGGCTTATTTCGTATACTGAGCATCAGTTTGTTTTATGATAGACGTTAGTTTAAAGATATACATTGTATATTTATTTGCTTGTTCCATATATATATATATATATATATATATATATATATATATATATATATATATATATATATATATATATATATATACATACAAATGAAATAAATAAAGATAAATGTAATATGTGTATATTATATCTTATCGTAATATGCCAATGCTCGATATACAAAATAGAGCAATTATATAAAAAAGTGAATTCTGAAAATAGAAATTCGAAGAAAGGTGATATTTATTATATCATCAATAAATTTAAACAAGTAATATATAGAAAAAAAGTTTTTTCTTTAATCAGTGGATTTTAAAAAGTATGCTTTTATCATCAGAGGAAAATTAAAATAATAAATGAGTATTTATTTACTCCTCTCCATGAGATAGGCACAAGCCAGTTTTATCTTACTCCCACAAGTAGGATGTGACCTAAGGTCGGCTCGGGAAAGTATGGTTTGAAAAGCCAGCACCCGAGAATGGGAGCACTCTGGCCATTAACAATTGCATGGGCAGACCCGTCGGCATTCCCCGGTAGGGGCGCCTCAGGCAGTAAGCAGTAAACTTACTCCAGAGTGGACCTCCTAGAACTGCACATGACAGACCCATAGACCGGCGTAAATCAAGACCCAAAGGCCAAGACAATGCAAGTTTATGGGGTGCAGTATCCATCGGAACAGATACTACACTTTGATCTTAGAGTAACATATGTATTATTGTGTAGAAATATTTGAACATATTATCAAAATATAAAACTTTTATATCATACATAAACTGTATCAATCACTAGAAAATTTACAACAAATACACATTTTTAAACAAATAACGCCGCCGTATCAACGCCTCTGTTGTAAACGCTAATAAGCATTAAGGGTATGTACACAAGTTGTGAAGTTGAATTATATGAGTGATGTAGGTTTCCATACTGTTAATCTAAAGTTCAGTTTTGCTCCAATAATGTATACCTGGTGAAATCAGGCAGATAAAGTTATTTATTACGTGTTTTTATAATGTACTAGCTGCCTCGCATCGCGGCGTTGCCCGGGAAAATCAATCAAAGAACAAAACAGACGTTTGCTCTCAACTATACACCTACATTTAATTGAATGTATAACTTTCTATAAGTCTCAGTTTTCAAGATAAAATAAAGGAAGTAATTAAAGGAAAATAAAGTGAGTAATTGTAGTCGAGGGCGACCTGAATGTTAATTTCTCATGTGCTATTACACCGAGATGTAGGAGAGGGTGACACTTCTTATACGGGAATAATCTTTTAACCGTTGATGATCACATTATAATACATAGTGTTTCGAAAGGGGCGCCAGTAACCATCTTTTACATATTTTACTCGCTGTGCTTAGATAAGTGTGAATATTTTGTTTGTTTCGTCAAATAATTAGTTTTGTAAATAATTTTACACTTATTGCCATTTTTATTTCATTTAATGTTTGGAAATTTCTTTCATTTTCTCGTGCTTATTGTTATCGTATGTTTTATTTGTAATCTTCTCTTAACAGAAAAAGCTTAAACATTCCCTGGTAGCGACGCCTAAGACAATTAGCGATACATACACCAACATCGTCTCAAATATGGAGGGCGAGACCTGCGAGGCCTACGAGGGTGGACCTCCCAGGACTACCCAAGACAGTATAGCTACAAATGGGACGGAATAGCAAGTCTATGTCGGGCGATATTCACAACAACTATTTTGGTGGTACAATCATCAGCTAACCTTCGCATACTGAATCAATTTGGAACCTGCTCTTGTCCTATCCAACGCAAACTGTTATCTTTATCCTCACCATCTTCTTTTTCGTTATTCTGCTTTCTATATTTATTTTTCTTTATTTTTCATTCGCTATATTGCATATTTCACTATTTAATTAGGACCTTCTTGTTTTGTTTGAATGTTATATATCCGATTCTCGCAATATGCCTTGTGTTTCATATTATTCTTGGGAGCGTTTTCAGTCCATCGCTATCTCCACCATTTTATAACCTTTCAAATTATGTTTCTTATAAATAGACGTGTTTTTCTTATTTTGACTTTTTATCTTTTTTTTTCATTTTCTCGTTGTCATAGATCCATGTGCTTTCCTCTATGTCAACAATAATGTGTGTTCTTACTTCATCCTTTTACGTATTTGTTTCGTGGCGTGAAAAGTGACGGCATACATCTTTCATTTTTTCCTAAACTGACTTTAAACTTTAATATGTAAATTAACTCAGAAGAAATAGTTGTCCTCTTATTCATGATCAATATTAATAGGCATTTCAGCTGCTGAGTTAGGCTAACGCTTCCTATAATACATAATGAATTCCAACCTACATTGTGATAGACAAATAAAAACTTATCAATATACATAAATATCGAAAGGGCGAGAGTTTTTATAACAATCCGTTATTGTTATTTTTATTGTTATCAATATTATTATGATGATCAATATTAGTAGTCGTAGTAGCAGAAGTAGCAATACTGTGTCATATTGTCTTCTATTCTTTGCCCGTCTTGTATTTCGATAGTTTTCATCTTCCATTTGCTTTTCAACCCATCTCAGTCTTAACATTATCTTCGCGTTTCTTAGATATTCTTCGGCTCATTTTTTTTCTTTTTTGTTCTTGTCTTTTGACAATTGATTTCATTCATTATGTACATTATATGGTAGTGTTTTACTTAATCTTTAAAATCTTGACATTCTTTTTCTTCTTCTCCTTTTTCGCTGCGCCCTTTTCTTCTTCTGCTTCTTCTTTGATTTTTTTCTCGACTTCATGTTCGCCCTGGTCTCTTTCTTCTCTTACTGCCTGCTTTTTTTATTTTATTTTTTTACTTGTCATTACTCTCATTGTTATTTTATTTTTATTCATATGTTTCTACGACTTCATTGTCCTTAATTTACTCTTCCTCTGGTGAGTTCACCCTTCTTCTTCTTCTTCTTCTTCTTCTTCTTCTTCTTCTTCTTCTTCTTCTTCTTCATCTTCTCCTTCTTTTCCCTCACTTTTATTCCCTTCGTCTTGCTTCTAATCCTCTATTATATTTCTTCTTCTTTGTCTTGTTATGTTATTATTCTTAGCTTTCCACTTTGTTATTTGCTTCCATTATAGCTTCTACTCTCTTTGTTTTTTAACTAACTTAAATATTTTCTTATTCAAGTAATTCACTATAATTATGCTCTCAGACTTGTTGTCTATTCCTTCTTCACGTTCATTTTTCTGGACTCCTACGCATTCTGCCTTTCACTTTCCTATGTTATTGATAATACACGTTTAACTTATTCCCGCTCTCGCCGTATGAAAATCGTCCCTTCATCCTCTTAAAACAACTTTCTATTAATCGTCCATATTCGATTATTCTTATTTATTTTCGTACTTCTACTATTCAAGATTCGGCGAGTCGAATAAAGATTCCCGGCCAGTGGTGGATTATACGACCTAACGCTATAAATAATAAAACAAAATGCCAATATATTCGCCCAAAGTAAAAACATGATCTATTCCCCATTGCAACTGCAACAACTGCGCTGTATTTAATCAAATTGACTGAACTAATCACAGCCGATTGTAAAGAAGTACTATAGACGAACATCAAATCAAGGATGAAGCCTAAAAAACAAAAACATAAGAGAAAAGGGAAAACTGAAGATCTATTTGCGATATAAGGTTTTAAGATTTTATTTTATCGAAGTTCCGGTTTTCTTGTGGCCAATGGAGATGTTCCCATTAGGTTAGCGTCTGAAAAACACACATGTAATTAGATATACATTGAGATGTATCCATTTACGTGTATCGAACATAGATATACATTTGGGGATGTATAGACATATATAAGCTTAGCAATTTACTTAGATATATATATATATATATATATATATATATATATATATATATATATTCAAAGTAAATAAGAAAATATGCATGTATCCAAGTTAATGTATATTGGAATCTGCATGGATGATGTATGTTTTAGACATGCGCTCATTCGATTTTAAGATAATGTGATAGTGGTTTAGGAGCATTTATCATCTGTGATTGTATGCATAGTTCCTTTAATGGCATAGGGAATCATGCATTGATACACACATAGATATATTAATATATATACATACATAAATATCTAAAATAGTAAAGGTACCAACATTTGTAAAAAGTGTTTTTCTACATTTATTTATTATTTCTTTATTTTATCAGATTACAATTTTATATAACGCGTTTAAAGCGGTGTTACGCCCTCAACAAATATGCAAATCCATTTATATGCCGGTAGCCTTACTCCTTTACGAATGTACTTTTCTCTCGTTGGAACTGCACTAATACTGCACTACCATCTTCTCTCTCTCTATCTCTCTCTCTCTCTCTCTCTCTATATATATATATATATAAATATAAATATATATATATATATATATATATATATATATATATATATATATATATTAATATACATGCGTTTTTTTTATTTATTAACTTTTCTCGAGCTTTTTGTTCATTTGCATATGTTCCATGAAGAATCAAAAGTAGTAGTGATACTTTTTGAACATTCATTTTTTGGGCGTAATTTTGACACAAAATATTACTAGATAAAATGAAAACTCGAAAAAATATAATCAAGCAGAAAATTCTGTTATGATTAACAATATGTCGAAAACTAATTGATCATTTTACATTTTAGTGCATATCTGTTATGCTTAAGGGCCGGCAATATATCATATGTTATTTAATTTAGTTTAATTATAATGAGGTAAAAAGAATAGGTATACCCTTTGATCACATTTTATAACACTCATGTGTGCGAAATTTTTACAATACGTATTATACATCAATTAGCTTATATTCCCCTAATTTTAGTTTCTTCATTGTATTTGAAATAGTCTCAGGTGTGTAAATATGATCTATTATTAGTAATCAGAAAATCAAGATTTAATTTTATTTCATTTCATTGAAGACCCGTTAAGCATGAACTGTAATTGTAAGACATCAGACATTTTTCAATCACAGAAGAACCGCAAAAGAATCTAACATATAACTAAAAAAGAGAAAACTATAAATAAATGCATAGAGAGTAGGAGCTGAGTGTGGCTATTGTGTATTTCTCAGCTAATTAATAAATGTATCCATATTTTAAATATATTAAACAGACATAGAAAACATAAGACCTGCACAATAAAAATATATTATTTATTATAGTTTAAACTATTCTATATAGAGCAGTCGTCCGCTCTTCATCACAACACATTATTGAATTAAAAAAATGAATGAATACGAAAGCATTATGATCAAAATTATGTTTTCCAGTGTATGCAGTGTTAGTTCATTTTATAAACGTACATGTTGATCCACGCAATATAAATATAACTGGCACTAGTTTTTAAATAAAAAGGGAGAGTAGGATCCCGCGTAGTGTAGTTATATTTCTTTGTGTGAGATAATGTTGGCACGTGTATTCGAATTTAAACAAATATAAAATACAAATACAACAACGTTTTCAAAATGCCACTTTCCGAAACACGTGCCAACGTGATTTCGCATACAGAACGAGACATTTAAAAACCTCACCCGTGATAGCTACACCATGCGGAATCGTACTCGCCTGTGGCTATATGAATCCGACAAGGAAGATTAAAAAGAAAAAAAGGCATAAAATGTGTATTTACTTTTAAGGAGTGTGAATTCATCCACCAACACTCTCAAGACCTTAACATTAATAAATGTGTATTTTAATATGAAAGAATACGTTGTGTTTTGGTTAAAACATGCTTACGTCCCAATACAAACACGTTTTCAAAATGCTTATTCTCTTATATATATATATATATTTATATATATATATATATATATATATATATATATATATATATATATATACATATATATATATATATATATATATACATATATATACATATATATATATATATATATATATATATATATATATATATATATATATATATATATATATATATATATGCGTGTGTGTGTGTACACTAGAAATCCCGTTTATAATCCAACAGTCTAATTTTGTATAACTATTATTCGAAATTGTTTACGTAAGGAAGCTTTAATTTATTTGTTATGATGTTTCAGTATATTGTATAAATTGTTCAGATATGCAACACAAAGACACACCGAGATGTTTTCAGATTTGAGATAGCATTACAAGTTAGCAATTTTAGTTGAATTTAAAAAGAACTCGCAACGAAATAACAAGAATGTAAGATTAACAAGTTTATTAAGGTTTCTAAATAGCCACTTGCCTACCAAATTAAGTTTTATTTAACCGTCTTCAATATTTTATTTGTTGAAGATACATTTTATTAGAAAGTGCAGCGGGTATAGCAAAATAACCGCTAAAGTTCAGGAAAGGTGTATACCTAAGATACAACGTGTAATATGAATAAAATCAATATAAAAAAGGAAACATGCATTAATATTTCTATTTGGGGTTATGAGAATATCATGAGTTGCTTCTTTGAAAAGATCTGATGTGTCCACAATATGAATCGTGTAAATAAATGTAGAGATTAGTTTGGGGTGGATATTTAATTTCAAATGATTTCTTATGAATTTAAGGTAAGAATCTTATGATTTATTATATGTGGTATTATTTTAGAAAACTCATAGGAACAATTTTGCACGCAGGAAAGTTTTTGATTCACAAATGTGCAGATTCGAATGTGTACATATCTAAATGTGTGTTCTTTGTACTTAAAAAAAGTAGTCTACATAGATATGTGTATACATATATGTATACAAACATTCATATATATATATATATATATATATATATATATA
>OY744521.1:158760860-158820860 GCA_963556195.1 Sepiola atlantica | reverse complement strand
CGGCGTGTTCTGGACTTCTCTATCAATCAGTCAATTTATCAAAGTAGCGAGAGACAAAAGGTACTGTACACAATAAATCCATCGTACATCGAATTCTGTACTATGCTGACATAACATTTGATCAGCATGACCTTGCTGGATAAGTTTTAAACTTTTGAATTTCAGAAAATGAATCGATAGCCTTTATGCTATTAGTAAATTCTACGAAAGAATTAAAAATTACCGTCTTGTAAATTCTTGTGAACACCACACTTTGTTTCTGATAACACTACAAGCAGAACTAGTTATTTAAAAAGCAAATACAAGTCGCATTTCCAGGACAAATACTATTTGAAAATATGAGGTAATTTATTTCATAGAAGTTAAGTCAGTTGTTCATCAATGTAAGTAAAATGAGTGATTATGACTTTAAATAAAAATTACTATGATTATCGCACATGCAATATTGAACTTTAATAATGAATATAAATGTTAAATATATAATATTTATCTGTGTTGAAAAAATAAATTAGTTTTACATAGAAAGAAAACCTTCCAAAATGTTTGTATCAATTTCGGCTGAACTTCACTTAAGTGTGCTTATCCTATTTCTTCTTCACTAGAAATGCTAGACTGTACTTCATCTACCTGACATTATTTTAATAGGTAAAATGTAGGATACAGAAACACTGTATTCTGTAACACCAAAATAACAATGTGAAACAAGAATATTTACTCCAAAGAGCGAATACGGATGTTAGTAAGTATATATATATATATATATATATATATATATATATATATATATATATATATATATATATATATATATAGTCTAAAGAAGCTTTGAGTCATTAAAAAAAAAAAAAATTAAAAAAAGTAAAATGCAGTTTAAATTCCCAGCCAAACTAACTAAATCCAAGATATTGCAGACTTAACATTCGTTGGAAAATTAATAAATGAAAAAATATAAGTAAAATTTTAAAAAAAAAGAAAAAAGGGGGGTCAATTATCTAAGAGTGAAACAAAAACAGGAAACCTTAAGCGTCTAATATTAACACGGGGATCATCAGCTGTTTACCATGTAACTGTTTCGGAGATTTAAAAACAGGACAGTTTTAATATTCATGGCTCTCCAATGGTACTGATTATACGACCATTTCCCCAATAATCAAGTGTCGAAATAATTCAGCTTAAAATATCACTAATATATACATAAAAAAAATACATAAAAAATAATAATAATGACAAAATAATAATAATGATATATTACCCTTAAGACTACCGTATGATATAGTAATTTTCATATCAAATAACATTAATTATAACAATAATAAAAAAAAAATAATAATAATACTATCTAAACACTATATTCAAGAACCATTCTGCAATATAGTAGCTAGTAATAAAATTATATAGGAATCAAAGTTGCATTAAAAAATAAATAAAAAATAAAGCTTAAATACCTTTGGTACCAGAAAAGTAATTAGATAAGAGGAAGGAAACCTAGCCATACAGATCTAAATACCCAATATATAGTCTAAAGAAGCTTTGAGTCATTAAAAAAAAAAAAAAATTAAAAAAAGTAAAATGCAGTTTAAATTCCCAGACAAATCTAATTATCTAAGAGTGAAACAAAAACAGGAAACCTTAAGCGTCTAATATTAACACGGGGATCATCAGCTGTTTATCATATATATATATATATATATATATATATATATATATATATATATATATATATATATATTATAAACAAGTAAAACATGAGAATAAATAGTTATAGAATGCAATATCTATTAACACATCAGTTGTTTAAATCTAGGGATTTCAAATACAATACAGCGCCTGATTCTTTCCTTAAGGCATGGCTTTTAAAAGAATGACATCGCATCATCAGAAGAGTACATACAGGAACACGCTATGGCTTTATGAATGAATAATACAATTGCTTTGATTTGAAACCGCGTTATTTGAACAGCTGCTGACTTAATAGATATTGTATGTGTACAAATGTATTCTGATCTTTTCCTTTGTTATATAATTGCTCTATCTCGTATACTTAGCATCACAATTTCACTATGTGTATTACTCTAAAGGTCTACATATCATCATGTTCTTATATATATATAGTATGTATATATATATATATATATACATATATATATATACATATATATATATATACATATATACATATATAAATATATTTATATATATATATATATATATATATATATATATATATATATATGTATGTATAAAACAAACAGGTAAAAATAAGATATAAGTGTGATAACAAGAACTTATATATATAAGTATATATATATATTGGATGCATTATTTAAATTATAGAATTAATGGCGGTATTTTAACAAGTATGAGATTATATTTATTGAATCTTCTACTATACTAGTTTTTACGCTTATTTATGGAAGGATGTAATTAAAAAACGGGTCTTTTTGCCTGTGCGATAAAACGAAAAATGGTGCAAATACGCTGAATTAACAATTGTAAAATGTTAGCAGTTGTGTTTGCATTTTTTGTTTTACTTCATGTTATTTATTCGCTTATTTAGCCTTTTTGAAAATATCTTAAATATTGTTAGCGAGAGAAGTTATGTTATGAAATGGGCAGAAGTAATTGTTTGTTTACAAGTCTTTTGATTTTCAGACATTACACACCTTATTATAATTATAAATTGCATACATGTATATATATATATATATATATATATATATATATATATATATATATATACATTTGTGTGTATATATATATATATACATATTTAAATTGTTCAAAATTATAAGCCATTAGAAAGCACAAAAATTGATTTATTCACTATTTTTATTTCAATTTTTTTTTCGAATATATACGTGTGCATGCATTGAAATTGAAAAATATAATATAATACTTGTTATCCTTTATCTTGTTGGTTTATGATAATTTGTGTCCTTTCCTGATGAATCAAATATTATGCTACATATAATTTTCAACCATCTAATGCCATTGCAAACGTTACCCGAATCTACAATGCCATTATCAATTGTGACTACACATTCATTCTCTATATGATCGTTCATGACTGAGAATTTTTCCTTCCAATCTAGCTACCCATTTAATAAGGAGACATAGTGTTTCATACATTAAAACCAAACTAGTATACACATTTACTCTCAAATGAAACGCAATTAAATAGGGGGATCTTTCTCACACTTACATACTATCCATACCGTTTTGCATAATTACTTGCCATTTATATGCACACTTCTTATGACCGCAATATTGCATTGCCTCTGTGGACTACACGACATACACTATCTACAAGTGGGTTACTTCGTATTTATAATATTGATTTTGGATGGCCCATACATAAAAAAAACAGGAATTCTACATACTATACAGATATTTGTACTGCACCCAATTATTTTATATATCTTAAAGCTATAACTAGAGTATGTGTGCGTACTGGTTCTACTACGTACTAGATAAGCTTCATGTGAAACCTTGTTGTTCTCATGGCTTACCCCACATTTTACTTGGCTTTGACATCAAGCTCTCGTGTAAAGGTTGATAAATCGCACCCCCAATATATTTCTTAGCACTTCCAATTTTGTTCATGTACGAAATCTATATGATGCTTATTTCTTGAATAACTCCCACTGTGTTTGTCTCTCATCTATTTGAGCTTATTTTCTTCCAAATGTCTCACTCATTTGTTTAACGTATTTCTCCATTCTTGTCTCACTGCTTCGGGTATTTATGATACAATAAAACCCAGCTGCAATTTTTATTCGACGTTTTTCTTCATGGATTATTTATGTATTCATGCGATTCTGCAATGCAATGGAAGTTGGACATTTTTCGCAACCACAACAACTTCGTGCTTCCCGGATACATAAATTCGTTGAAGTAAACTATCGTAAGAAGTCAATGATTAAAAACAATGTCGAGACAGTGTTTATCGAAGAAATTTTACTACTTTTATTGTTAGTAGTATAACTTCTTTTCAGTTTTCTACATCAAACGTTACTAGTTATTAATTCCTAAAAATGTGTTGTTTTCTTTGAATCTGAGTGACTACAACTAACCTTAACATTACTATCCGTGTAATCTCACCATTATTGTAACGTAACATACTTGATGGTCATAAGTACACCGCTGGCAGTGATTTATCGCCGATAAAGACCAGTGTCAACTTTCTGACATCTGAGTGTCAGTGAGTTTGCTTAATAGTTAATCACGTTCCGTTTGTGTCTAGTCGTGGTGTAAATGATGCTATCCCTTCTAATCCTTTCGATTCTCTCCAACTTTCACGTCATTTCTTCGGTATTTTTTGTTCTTACATGTTCATCTTTATATGCCCAATTGTTCCTTTCTAATTTGGTTTGGTTTTAGGGCTATGTGTTTTTACAGTTACCAGTCGTTGATTATCATGATTAGTGTTCACACTAAATATACCAATTTATTATTTGATGAACAACCAGTTATTATTTGCTATGCCAACATTCTGTATATATGTGTTTATCGAAGTCGATCCAGACAAGGCATGAAGCAACCTGATGTAAGAAGCTAACAAATACTACTTCGAGGTCAAAAACAAGCATAGTATAGATGTTGGATGAAAAGATTCTAACCCATAAAAAAACATGTTTCTCCTTTTGTCAGAAACATCGCTCATGGAATGTGAGGATTAAAGGAAAAATAACTATGCCATACACCGTTGTATATCATTTTAGATGCATCTAATTATCTATATGTAAAGTTATGTAGATTAGTCGCGATTTTGTTCGAAATATAATTTTCGTCTGCCTGTCACGCTTAACTTTGTAAAAAAACGCATTTATATGATAGTTAGTCAGTCAATAATACGAGATATTAAACGATAATGATAAATATAGGTTTCACAGACCAGAGGTAAAAAACGGGCGCATCTAATAAGCAAGGCATTAGTTTTTTAGAATAACATGTGATTTGTCTATTAACACTATTCAGTAGCATTCTAAAAAATAGCAATTTTGTCTGGTCCGCAAATAAACTGGCTCTGTTATTCAAGGGGATAATATTAAATATATATGAATATTGTTATATTGTAGACATCCTTATTTTATTCCAGTGTGAGGACTTGTTTACCTTTTTTAATGACATTCTTCCGAATGATTTCTGGCTCTTGCGATAATTACCGCTGACTATAGTGCCGGTTAATGCTTAACTCGGAATATTCAGACTTAAAAAAACTACTTTGCTATTTAATACATACCACCATGAGAATATGTAAATTCGTTATATTTGATAGACCAGAATACACGGGATACAAATTTCGTTGAATTCAAATTTCCCTCCAAAAATGTTCATTATACAGATTTTATCTACAAACACAATTATATATATATATATATATATATATATATATATATATATATATATATATATATATATATATATATATATATATATGTATATATATATGTGTGTGTGTGTGTGGATGTGTGTGTATGTGGGTGTGTGTGTGTGTAACACTTCTTTGTAATATAGCAGGAAAACTCCCAGCAGAGTGCTCGATTAATTAAGAATTAAAGTTAGAAATCAAAAATTAAGAGTGTAATATTAATTCATTTTGGTACATAAAAAATAGTACAACATTCGTACCGTCGGTTTCAAGAACGCAAAGACTTAGTTATTCGGCTCTCTTCAGCTTCTGTTGTTATCTATATCGGAAATGTGAAGTCACGTGTCACTCTCGTTTGGACGCGGCATTTGCTTAGAGTGTTGTGTATGTTTGGTTCAAGTTAGTGTAAGGAAGGGTTAATAAGGGTTGAAAAAAAGAGAGCGGGTGAAAAGTAACAGTTACCGTCACAAACCAGACTACCGGTAAGGCAGACACATACATTGGCATGACGCAGGGAAGCGTCAAGCAAGATTATACGCACACTGAAAAACAAGGCAAATACGTCACTCGCGACCCGGATATAAACACTTAAAGATTAAAATACACCCTTTACCATCAAATGGAAGGTAATTGAGAGAAAGCCATCATTCTCTCTCGTCATAAATAGATGTCCTTTGTGTGACGCTGAAAAATATCACATATAAAGGACCGTCATTGATCCAAATAAAGTTAGTCTGAATATTCGATATGAAATCTTTAAGGGATGCATCCACAGGATACAAGCACTACCATAAACTGGACTAATCGATACACATACAAGCCTAGCTACTCCCCCTCTGCCAAAAACATAACCCCATAATTGTCCAATTAAATACCGACTTCAACTCCAGAAAATGTTCCCAACTATCACTCCTGATAAATATAAATAAAAATTAAAAATACGAATAAATACCTTATTCAACCCATATGCACACTACTTTGCAAGAGCAATAATTTCGACTTTCCCAAAAATATTTCTCCAGTCATTAAGAGGGTAACACCCCCATCTCACCACATTATTATTACTCCTATAAGTCCGTACCATTTCTCGGTCATAATGCTAATCGCCGATATCTCCCAAACAGATATAATCTTGCCGAGCCAATCCTTACACTTATCTCTACACCACTTATAATCAGCATACCAATTTATTTCATCACCTCCCGAATTAATGTAAACGGTTTCCAACCATTTAAAAACCCTACAGAGTCACTGTCCTTAGATCGCCCGGATGATACTTTTATTTAAATTCCTTCGGAGTTGATTTAAGTCCTTTAATCCAGTATTCGAACACGAATTTAATTAATATTCCTTATTTTAACCTCTTTAATCCTTAAACCCATTTTACCCTCCTAATTCCTTTAGAAGACACATCATCAAACCCCCAAACATAAACGGCCAACTATACAATACTCATAATATTGACTAACGGGAGTTATATAGAAATAATTCTTTAATTTTTAAATTTGTTATTGTTATATATCTCTTTAAATCTCCTCCGGTTAAAATCTCAACTGTTACTTTTCACCCTCCCCCTTTTTTCCAACTTTATTAACCCTTCCTTACCCTAAATCTGAACGGATATTCACAACACTCTAAGAAATGTAACGGGTTCAAACGAGAGTGAAACGTGACTTCAAATTCCGAAACAGATGACAACAGAAGCGAAAGATAGCCGGATTGCTAAGTCCATCTGTGCTTGAATCTGACGGTATGAATGTTGTACTATTTTTTTCTTTACTGAAATAAATCAACAAATAAATAACTATATACATATATATATACATATGTATATATATAAATATATATATACATATGTATATATATAAATATACATATATATATACACATATCTCTTTATATGAATATATTTTATATATATATATATAGATACATAATATACATCCTTATATATATACGTACATATATGCATATATACATATATGTGTAAACACATCGATAAATATATACATATATACATATATATATATATGTATATATATATATATATATATATATATATATATATATATATATATATATATATATGAATGAGTAAGAAACAGATAGTAAACTTTAAGTACACCTATAGTGAAATGGTAAAAGATCAATATACGAGACAGAGTAATTATAAAGATTCATGGACGAAGAGTTATAAACATGCACGATTGTCCAAATTTATTTCAAACTTCAATTGTTCAATGCAAGGTATATACTGTAATAAAATTATATTTATTGTTCTTTCCTTGGCTTAAGGAAAGAACAATAAACATCATTTTATTACAGAAAATACCTAACATTGAACAATTAGAGTTTGAAATAAATTTGACATTCGTGCATGTTTATCACTCTTCGCCCATCTATCTTTACATATATATATATATATATATATATATATATATATATATATATATATATATATGATATGTATGTATACACATATATATATATTATGTATATATATTATGTATCTACATATGTATTATGTATTAACACACACACACACACATATATATATATATATATATACATTATTTATATATATAATATACCTGTATATGTATATATATATGTATATGTTATGTCCAGATTCATATATATATTATATGTATGTATATATATATATATATATATATATATATATATGTATATATTATGTATATATATATATATATATATATATATATATATATATATATATATATATAGTGAATGCTTTTATTCAAACATGTACAAGGTCTGCTACACTGGCATGTCGATGTGATCGATCTACAGCTCTCAAGAGCTGAGGTCTCATCAGGCAGAACATTATTTTTTGATCCATCCTGGATTCCAGGGAGAATGAAGTCTAGCGAAAAAGAAGAGGAGAAGGAAATAAAAATCATGTGACTGATTTTTAAAAATATGATTGCCGTTAGAAATTAATATTTGCTTTTTTTTAATTTTTTTTTTTTATATTTTATATCCAACGCTGAGCTGGGGTAGGAAGGGGGGGTCGAGGAAAAGAAAAAGAGAAGAGAAAGAAAAGGAAGAAAGATATAACTGCCATTAGAAAAGTTTAATTTACAGCTATTTATATTTTTATTTTTTATCCAACGCTTAGCCAAGGTAGGGGGGTGAAGGAAAAAGAAGACGAGGGGAGAGGGATAGAGGGATTTTATGGGTGGATGTCTGTAGCCATTTAATATTTGTTGCGGGCTGAGAATGGTTAATGTAAGATTCGAGTTAAATTCATATTTATTTTTATCCAGCGCTGGGCTGGATAAAAAAGGGGGTCGGGGGAGATGAAACAAGAGAGAAAGGGAAGATAAAGAAAGAGAAGGAGGGGAAGTGTCACATTGTATGTTTTTGGCCGTTTAAGCAAGTTACTGTGTCTGCTTCCTGTATATTGCGATCTCAATTTATTTCAATGCAGACATATAACAATTACATGACAAAAAGCTTACGGGGATATTTTAGTTTGAATTATTATTAGTGATGGAATTATGACCTTAATATTAATAAGTTATGCTGTTATATTTTGATCAGTGCATTTAATTCTGATTATTTTGATGGATAGTTAAATGTATTTTAAATAGTATTTATCAATGAATTAATAAAATATATTGGTAATTATCTTTATTTTTAGTAAGATTCATATATGGAGTAGTGGCAGTAATATTAGTAGATTTAGTTTTAGATAATAATGCGTTAAAATATATTGGGAATTATTCTTGGTAAGGATCGTATATAAGTGTATGACATTGATATTGATGGATTATACTATTATATTTAGTTTTAATTATTTTGGAGTATAAATAAATGTATTTCGATTATAAGTAATATTTAGTGATGGATTAATAAAACATATTAGTAATTGTTTTTATCTTTAATGGAAGTTATATATAAATTAATTTTAGTGGTATAGGTAAATTTTATTATTCGTTGTAATCATATTACTAATGGTGGGGTTAACACCTGTTATAATATTAGTGGTAAGGTGTTCTAGTTAAAGTTGTTAACGCAAGTTATGGTCTATGAAGGGGGGGATTAGAAATGATGGGGGCCAGTAATTTTGGTTAAGGTGATCAGTATATAATTATTTAAAAATTGATTTTGGTAATATGTGGCTTACTTTTGTGGGACTTAGTGAGCTGGATGATAGACGCATACACGTACCTGTGCATACACATAAATACATATATGCAAAAGCACCTATACCCATACCCATATACACGAACATACATATACACATGCATGTGCACATATGCATACGCTTACACACAAGTGCACAAGCATACACATACACACATAAATATTTATAAATTTTATATCTTCATACATACGTATATACATATGTCCACAAAATTCACCTATACATATATCTCTAAAAGTTCTACTTGTACGTGTTATAGTATTTATTCAAAAAGGGGGGTAATTGTATTGTATTTGTAGTTGAGGGTTAAAATTATTTGATTTGGAGGTGTTTATGAGTGTTACTTTTAGCGGGGTTGTTGGGTATTGTTTTTTTGTTCTAATGGTGTTATTTAGGGGGTGTTGTACAAATTACTAAGGGGATGTGATCTGTTATGCCTACAGTTGATCGATGTTTCCTGTTTTTTGTTTAAAAACTTTCCTCTGTCGGTAAATTTAATTATTTCAAGTTTTTCGCCTAGGCATAAATAGCATGGTGAGTTTAAGGAGCTACATGTGCTAGTTTTTCTGATAGTGTTCCAGATTACAGTTGCTGATTTATTTTTATTAGTTAATTCCCAGTGGTAATTAGAGAGTGATGTTCTGTTTTGGTAGCTTGAGTTGTTGAATGAACATTTATGGCCGGTGTATCTTTCTTTGAAAGTATTACCTGCCATACCTATGTAGTATTTTTTATATCTGGGGTTTATTTAGTTGAGATTGTTGCTTGGTAAATAGTTTTTGTTATTAAACAGTTTTGTTGCAAGGGGCATTCATTTTTATTTATGCAGTTACATGGCTTTACTTTAGTTGTTTTATTGTTATCTAATTCAGGGTTTAGGTTGCTGTTTAGGATTTTGTTATTGTGTTTTTTAATTATCATTTCTAAATTTTCACTGCAACTGTAACTTAGTTTAAGTGTATTTTTGTTGAATATTTTATGTAAGATATTGCTTGGGGGGAAATACGTGTTTATGAGGTTTAAATTTTTTTTACCAAGTTTGGTGGTAACGGCTTGATTGAAGGGGGGTGTAAACCATATTATATTCCTGTTTCTTGCTTTATTGTTTTTATTATTAGTCGTTGTAGGTTTAGTAAATTTAATTTGTGTATTCTTGTACCCGCTGTTTTTTGTGCTTTATTATAGAATTCTTTATGTTTGTTAAAGATTGTTTCATTTGATGAGTTATTGCTTATCCTATGTTGTATAGATTTAGGGATGTGATTAATGATAGTTTTGGGGTGGTTGGAGAGGGGGTTTACATAGATTGGGTTAAAGTGTTCTTAATTATATGGTTCGTATGTTTCTTTAGTTAAGTTGAAAGTTACATCTAGGAAGTTTACTATTTTAATGTTGGAAGTTATTTCAACTTTAAGGCATATCCTCTTCATCTCCCTAATAATAATCTTTTTAATATTTTCGCACTGTTGCCAATTAAAATTTCTGACTACTAAAAGTCCATCATCCCTATATAGGCCAATGTCTTCAATATCTATATCTTTAGTTAGGTTGTAGAGGATATATAAGCCAACTAGGTCGGTGATTTCTGCAGAGTCGAAAGAACCCATCGAAACATCAAAACACATTTAAACTTTTCTAATGGCAGTTATATTTTTCTTCCTTTTCTCTCTCTTCTCTTTTTCTTTTCCTCGACCCCCCCTTCCTACCCCAGCTCAGCGTTGGATATAAAATATAAAAAATAAAAATTAAAAAAATGAAAATATTAATTTCTAACGGCAATCATATTTTTTAAATTGGTCACATGACTTTTAGTTCTTTCTCCTCTTCTTTTTCGCTTGACTTCATTCTCCCTGGAATCCAGCAACAAGGTTGGATCAAAAAATAAGTTTCTGCCTGATGAGACCTCAGCTCTTGAGAGCTGTAGATCGATAACATCGACATGCCAGTGTAGCAGACCTTGTACATGTTCGAATAAAAACATTCACAATACAGCTCTATATTTTATTGAGCACTCTTTTATAAGCCCGGTTTGATTCCCTTTGGATTTCTACCCTATGGATGTTTACCCTACCTGGATTACTATATATATATATATATATATATATATATATATATATATATATATATATATATATATATATACACGTCTTTATATAAATATATATATCTATATATATATAATATATATATATTATGTATATATGTATATATATTCTGTATATATGTATGTATATATATTATGTATATATTTATATTTATATATATGAATATATACATGTATATATATACACATGAATACAGATATACATATGCATTATGCATATATATATATATTATATTTACATATATATATATATATTATATATTATAGGTGTACATATATTATAAATATATATATATAATATAAATATATATATATATATATATGTCTGTATATATATGTGTATATGTATAGAAAGAGATAGAGAGATAGAGAGAGAGAGAACTTAGACTTTAGCACGCGTCGACGAGTTGAATATGAATGAATGTTAACGTATATTACGCAATTTCAGTTATTTATGTAAAAAGCAAGTAGATAAACTCTCCTTATAGCGTGTAAGCTTGCAGTTTTAACTTGTTACTTGCTATGTACAAATATATATATATATGTGTGTGTGTGTGTATTATGTTTAAATACATGCATGCATATATATGATGTATATACATACATACTCATGTATATATACATACATTATGTATATATACATACACATATATATATATACACATATTTTATATATATATATATATATATATATATATATATGAATTATGAGTGCTACGTCTTTTCACAAAAATGGCAGGTTTTCATTCACATGAGCTCACTGTCATGTAGATTGTTTATTAAGATATCTAGCTGTAACGACAGTTACTTCTATGTTTTTATTTTAACTATTTATAACATGTAACAAAAGAAATTAAGATAGCTAGTAACAAGTGTAAATCATTGACTAACATAATATTAGGGATAAGCGTATACATTTTGTTAAAATAAATAGCAGATCTTCGCACAGATTGCGTAATATAAAATAACGTTATTTAACATTCACCTTCTTGACGCGTTCGAAACTCAACTTTATATATATATATATATATATACATATATATATATATATTTATATATATATATTTATATATATATATGTATTTATATATATATGTATATATATATATATTTATATATATATATATATATATATATTTATACGTATATTTATATATATGTATATATAAAGAGGTGTACTAAAAGCGAACTTTTAGGAAAGGTAAAACTCTATTGTGAAGAGTATACAGCTCAATATCCAGGATCTCATTCTATTATTAGTATCTTATTTTTAATTTTTTAATTTTTTTATTTTTTAATTTTTATTTTTTATTTTTTATTCTTTCGGTCAATCCTCAATTTTCCCTGCGAGCTTAAGACTAATCTTATCATCTATTTTTCATTCTTTATTCTTTTATTTTCTTATTTCTACTTTTTATACTATTTTTATCTTTATTTTTTATATTTACTCTTTTAATTTTTAACTCATTTTCCTAGTCCTACCCTTCATATATATTTTGCCTCATTGTTTATTTCTAAGGTCATTTGATTAAACTTCTAAACCCCCGAACTCTGTTCTTATACATATTCTGATATTTTAACCCCTTATCCTAACATTCGTTAACTTACCCCCACTCCTTTCTTCCCCTTTTCTAGTTGAATCCTAATTCTCGCTAACTTCCAATTTCAACTTTTTGTTTCACCCCCCCCCACACACACTTTCACACTCTTAGTTTTATCCGCATTCCTTCACCGCATCGCTCCCTTTCTCCTCCCCCCTCTCTTTCCTCGTACCCGTCCCTTTCTCCTCCCACACACCACTTACCCGTTTCCTCCCTTGCCCACTGGTCGCATATTATACTCTTGTTTTCACTGTCTTTGCTTTTCTTCATTTATAGCCGGCTTTCTCAACTGGGCAGACTTTAAATATTCTCACTGCCCCTTTTTCCACTTTAAAACACTTTCCTTTGTCATCTCTACCCGGGAAGTTTCTTTAATGGCGAATATTTTACATCTTAATCTCCTCTGACGCCTGCCTGCATCATCGAATGTACCTCTTATTGGACTTTTTACCCTTCCTGGATTTTCTATTTTCGCCGTACCTGAAGTTGTGGCTTCTTGGAATTTAACTTTGAAACCTCTCTCATTACTTCTCGTGCCTCTAACGACGTACCTATCTACATCGTATCCTCTCCGCTGGACTCTTCGACACCGGACTTTTTGGCAATCGGACATTTGCTTGCACCCTGGCACAGTTTTGCCCTACGTTTCCTTCCCTACAAATTTATTTTATTTCATTTTTTCAAATTTTAAATCTTGGCCATTGCCAACTTATCTATCCCAGCGACTTCCTCTGATGATAAGATTTTTATCTTTGAAAAGCCTGGCTTAAGGAAAATGTAACTTGAATAAATTGCCTTTTTGCGGAATATACCTTGCTTTGAACTTTTGAATTGAATTTTGATTTGGCTTTTGCTTTCTCTAATTCCTTTCCACTCTCCTTCATTTCTACCTGCTCTATCCTGGATATTGAGCTGTATACTCTTCACAATAGGGTTTTACCTTTCCTCAAAGTTCGCTTTTAGTACACCTCTTTATTTTAAGCTCCTACTTAGTTGAGCTTTTTCCTCCTATTTGTGATATGTTCAACAAGGAATTCCTCCCGCTTTCGGCAAAAAATATACCCATTCCCTCAAATGAAACCTATATCTGCAAGCTTATCCAATCTGTGAAGAAGTTCATCACTAACGTTAGATGGAAAGCATTTCACCATGACATGAACCACAAAACCTCCTCCCACCAAACTGACTCCAGCAATTCCTCACTTTCTACCCACTTTGGATCTACACTACCTATGAACTCCTCTAGGGAACTGAAGAAATTGGAAAAATCAGCTGCCTCCAGGTACGGTCTCAAAACCTCCTCCTTCCCTAAACAAAATGAACACCTCAATAATTTCGAAAATGACCTATTTGACCTCATTAGTCGCATTAAATTCAAAAGACACAATAAACACCTCAATCCCATCATCAAAAAAATCAACAAGTTTACTAACAATATTAAGAAACACCCAGATATAATTGTCCCAGCGGATAAAACTAAGAATTTTTACAAACTGAAATATAGTCAATACAAATCCTTAATCTACAAAGAATTAAATAAATCTTACAAAAGCACATCTTACGATACCCTGGCTAGTATAAACAATGAGGCTAAATCCATACTAACATCTTTGAATGTCCTCAACTACGCAGAAATTTTAACCCCCGCAATACCTAGATTTACTTTGAAGGACCACAAAAATAATTTCCAAGAAAACCCTACCATCAGACTAATATGCCCCTCTAAATCCGACCTAGGCATTATAAGCAAGAAAATCTTGGATAGAATTATCCCTACCTTGAAAGAAAAAATTCGTTACACTCTTTGGCAATCCTCTGATGAGGTTACTACGTGGTTCCTTAACCTCATTGATAAGTCTAAACCTAACTTGAACTTCATAACATTCGACATTAATAATTATTACCAATCCATTTCCCCTATCTTACTTAACAAAGCATTAATCTTCGCCAAAAATAATTCTGACATTACTGACATAGAGATTAAACTAATAATATTAGCCAGAAGATCCCTACTAGAATTTGATAATAAGCTTTGGACTAGGAAGGACACCCCCAATAACTTTGACATTACCATGGGGGCCTCAGACTCTGCCCAGGTCACTGACCTGGTAGGTTTGTACTTGATGAGAGAATTGGGGTTTAATTTTGGACACTTACAGGGTGGGTTGTATAGGGACGATGCCCGGTTTGTATCTGGGGAGAGATCGAGACAATATAACAACACTATCAAAAACCTGCATAACTTCTTTAAAAACTTTGGTTTGACCATTACAGTGGAACCTGAGAAAAGAATATCCAACTTTCTTGACCTTACATTAGATCTTAACTCGGGAACCTTCAGCCCATACCATAAACCTAACAACCCTTTTCTACGTACATAGCCTATCTAACCACTTTAAATCCATCATAAACTCAATTGCCCCCTCAGTATCTAATAGAATCTCTAAGCTATCTGCGAATAAATCTATCTTCGATCAAAATTCTAGCTTTTACAATAATGCTTTGCTTAACTCAGGCTACAATCACAAAATTAAATATAACTGCAACCCCCTTACTCAAGTTAACAAATCTTCAGGCATTATTACTCACAACATGACCACACACAGAAATAAAAAGTTTAACTCATCAGCACCTAAGATAATCAAAACACACTCTAATAAGCCCATAGGAACTAAAGATATTGATAATCGGGTAGACCCACATTCGCATAAACAAAGAAAAAAACTTAGAAGAAAGAATAACATTTGGTTTAATCCGCCTTTCAGCAGTAATGTTAAAACCAATATACCTAAAGAATTTTTCCAAATCTTAGACAGATCTTTTAAACATCCCCACAGATATAGCACTATCCTTAACAAAAATTCTATTAAAATATCATACTCTACTATGCCCAATATTGAACAAACTATCATAACCTCTAACAATAGGAAAATCAAACATATCCAACAGCAACCACCCACCACATCCCTCACCACCTGTAACTGCCGTAAACCTAGAGATTGTCCCCTTAACAACAACTGTGTACAGAAGGACGTAATATACGCTTGTACTGTTAAACAATTCCATCGCTCCACCAATGTTGTGAGTAATCACAGTTCCCATACTCCACCCGAACTCCGGATCTCCCCGCAACCCCAATCCGCTTCTACTCTAAACTCCCGCTTATACAGCCATACCTCTAACCAAGCACCCCCAATAATAAATAGTGTTCATGGGCCAACTCACATTTCCCCCATATCCGCTCCACCCCACTTCTCCAAACAACTTTCCTCGCATAACTTGGATCTCCAAACCCAAATCTCTTCTAATACCATTAGTAATCTCAATGCAACTATAGCACCACCCTTCAAGATACACACATATATTGGGGCGTCTTCTTTCCCCATAAAGACCCGGATCTCTAACCATATATATTCCTTTAAAAATAGCAGCGATAACAGCACAGGCACTTCACTTTCCAATCTAATTAGAAACCTCAATCTCAAAAATACTCCCTATTCACTTCACTGGGCAATACTTAAAAAGTCCAAATCATATACCCCTGGAGCATCCCATTGCCAACTTTGTACTCTGGAAACCTTTATGATAGCTACTGCTACTAAATCTAAAAATATTATTAATTCTAAGAATGAACTTATCTCCAGTTGCAGGCATAAACGTAAATTCAGGTATAGCAACCATAATAATCCCCCAGACACCCCTCCCCCATTTGATTAAATACCCTCCCTTCATCTCGGATTTTCCCTCCTTACATCTCGAAACCCCTTTCTGATAGTTCTAATTCCTGTTGTTCTTTAATCTCTACTTATATCTCCCTCATCCCTTTAACCTTCTCTTAACTTAATAAAATTACCCATAAACTTCGTTAGCTTCGCATTTCCCTTAGTTTTAACACCTTTCTTCCATTACCCCCTAAATCTTTCCACTTAACCTCCTTAACTGTATAACTTTATTTGGCTTTCCATTTTCTTTCCCGTTTAACTTCTTTTAATGCATTCGTCCGCTTCCCTTCAACACTTCCATTCTTCATTCTTTTCCCTTTCAACGTGATAACTAACTCACTCTATTCATATTATCCTAGCCCTTTTATTTACTTGTTGATTAGCCTTATCTACTCCATATCCCATTTGCACACCTCGATATCGAACTCCTTACTGCTTCCACTGTGCACTCTAATTATTCTTCCCCTCCTGTTTTTAATTCTTCTCACTTTTTTAATAGCCTCGATTATTCCCCCCCTTGTTTTACCTCGCCCTTCGCACATCTCTCTCAAACTACTCAACCCCCAACCCGCCCTAGCTCTACACCTTTTAACCCCTATAGTATTTACTTGTAACTGCGATCTCCACTCTCCTTCTGGCTTAATCCTTTGTCACTTTTTTAACCTTGTATATCTCTTACTTCTTCCGGCCTTCACTAACCTATTTAACAATTTTCTTAATTAACCTCCATATAACTTTTTTAAAATAAAATTTCAAAGTTTATATTTTCCCATATCTATTTGAACTAGCATCCCGTAACTGCTTATTTACTAACCCATAATTTTTTCCACCTTGGAGACTCCCATTCCGGATATCCTCTCTAGGTCTTGTTTTTCTTTTTTCTTTTTCCTTATTCTAATATTCATTCTTGAGCTCCAATCTTATCGACTTTTCCCTCATTCTATTATTAGTATCTTATTTTTAATTTTTTAATTTTTTTATTTTTTATTTTTTATTCTTTCGGTCAATCCTCAATTTTCCCTGCGAGCTTAAGACTAATTTTATTATCTATTTTTATTCTTTATTCTTTTATTTTCTTATTTCTACTTTTTATACTATTTTTATCTTTATTTTTTATCTTTACTCTTTTAATTTTTAACTCATTTTCCTAGTCCTACCCTTCATATATATTTTGCCTCATTGTTTATTTCTAAGGTCATTTGATTAAACTTCTAAATCCCCGAACTCTGTTCTTATACATATTCTGATATTTTAACCCCTTATCCTAACATTCGTTAACTTACCCCCACTCCTTTCTTCCCCTTTTCTAGTTGAATCCTAATTCGCGCTAACTTCCAATTTCAACTTTTTGTTTCACCCCCACACTTTCACACTCTTAGTTTTATCCGCATTCCTTCACCGCATCGCTCCCTTTCTCCTCCCCCCTCTCTTTCCTCGTACCCGTCCCTTTCTCCTCCCTCACACCACTTACCCGTTTCCTCCCTTGCCCACTGGTCGCATATTATACTCTTGTTTTCACTGTCTTTGCTTTTCTTCATTTATAGCCGGCTTTCTCAACTGGGCAGACTTTAAATATTCTCACTGCCCCTTTTTCCACTTTAAAACACTTTCCTTTGTCATCTCTACCCGGGAAGTTTCTTTAATGGCGAATATTTTACATCTTAATCTCCTCTGACGCCTGCCTGCATCATCGAATGTACCTCTTATTGGACTTTTTACCCTTCCTGGATTTTCTATTTTCGCCGTACCTGAAGTTGTGGCTTCTTGGAATTTAACTTTGAAACCTCTCTCATTACTTCTCGTGCCTCTAACGACCTACCTATCTACATCGTATCCTCTCCGCTGGACTCTTCGACACCGGACTTTTTGGCAATCGGACATTTGCTTGCACCCTGGCACAGTTTTGCCCTACGTTTCCTTCCCTACAACTTTTATTTTATTTCATTTTTTCAAATTTTAAATCTTGGCCATTGCCAACTTATCTATCCCAGCGACTTCCTCTGATGATAAGATTTTGATCTTTGAAAAGCCTGGCTTAAGGAAAATTTAACTTGAATAAATTGCCTTTTTGCGGAATATACCTTGCTTTGAACTTTTGAATTGAATTTTGATTTGGCTTTTGCTTTCTCTAATTCCTTTCCACTCTCCTTCATTTATATGTATATATATATATATATATATATATATATATATATATATATATATATATATATATATTTATCTATATATATGTATATATATATATATATATGTTTATATGTATGTATATATATATATACATATATATACATATATATATATATATATTTTATATATATTTATATATATATATATTGATTGACATGTATGCATATATATATATATATATATATATATATATATATATATATATATATATATATGGATATGGCGACTCTTCCTTCACTGATAGGATAAATAAGCTTGAAACGCTAGCGTCTGTAAGTATTAATAATTTAATATTTATTTATAAATATCATACTTAGCATCTTTAAGAAATTAAAGTTGAGCACACTCAGGGATTTTAAAAATAGTCTGTCAAAAAAAGCTCTAATGCAAAGTGTCGAATACGTTCGTCGCACACTCTCCACTAGTCTTCCATCTCTGCCCGATTCAAGGTACATATAGATCTCAAGTTCCCTTAATTACGTGACAGTTTCCCTTAATTACAGTGACAGTGGATATGGCGACTGCTTGCAGATTCTAGGCTGACTCTGTGAACCGAGTTCGCGTCTCCCGACCATCTGAAAGTGTTACTTTCCTGCACTAGCGTCTGTAGGTATTACTAATTTTATATCTATTTATAAATATATACATGTATATATATATATATATATATATATATATATATATATATATGTGTGTATATATATATATATATATATATATATATGTATATATATATATATATATATATATATATATATATATATAATGGCCGTCGTTCTGTCTTTAGAGACAATGAATACCCCTAGTACGGGTGGCTACGCGTGTGACTATGAAGCAACGGTAACTCAGTCTAAAACTACACATCTGGCAACTTAAATATATACGAAACCTGGTATTCTTAAAAGGTACACTTCAGTCATTAGTAGGCTCATTATACCTAACTTCTGTGATTAAACGGGAACCGATGTGAGGATATAATTATTCTGTGCATATATATATATATATATATATATATATATATATATATATATATATATATATATATATATATATATATAGATATATATAGACACACAAATAAGTGGGTGTATACATGCATGCACACGTTTTAACACACGCACACATGCTTGTTCACAGACATATCCATATATATATCTATATAGTTATTTATATATGTACACATATATATTTGTTTTGATTTTTTAAAATACTTACTGTAATTTATTTATTTTATTTGAAAAAACAAAAATTCACTCCTATTCGAAATACCCACCAAATGAGTACATTACTAAATCGCACACATTAAAGCGTTTAGATAGATAAACTCTCAAGACGAAATCATCTCATGTTAGAATAAATAAATCCATTGCAATCCAAATCGAAACATCTAACGAAATTAGCACTGTTCGAAAAGAATCATATAAACACAGTTGTATGGACGCACTTTAAAGACGAAGTAATTTGATTTGGTATACCCATTTTTCCTATCTTAAAATAAATAAAACGATTCGAATTACTATCGAAAAATTCACCGACATGAATACTTTTCCAAATGACACACATTAAAACGTGTATATGGACGCACGTTTTAGACGAAATTATTATTTTTTGTTTTTGTTTTTGTTTTTGACAATAAATAAAACGACTTGCACTCCCAATCAAAAAAATCCAATGAAATAAATACTGTTTCAAAGGACAGACATAAACAAACTTTGGGATTACTTGTTTAACTATTTGCGGTTCGGAAAATCCAACACAATAAATACTCTTCCAAATAGCACATATTAGAACCGTTAGATTGACGCACTTCAATGGCGAAATTATTTTATTTGTTTTTTTCTTTTTTTTAGTTTTTTAATATAACTAAAACATCTTTCACTGTTAATCTAAAAAAAAAAAAAAAAGAATACAGTTCAAAAGAGAATATATTACAATAGTTGGATGGACCCACTTTGGTAATAGATTCATTTCATGTTTTTGTCCCTTTTTGTCATTTTCCAGAAAATAAATAAAACCACATGCACTCCCAATCAACACATCAAACAAAATAAATCATCTTTCAAATGGCACACATTAAAACAGTTCGATAGACGCATTTTTCAAGACGAAATAATTTTATTTGTGTTTCCCTTTTTTGTAAATATAACGATTCGCAACCCTATTCGAAAAATCCAAGAAGTAATTCTGTTCCAAACTATTTTACGCACGCACTTCCAATGCGAAATTATTCGATTCTTCCCCTTTTTGTTTCTGTTTCATAAAATAAATAAAATTACTTGCACTCCAAATCGAAAAATCCACAGGAATATATACTGTTCCTAATGGCACACGTTAAACCTGTTGGATGAAAAAACATTCTAGACGAATTAATTTGATTAGTTTTCCTTTTTCTGTTGTTTCTCAAAATCCATTACTTAGACTCAAAATCGAAAAATCCTACAAAATGAAAACTGATTAAAAGACATATATTAAAAACCGTTGGATGATGCTGTTTGTAATCGAATTAATTTGATTTGGTATCCCCTTTTTTGTTATGTTTCTTAATATGAATAAGAAAATTGCACTGCTAATCAACAACTTGCTAAATAAATCATATTTCAAATGTCACAAATTAAAACAGTTGTATTGACACATTTTCAAGACGAAATTATTTTATTTGTGTTTTCCCTTTTTTTTGCTTTTGAAAGTAAATCAAACGACTTACTCTCCTAATTATAAAATACAACGAAATAAATACTGTTCCAAATTGCATACATTAAAGCAGTTGGATAGATTCACTTTCAAGACGAAATTATTTGATTTGTGTTTCCTTTTTTTGTTTATTATTGATTTATTCGTCGTTTTTGCCAATAATTTGGACAAATAATTAATTCCGAGTACAAATACTTTCTTTGATTCATAAGAACATGTTCCGTACCTTAGATCGTAGAAAAGCAAACACCAGTTGTTAAGGTGTTTTGTGATTAGCGCGTGGGTTTCGAGTCATGAGGTATATGCGTTCGCTAAATCAAACCATACTGAATGTTCCTACTAAAACTAAGAGGTTTATAGATCAGTTGGGAAATCGTCGAACCATAGTCACTCGTAGTCTAGTTTTTAATCTCGCTATATTGCGCCACACATTAAATTTAAAAACGTGTATGTGAATATGTTATATATGTATAGCCTCCCTTATGGGTGAAGTGTTCCGGTGAAGGAAAATTTGGTTACCACTTTGTATTGAGGCAATAGACTTCTGTAAAATAGTCTAATACTTAAGTTCTGAGTATCGTCAATAATAAATTAATATAAATGAATACTGTTCTAAATGACACACATTAAAATCATTGGATCCACGCATTTGTTTTTTGTTTTTAAAATGAATGAAACAACTTGCACCCATAATCGAACAATCCAACGAAATTTATTTTTTTAGAGTATACATGTACAGACACAAAACAATTACCACACATTTCCACGATTGCGAAGAAAGCAGCTATCAAAAATTGCAATCGCCTTTTCTTCTGGTGCAAACGAAATATAACGATTCTATTTACCAATTTTGCAGATCTCCTTCTTGTGCACATGCGATCAAAGCCAGTACACGTAACACTCTAATTATAATAGGAAATTGTACTCTACCTATGTGTAATGGACATTTACTTTACTCACGCTATCCGTCTTGAATATTGATATAGTTAAAACTGAAACTCGCTGCATATCCGAGGGAATAGTGTAAAAATAGTTCGCAATAGAAGTGTCTAAAAAGGAAATGTATTTGATATGATTTCAGACCGACAACCTTTTAAGCAATATCATAATCAACAAATTAAACTTGAAGAATTTGAAGCTAACAAAGACACAGGCTCAGATAAGATAGAAAGCGGAGGACGGGAGAATGAAGACAATGATGAAAATCTATAAATACTGAAGAAAATACTGAAGACGGTTTTAGCATGTTCATTATAAATCGCAGTAATGTTCTGTGTTTTGCAATTTCAGTTGAAGCAATAAGTAAAATTGCTTTTCACTACTTCTCTCAAGTGTAGGAAATGGTTGCTCTAATTTGAAAATCACTAACTTAAGACGATGTGTGTCGCAAGTGTATTGCGTTGAAATAGTGCTCCTCACATAATCACTTATGTCTGAAGTAGAAATAGATATAAATGAGAACAAAATGTGCAAGACATTGTAACATGGAAACGCGTAAAATTAACAATTATGGTTCGTTGCCAACAATTTAAAATATTTTCCGAAGCTAATACAATTTATGTTGACCGGTTTTTGTTTCAATTTATGTTGACCCTTTTTGTTTCAAACATATTAGTTTACTTTTATTTTGTGAAGGTATATATAATTCCCTTATTTTTACATGTCCACGTTTATATTAAATTAGCGTAACCCGTCGCCCGGCGTTGCACGGGAGAACGCACTACATGACGTCGAATAAAAAAGGAAACGGCCTATTGTTGTGTATCTCCCCTCTACCGTGTTGGCAAATGTTATAAATTTTAAAAAAAGAAAAAAGTGGTAGAGTAAAATGGGATCGAACGCTGAAACCGGCGATCATAAAACCTGCCTTCCTAATGACTGCGCCACCGTCTCGAGTGAGAAATACATGTGAAAATAGGTAAATTAACCTAAGCTTGATTATTGTCATGCGTGTTATGTAAAGATTCAGCAATGACACGGTTTAGGTCATTTGAAGTTGATGAAAATGACTGGATTTTAGCAAGTTTTCCATAATATGCGTGTTAAAGGTGTATTATTTTGAAAATGTAAATGTATCGGAGTCTACCAGTATCTTGGCGCGTATTGAATTAAATAGGATACCAATTCGATCAAGAAATTGTAACCGCCATGTTCAATGAATAAATGTTGCAGGAACTGTGTTCGGTAATTTCATTCGCTTAATACCGGAATGAATATAAATGTAGAAATCATAGGTAGAATTAGGAATAACGTAATCTGATATTCGCGGAAAATCATCGAAGTGAACGGGAGCGGTCATTAAGTCTTTGCGTATTGCTTTATATTATGTAGTAAATTAATACCAGGCAAATAATAAATAAGAACAGGTGTTTTGTGAAAATTAAACTGTGTCTATTAGTTTCCGGTGTCGATGAGTAGAATGACAATACAGAATTGTTAGGGAGAAAAGTATTTTTTTTACCACCTATATGGAGTTGTTTTTTTTTCAGAGAGATGTTTATGGTGGACCAAATGTAATATTTAGTGTTAGGTAGAAAAAGATAATAACAAATTTACTAAAACACGCTCGAGTGAGTAAGTGTAGTATAGTGGTGAGTTTAGTAGCCTGTGATGCATGTGGTTATTTTCCTATACTCCGAGAAGGTACAGAGGGAAAAATCGTATCTACTGTATATATTAGATAGGGCACATCTCAAAATTTAGACAACTATGACATTTACGAGATATAACACAATTTCTTAAAGTGATGTTTTAGATTAAACAGGGGTCTACAACTAGTGCCTTGCAATTCTCGGCTTTACTTTAAAAAATAATGATATTACTTTTGTGTATATTCATTTTTCCCTTTTAACGAATCATGAACCATTTTCTTTTTCTAATTTACTTTGCATTTTGAAACTATTCTTCTTATATACATTAATACATAAGATCATGCTTTTACTTGAAAATTGGATAACTCCTCCGCCCCTAGTATAATGTTATTTTATTTCGAAATGAGAAACATACATACAAAAAGTAGTTATTTTCTGAACACTCTGACTGACAGACAAACGATCTAACAAGCACTATAAAAATATACACTTCTTGACGGACAAAATTATAATGTAGTTTACTATAAGGAAATATTAAACATCCGCGAGGCCGTTAAAACTCAACAGTTGTATTCCACGTCAGCTCTATATTGCTACCGTGTTGAAAAATATTTCTAGTCTCTAGCATCTTGCGCGAACACAAACCCCGGGGTATTATTGTGGCACATTTTCCAAACTAAGACATACTACTATCAGTACTCTGGTGTATGTAGTTTAAGACTATGTCTGATTATAGGGGTCTATTTGTACAAACATTTAAGTTATTCATAACATATTTCCATTCTGTGAACACGCCCACGAAGGTATAATCGTACCATCTTTAGACAGAACGGATACTACACTTTTAACCGAATCAAAGTGCCAAGAAAATAGTTTTAGTTTAAATATTACACGACTCAACAGCGATATCAGATGGAATAAATAATTGGCCCTTTTTGTAATTGAATCTTAAGTGATCGGGGCATACTATTTTATAAAAATGTGAAACGTTATAATGTACGTACGAAAATTACATTGCCTTACCTTATTATTATATAGATAACGTACACTTAATAATGGCATGATTATATGTAAGCAGCATACAAATTAACAACAACAGGACAAACATTATAGCAATAAAAGCAGAGGAAAATCATTGAAAAAAGATTAAATGCAACTAGACTATTTAACAAGAGTTGACTTGTCAGTAAATAGATACAGCTAAACATACGAATTTCAAACAATGCCATTTTTGAAATTATTTTCCTAAACATAAAATTATTAAAAACAATTCTAATATATGATTCCAGGATTATAATTTTTTCGATATTTTGTAACTTATTTTCTCAGTGTTTTGGATAACGTCGACGCTTTACGCAGTAGAGAGTTATCTGACTAAGCCTGATGTTCGAGGGTTTTTTTTAACCCCAACAAAACTTAATTATCCCTGTACTATAATCGATTACGACGTAAGTATTCATGCAACAAATTTAACTTTGCTTCACCGGAAGTATGCCCATGTTTGAACTCGTGAATCATCAGTTCTTTTGACTGCACATTTATCATTGCAGCTGTCAAATAAAAACTGAGTGTTATTATAAAAATTATGACAGTTAACCAGCGACCAACCACAGTGTCGATATTCCGGGAGTCGGTAATGTGATATACGTGACACAAACATGCGCACATGAAAATGTTACAAGAACTGTTACTTATGCTTGTACTTATGTAAATCTCATGGCATGTATACAAATAAATGCATGCATTGGCAGAGTAAATTATATACACCACGTCGATGAGGTGATAAATGAATTGACGCACACAATGGACAATTATCACTAGTAAACACATTAATTAACTACACCTAAGCCGGATGTTATAATTCTTGTTTTCTTGCATCCACAGTCGTGTTTGACAGAAGCTCAGTTTTTAATGTGGGGGAAATCCAATCGGAAAAAGGGGAACTTATACTAAGACAAAAATTAAAAGTAGTTCAGTCTAGATGCATTTCTATTCACAAGTCAAGTACTGAAAAGATCATGTGTAGTAACAGAAGAGACATTACACCTTGGTGTATTGTAAACTCTCACACCAAAATAATCGACATTCACAATGGATAATAATCGCTAGCAGAAATAACACGGTGCAGGAAAACGAGAATCAAATACTCCTAAACAGGATGTAATATCTATTTACTTGCCTTCACACAAGGTTAGTGTTCGTCTAAATGTATGTTTTTAATGTAGGAGAAAATCTTGTTCTCCAAAAGATAAATGTTGTATTAAGATAAACAATAGAATTGCTTTAGCCTAGAAGTATTACTATTTACTGACCAAGTACTGAAAACATAAAGTGTGGTACCAGAATATATATATATATATATATATATATATATATATATATATATATATATATATATATATATATAACGAAGATATTTTTTTTATAAAATATTTAGAAAACCATGCACAACGCAGATTATTTGTTTTTAAAAATAAATTATTTATTTATCTTAAAAACATTTTTTTTTTTTTTTTTTATATAAACTTAAGTACTTTCGGTAAATCTACCATCTTCAGAAGAATATTTCTTCTTTTTCTTTTTTTTCTTTTTTCCTCTTGGTTGAGACATTCTCATAGTCAAGTTGAAAATTCGTCTAGGTGTTTTGACGAAGAAAGAAAAATGTTGATATGGCTGTGTGTCACGTGGTCGGCGTGGGAGAGTATATTGAAAAGTCACACAATTTGAAGCGCTGGGTGGGTGGCAATAATAACGAAGATATTTTTTTTTATAAAATATTTAGAAAACCATGCACAACGCAGATTATTTGTTTTTAAAAATAAATTATTTATTTATCTTAAAAACATTTTTTTTTTTTTTTTTTATATAAACTTAAGTACTTTCGGTAAATCTACCATCTTCAGAAGAATATTTCTTCTTTTTCTTTTTTTTCTTTTTTCCTCTTGGTTGAGACATTCTCATAGTCAAGTTGAAAATTCGTCTAGGTGTTTTGACGAAGAAAGAAAAATGTTGATATGGCTGTGTGTCACGTGGTCGGCGTGGGAGAGTATATTGAAAAGTCACACAATTTGAAGCGCTGGGTGGGTGGCAATAATAACGAAGATATTTTTTTTATAAAATATTTAGAAAACCATGCACAACGCAGATTATTTGTTTTTAAAAATAAATTATTTATTTATCTTAAAAACATTTTTTTTTTTTTTTTTTTATATAAACTTAAGTACTTTCGGTAAATCTACCATCTTCAGAAGTATATTTCTTCTTTTTCTTTTTTTTCTTTTTTCCTCTTGGTTGAGACATTCTCATAGTCAAGTTGAAAATTCGTCTAGGTGTTTTGACGAAGAAAGAAAAATGTTGATATGGCTGTGTGTCACGTGGTCGGCGTGGGAGAGTATATTGAAAAGTCACACAATTTGAAGCGGTGGGTGGGTGGCAATAATAACGAAGATATTTTTTTTATAAAATATTTAGAA
The DNA here is from genome assembly GCA_963556195.1 of Sepiola atlantica. Lineage (NCBI taxonomy): Eukaryota > Metazoa > Mollusca > Cephalopoda > Sepiida > Sepiolidae > Sepiola > Sepiola atlantica. The sequence continues at coordinate 158,792,946 of OY744521.1, read as the reverse complement.
AACCATGCACAACGCAGATTATTTGTTTTTAAAAATAAATTATTTATTTATCTTAAAAACATTTTTTTTTTTTTTTTTCATATAAACTTAAGTACTTTCGGTAAATCTACCATCTTCAGAAGAATATTTCTTCTTTTTCTTTTTTTTCTTTTTTCCTCTTGGTTGAGACATTCTCATAGTCAAGTTGAAAATTCGTCTAGGTGTTTTGACGAAGAAAGAAAAATGTTGATATGGCTGTGTGTCACGTGGTCGGCGTGGGAGAGTATATTGAATATATATATATATATATATATATATATATAGATATATATATATATACATATATATATATATATATATATATATATATATAGATATATATATAGAGAGAGAGAGAGAGAGAAAGAGAGAGAGAGAGATTTATATTACTTTGTTTTTCTTCTAACACTAAGAGACACACATCTAACGAAACAAACGATAAATAAAGTCATTTGTAATGGCGAAAAGAAACACAGAGTTTGCCAAACAACAAACAATATTGTAATATCGACATTTTTTTCTTTAGAGTTTTATCTCACATTAATGTAAATACATCTATATACAATCATGCCATGTAGAGTAGATCTGAACTTTTTTGTGAAATATCTAACTAGCAGAGAATGAAACAACCCTGTGAAGGAAAGAATATAATATCTATGACACGGTAAATAATGATATAAATAACATTGATGCAAAATTAAAATAGCAGGAAACGTCAAAATAGAGGACAGATATAAGGGATCTCATTTAAGCCGCATGTAAACAACACAAACAAATACATAATCAAAATAATAAAATGGCGGTAATAGCAAGGGAAACATAACGTATGAAGAAATAACGACAGGAAGACAAAGAGGAAGCCAAAGTGAAGGATTTAAGTGCAGGGAAATCGAAGCATGCTATTAAATGTGTCGCTTGTGCAAACATCGATCAAGTTATGTGCGTTGTTTTCAGGATGATTACAAACGCGAGGACATATAAGAGGTAAGGTTGTGCAAATAGACGTCAAGAACGATAGGAAGACATTTCACTCAGAAAAGCAGCTCTCAGGAAATCATTTTTAAGATGTTATAAAATTCCATCTGACAAAATAAATAGTTGGCAGATTTCACCTCAAAAGCGTGTATCCAACAGGATTCAGAGCAAAATACTAGCTAATATCTTAAAATGAGTATACCTAATTTTTTTATTTTATCTTAGTCTGACGCAGTATACCGTACGTAAGCACAAGACCTATTGGCGCCAACACAGATTGTTACCACTGAAAGTAGTTGTAAATGCTCGTTACTCATAAAACCCAGGTTTCCAGAAAAACGGTCCATATGTGAAAATAGGTAATGCATTTTAACCTAATGTGTCAACCCAGATTTCTGAACTCTGAATCTCTGATGAGCTGACGGACTGTCAATAATTTCAGCTTTCAAATTCTTCATGGTCAATTCAGGAAAAACCTGGTACAAGAAATTCAATTCACACTCCTTTTCAAGGTGCCTCGTTAAACTGCTTGATTAAGCAGAGCTTGATGTGCAGTGATGAGAAGAATATGCTGCTTCTGTCCACAGGTGGATCGTTGATGACGTTCATATCTTTGTAAGGCACCAATTCATACAGCACAGGTTAGTCCTTCTTTGTATAATGCTGATCACGTTCTCTACTATCCAATATGTACATAACACATATGTACTTGGTGAAGCCAGACTGTTGTCCCAACAAAAGGTTAACCATCTTCACCAGTACACTTAGTATTTCTCTTCAGAGAAAGAAAAACGAAAAAAGCCGATGCGAGAACTGGTGGAGAGTTGTTTCTTCAATCTGGATGCCAATAGTTGGGCATAGTTCTTTGACAAGCTAAAGTCGCGAACTAGATCATTAAACTCCTTTTGGAAAATAGATGTGGAGCTTTTTAAAAGCGTGGTTACATGCCTGGGAATATAGATTGTTTCAATTAGCCGAAGCTGTAGCATAGGTAGCAGCATTTGCAGCAGTAATTATATTTGAATATACTGTAATTTGAGGCTTTACATATATTTAGCCCAGTATCGTCTTCCAGAATCGGAATTATACCGGAAGAGTTATTCAGGTGAACATATGTGAACTTAGAAGAGATCATTCAAATATATAATGCACATTTTATCCATGGTATTACCTTCAATAAGTCCGTTTTAACATCATAATCTTATACATCAGTAAACTATATATATGAGTTCATTTCATCTTGTGAATTATTACTTTTGTTGAACAATTATCTCAGTATTTTTATGCCAATAGTATATTTAGCTATCGTCGATGAATAAATTCGTAAGATAAGATGTAGTATCTTTAATCACTTTCACGGAAGAATAATCATCACACACTGTCAATAGTTACTGTAACTAAACTAAGGCAAGAAGTTATGTGTAAGTGATCATAATTTTGATAATAATATATACGTATATATTGTAAATCATCAGACCTCAACGACTGGCTTCACATTTTCCTTGAAGACAGAAAAGCTGTTTGCGAATATATATATATATATATATATATATATATATATATATATATATATATATATATATATATATATATATATATATATATATATAAGCTTTTAAATAGGATGAACAACTTCATAACTAGTCGAGGACACTGTCACAAGAAGGAAAAAAGAGAGGTAAATTATAGTAATATAGTTAATCGTCGGAAGACATTCGATTACACACTTTTAAAAAGAATAAAAATAAAACTATATAATATATATATATATATATATATATATATATATATATATATAAAGATAAATGAAAAAGAGGGATACAGATCGGCGAATGACAAATCTATTTTTACTTCGATTGTTCAATGCAAGGTGTACTCGGTAAACACATGTTTATTATTCTTTCCTTAAGCCAAGGCTGTTTCAAAGATTAAAATCTTATCATCAGAGGAATTACATAGATCGATAAGTTGGCAATGGAAAAGCCAGCATTCTAAATTTGAAAAAAATATTAAGTAATGGAGAGTGAGAGTGAGCGTGTAAAAAACATTGTGTCTTTTCAGTTAGTAAATGTCCGTTGATAAGGTGTCCGGTGAAAAGAGAATTAAAGATTGAAAAATCACGTTCTCTGCTGACTCTTCGACGTAGATACACTTATTCAACATGACAATACAGTCAAACCCTATCAATTGACACTGGAGGCCCCAATATCCAATAGCTTCTTTACTCAAGCTGCTGGACTTTAAACTCCCTTCCTGCTCCCTGTTTCTCCGACTGAACCAACATGCAGAAATTTAAAACTGATGTGAACAAGCATCTTGCTAAACATCTCCAAATTTAGGATGTCCACTACAATTTCACCCCGATTCTCAGTAGACCCTAACGTCTCCAGTGACAATTTGCCTTGTTTGGGGTGAACTAAGTTTTAAAAAAAAAACATTTTATTTTTGTTGTATATATCTATTTTTATGTGAGTGCATTCGTATAGCCCTAGAAGTTTCCGAGAAATGTTATCTTAAAAATGTCATATTATTTATCTTAATTGAAATTAAACGTATTTTATCTTTCGTCTTTTCCGCTCTAGCTTTGAGATGACGGGAGTCTATGCGTATGCTATTTGTTGCGTGCTTCTATATATATGTGTTATTAGACGCGGGTGTCAGTTCTGCCATATTCAGCTTAGACGGTTTATCGTATGCTTTCTGACGCTCATGTCAACTTTGTATATTTTCGTATTGATTTGTTGTCTGTTCGTTTTTAGATGTTAGTCTATTGTATACAAGCGGAACCCGCCGCCCCGCGTAGCTCGGGAGAAATATAAAATAATGAATAACATTTTGTCAACATCTGACATAACGCAAATATGTCCCACAATACAATTGTTATGTTTAAAAGAAATGTCGATTTTGGGTCGATTATTGTAAAGGTTACTTGTTTCGGGATATTTGTAATTAAATTATATTTCAAGCAAGTATGATAAATATATATTGTGATATAATAAAAACTAAAAAATGATATCAATTTTAATCTAAATTGCGCAAAGTGAAGTGTAGATTAATGACTACTTTAGTCGCGTAAGCCCCAATTTCGTTTGGAACAAGAAATGCAAAACAAATCAGAGATTTCGGTCACGAAATACTGTATAAAAAGTGTGAGTGTAAAAATACGAAACTATGATTATATGGTATTGTCTACGTTTATAATATATAATATTAAAATTCTGACAGAACGAAAATAGGTCACATATGGAATCAAAATTGATTATGAAAAAAGAGTACTTGTTTTGGGCTTGGATATTAGTTCGATCTGTTAGCTATTATATCGTCTGTCATTGAAAGCAAATCATAGTAGAATACAGAACTCTTTAGTTATGCTGCTAGATTTTCGACACAGTAATGACTTAGGTTGTGTCTAACTCTGACTTCGTGGAGAGTCAAATGTAACTGAAAGTTGACCATATGTAATGAATGTGCATTCTTGTTTAGGCACCTAAGATAAAAATATAAAGTGTAATAGTTAAATAATGTATATAAAAATGTTGACATGAAATGCGCAACTTATGGTGTTGATTCATTATTATTTTAGTCACGTAAATCCCAATTTCGTATGGAAATGCAAAACAAATGTAATGTGTCGCCTGTGAATACTGTTTGAAGCCAGAATTACTGTAAAAAGACGAAACTATGATTGTTTGGTAAAGGTCACGTGTATGATATTTTTTCATTCAAATGTCAAGAACACGCAACAAATGCATATTATTGTTGTGGGGTACAAATCACCCCTATTGAAGAACTAATGGATGCAACCATCTATAATAAATACCATGGTTGCAAAGACTCAAACAAAGCACACTCCTATCATGTGAGTGTCCACGTGTGGTATCTGTTCCGATGGATACTACACCCTATAGACCGGTGTTGTCTTGGCCTTCGGGGCATGATTCCGCCGGTCTATGGGTCTGTCCTGTGCAGTTCTAGGAGGTCCACCCTCCCAGGCTTTGCCTCTCCTCTTTGGGGAGGAGTAAGTTTATAGCTTACTGCCTGAGGCGCCCCTACCGGGGAATGCCGACGGGGCTGTCCAGGCAATTTTTAATGGCTAAAGCGCTCACGTTCTCGGGCGCTGGCTTTTCAAATCCCACTTTCCGACCTTGTGTCACATACTCCTATAGTGGGTAGGTGTTAAATATCGAGTACATTCCTATTCATGTTTTACTGCATGGTAGGAATCCGGTCATCTCCTACCACATTTAGTGGCGTTACTGTATTGCTATGAATAAATACATTGTATATTTTAACCTGTCACAATTTGTGGTTGTTATCTTTGTGACCCCAAGCACGGGTCTACAACAATTATCAGTAGCCATTTTAGCGACGAAGAAAGTATATTAAACTGTTATGTCCAATGTTACGCCTGTTTTTGTTCAAAATTCATTTCCAAACCTTTTTACTGTCGCGAGTAAAATAAAAGAAATATTATTCCTCATTATGATTACATACTAAAACAAGCCGCGCATGCGTGGTCCCCCTCTGTATGTGACTCGATGTGGCGAGTGTAAAATGAAATAAATTTGGGAAATTTGGGGCATTTTTGACCTCCCCCCATTGTAGCCCCTGAGGGCGCGAACAAGAATTTTTCTGAGGTCAAGGATGCTCATTTTGTATCCAGAATAATGGCCTCTACATTTTGGCCAAGTTTCAGAAAATTGAATGGATGGATAAAACGTTTTGGGAGAAAAGGGTCATTTTTGACATTTTGCGGGCTTTTGACCCCCTGGGGGGCGCGAATAAGATTTTTTCCAAGGTCAGAGATACTTATTTTCTATTAGGAACAATTGCCTCCACATTTTGGCCAAGTTTCAGAGAAATTAAATGGATGAAAAGTTATGGGGCAAAAAATGTCATTTCGTGCCATTTCGGGGCCTTTTGTCCCCCTGGGGGGCTAACCAGATTTTTTTTCAAAAGTCGGAGAATGTCACTTTCTAACTTGACAAAAGTTACAACTTCATGCAAAATTTCAAAGAAATTCAATGGATGGTTGCGAAGAAAAATCCGGACGGACAGACGGACGGACGAACGGACGGAAATGCCTCAAAACATAGGTCTCTCGATTTTATAAATCGGGGGACCAAAAAAAGAAAAACTTCACTAGCCTTTCAAACTTAAAGTTATTGTTCACAGAAAAGGAAGCTTTTCTTCACTAGTGTTTATATAAACATCAAGGTAGGATCATGTTTACTCAAAAGGTTATTTGACCAATGCAAATGAAATTTGATCAGTCGGACTCACTATGTAGAATATTATAAGAGAGAGGGGTATCATTGAAAGGGGGATATTTTAAATAGTATGTGAGTAGAAGGAAATATATGTATCTTTGCAATGGTCATTGGCTGCGAAAATGTAAACACGTTTTTTATATAAATTAAATAAATATATATATATATATATATATATATATATATATATATACAGATATATATATATATATATATATCTATATATATATATATATATATATATATATAAAGATCGAGCAAACAGTGAGAGAGAGAAAATGGACGGTTGTAATAGGGAAATGTAAAGAAAAAATAAAACGTCTTACGTGAAAAAATCTCCTCTACAACAACACACACACGCACACACACCCACACACAAATAAAAAAGACGAATAACTAATGTACACATGAAAACAAAAATGTCGGATTAATGTTAAGTTTGTGTTTATAGTCGAAAGTGAAACGTTGAGCTTGTGTTGTCTGTTAGTTAAAGTAGTGTAAGTTTCGTAGAAAAACTTACATTACGTGCTTCCTTGGAGTTGGTATCAGCAATTTTCTGTTGTCGAAATGGACACTGCGATTCGTTATACGCTGTTAGTATTTGGAAATTATTGGTAAGCCTAAAAGGTGGTATATATGAAATTGTCTAAGTGATTAAGTGATAAAATATACTTGACGCTTACGCAATCTTCAGTGTAGGGATGTTAATTCCTGTCGGTCGGAGGGATATATATATATATATATATATATATATATATATATATATATATATATATATGTATATATATATATATATATATATATATGTATATATATATATATATATATATATATATATATATATATAAGTTAAAATTGCTAAACATAACAGGAGTCCTAGCTTTATTATACCTTCTTATATTTTTCTGACTTTTCTAATAAACATTTTGTTTTATAGTCAAAACAATTAATGAATGCCCTTTAAGTACATACTCGCACTTTCGATTGTTGGGCGAATCATTTACAGGCGAGTAAAAACAAGTAAAACAATCTAGAAAAAAGAAAATATTTTTTTAAAATATAGTCGTTCACGCTATAGTTGAAGTCGTTAGATATTACAAAGAATCGCGTGCAATTCAAGAAGAACGTTTACAATGTGGATTTAGTGACACCAGAATTAGCGTCACATGATGAATTGTGTTTGCGGTAAACATTTGAAAGTCTTGTAAACCGTTTTATACTTAATGCCATTTTATATCGGTTACTGGGTTTTAATAAAGATAACTATTTTATATAAATTTAATTAGTTTCCGAGTGCAATATTTTCGTGTTATTAACTAAATATGGTTTAAATCAGAGGCGGTGTAATTATGTTATGTTATGCTTGTAACTAAAGTTTAGCAGGTTCATGTAAGTTCACGAAAAGGGTAGTTATATATATATATATATATTTATATATATATATATATGTGTGTGTGTGTGTGGGGGGTGTTTGGAATACTATAGCCTGATCAATTGGAAATCCGTTCAACTAAGTACTCTTATTACTGATGACACGCATGAAACACCAACCCGTCTGATAGCGTGTCTTTACAAATATATAATCATCAACTAAAACTTTGTGTATTTTACGTTGGTTTTTTAAAAGTTATTTCTGTTAGACTGCGCTTCATACCAACCAGGTTATGTTGACCACCACCTTCTGTGGAGCACACAAAAGAAGACTAACACCAATTCATAGGATAATATGAATAGAACTTCGACCGATTTTTTATATTGAGATTACCGTGTTTACTTGTATTTTGGGGAAGTTCTTATCGTATGAGTGTGTCCTAAGCAATACACGAAACTCTTTTTAAGGAGTGTATGTCGGTGAAACTTGTGTTTCTTTTTCAAACGGACATTTTCTTTACTTTAAAGAATGTCGTCCTACGTATAAAATGTACGTTTGTATGTACCTTAGTATCCTCACCAAACTTCTAATGTTCTATACAGTTGAGTAACAGGACATTCTAATAAGCTAACGTTATTTCAGGAATAAAATAATGCATTCCTCGTTACTCTAATCTGTAACTCTCTTCGGCCAGAGTCACTTTTTCTATCGATCAGTTTAGCACTATGCTCAACTGTCAACTTAATCGTGACATTTTCCCATCAACTTGCTTTTGTAAATCTTGCCACACTTCTATTCAGTCACGTTTAAACGGGTTAAGTTTGAAATAAATATTCGCTATTTTAGTGCTGACTATTTCGGGAATAGACATTACTATTTAAACGAACATATTCAAAGTAATGTCTAATATCATATTAACGTATTACGTATTATACATTCAACATTAATTAATGCGTATGAGCCTAATTACTTGAGAGAAGCAATTTGCTTGTAAAATATGTAATAAATAAGTTTTGAAAAAAATTTAAGTAAGACAAGCGTTGAATGCTTACAGAAAGCGTTTCAATATCTACTTAAAAGTGTGTAAATGCAGGCTATAAAGTATCCTTTAATATCATCGGTCTCTCTGTGCATGGGTTTATTAAGACACACTCATATGATCATACTTTGCCCTACAAAGAAACCCTGTGTTGGTTTCGCAGTCAGAACCCCGCTGCTTCAAAATGTACAACTCTGTGATTCAACCACTGAACGCCTAATTTCACTGCGTGTAAACATCACAGATGAATCCATTATTCTGTTGTGTGTGTACGTCCCAACACTTGCGGAACCTAACGAAATTAAGGAGAATGTCTACACTCAGCTGGATGGCACCATCAATACATTTTAACAGAATAAGTATCTGATCATACTTGGGGACTTTAATGCGCGTGTAGGTGGTGATAATAATGCATGACTAAGCTGCCTAGGAAACTGTGGAGTCTGTAAATGCAATGATAATAGTCAGCGACTACAAAATCTGTGCCTACCATAGCCTTTGCATTACCAACATATTCTTATTGGAAGACCGCATCACAGAGTGTCTTGAAGACATCTCATGTCAGGGCACTGGCACCAGCTTCACATTATCATTACTAGACGAAGGTATCTAAAACATTTCCTGGTGTCTAGAGCTGGCCATAGTGCCGAGGATGATACTGATCATTTCAATAGTATGCAGTAAGGTTAAAGATCAACCCAAAAATGTCTACCGCACTAAACAGGGTGTATTGCACGTATAGACGTTAGCAAGACTCAACACCCTAACTGCATGACGGAATTCAACATGATGTTCCACCCCTTTCAAATGAGATCACGGTCGAACTGCATCCGAACAGTTACAAACACTCAAGAATGGCACCCCCTCTACATCTCGCAAAGCCTTTGAGGGGAGAACAGGTTGTGAACACAATGACTTGTATGATGCGAATTCTGCTACACTCGCCCCTCTGGTTGAGGCAAAACGTTCATCCTTTCTTTCATACATATCCAACCAATCTCCTACATCGCTGGCTACACTGAGGTCTTCCAGAAGTGAAGTGCAAAAGGCTTTTAGAGAATCTCCGAACAACTACTGGACGGACCTCTCCAATATTAGTAAGCGGGCAGCTTATACAGTCAACATGAAAAACATGCATGACGGGATCAAGAGAGCCACTAGACCTACAATCAACAAAACTGCACCACTGAAGTCCAAGTCGGGTGTACTCATAAAAGACAAAGTCAAACAGCTGGACAGATGGGTAAAACACTTCTCCGAGCTTTACTTCAGGGAAAACGTGGTACATCAGTCTGCCCTGGATTCCATTGATTGCTTCCCTCTTATGCATGAGTTCGTCGGGCAGCCTTCCATAGAAGAAATACCCAGGGCAATAGAACGACTGCCATCTGGAAATGCCCCAGGAAAGGATTATTTTCCAGCAGAGGTCTTTAAAAGTGGAAAACTAGTATAATTCAGCCCCTTAAAACCTGTTGATACAGTGTTGGAGAGAAGGCTCGAACATCATCAGACTCTACAAACAAAAAGGGCACACCAATGAGTGCAACAGATACCGCAGTATCTCACCGTTGAGCTTCGTTGGTAAGCTATTAGCACTTATAGTACTACTGCGACTGCAAGTTCTTGCCGATCGAAGGATTCTGTTCAGAGATATCAACCATCGATATGATATTGTCCCTACGCCAGCTACAAGAGAAGTGCAGAAAGGAAAATCAGTCTCTGTATCTCGCCTTTATAGACCAGACGCAGGTGTTCGATCTCGTGTAGAGAGACGCTGTATTCACGAATCGAATGTCCACCAAAAGTCATCAGTATCATAAGATCCTTTCACGATGGCATGATGAGCACTGTGCAGTTTAATGGCGACATGTCTGCGGGGTAAAGTGCAGTGTCAAACAATGCTGTGTGTTGGCCTCGAAACACTTCGGTATCTTCTTCGCCCTACTGCTGAAGCATGCTTTCAAGAACACAGCGGATGCTATTGAACTTGGCTCCAGATCTGGCGGTAGTCTCTCCTTCACGGCTAGGCTATGCTCTAAGACTAAGATCAGCTCAGACAAAATAAGGGGAATGCTATTTTCCGATGATGAAGCTATAGCATCGACTCGGGCAAATGGTCTGCAAGGACTGATTGACAGGTGTGCTGATGCTATCAGCCTTCTTAGCCTCACCATCAGCTAAAGGAACACCCAAGTTATGCGACAAGAAACCGCCTGCCTACCCAGCATTTCATTCCAAGGTAAACAACCGGATGTCGTTCACCAGTTCTAGTACCGAGGCTCCACTGCTATAGACACTCTCTCATTGGACGTAGAGCTAAAGAAAACGATTGGTAAACCATCTACAAACCTTTCTAAACTTAGTCTGGGAAAACAGCAACGTTACCACTTCTACCAACATGGCTGTCTACAGAGCGTGCGATCCCAGTGTCCCACTGTATGGGAGTGAGTCCTGCACCACATCCTCAACACAAGATAGGAAACTTCAAGTGTTCCATATAAGGTCTTACGTAGGATACTTGGTATCACATTACAAAACAGAGTGAAATACAATCATGGTTTGCAAAGAGCAGACATTTCATCCATATACTCCCTACTGAGTGAGCTAGCCCTATGCTCAAGAAAAAGTCGCCGTCCGCATCTCCGTTGTAAGGATGTCTGCAAGCAAGATATAAAGGTTTGCTCGTTGGACATTAATACATGGGAAGCCTCTGCAGCTTACAGACTTGCCTGGATGAAACAGATCGCCATGAAATAATCCTAAGTGAGAAAACCCTCCACGAGTTAAACGTAGCGGAAAGAGCATGGAGAAGAGCTAGCCTATAGTCAGACAAACAATCTTCGTATATCAACGCTGTAGTAGACATGCAAATCAAGAATTGGTCTCTACAGTCACACGAAAAAGATGCGCACAAACAACATACCAATACGGCGCTGATTCATAGTCGTTGCGACTGGCGGATGCCAACACATATAGCACATAATTTTAAGAGAATCCACTATAAATTTACATATTCAAACACCGCACAGAGTAATCACATGATTTGAAATTTTAAGTTTGTCTTTTTTTTTTAAATATCGTTAGAAATGTATATATTTTGCCATATATTAACGTGATTGATTGACTCTAATTAGAAATAATGTCAATAATGTACATCATCTTTAGTTTTAAAATCAATACCCAGCTCAATTCCCCTGCATTACCACAATCTGTTAAGTTTTGTATGTCTTGTAGTATTATTTTGTGGCATTTCACATAGTTTTATTTTTTTAGATGAGTTGACTTACCATCTATCAGACATAGATCCATGGAGAAGGATTCATGTTGTTTGGTGTTTATTATTGAAAGTGGTAGACCAGGCTGACGTAACACGGCTTATTGAATTTGCTATCCGCGCCGCTAACCATTAAACCACACTCATATCTTCAAGCTAGCGGCTTAGAAGAGATATGAGAAAGAACCTTCAAACTACAAACAATCTGAAACATGAACCATGTTAGCTGTGCATAACATACATATTGTCTGTGCGTTTGTGGTCGTTTTCTTTCCGATTCATGACATGGCTGCCTTTAATAGGAGGAAAGAAAACAAATAGTATGTTCTACGTACAAAGCTCATTAAATGTGATCACAGTGTGCTCATATATCAATCATGGTGCCTCGGTGAATGTGAAACAACTGAACGTCATTGTGAATCGAGATATTAGTCGTGAGCTTTTCAAGGCAGGATAAACCACAGATTAAATGACAAATCTTCTGTAACATTTCAGTTTCTTGCATATCAGGAATAAGGATATTTTGAATCCCTCTTTTTATCACCGCACACACATATATATATATATATATATATATATATATATATATATATATATATATATATATATATATATATACATATATATATATATATATATATATATATATATATAGGCGTTAGAGTAGATTATAGAGACACATGCGGATTTTTTTAGTTGAAACGGGATTATCTAAACAATTGTTCAGCTCTTCTTTAATTTTACGCGCCGTGGTTTTGTGCTCCTTCTTCACAATCCTGTCAAAGGCTTTACTATCCTTTTCAGACAGCAACACATCATTTTTCCATGAACAAAATGATGAATTTCGGTAACTGAACAAATAGTACATAATTATTCTTTCTCCATTTGTGAGTAATTTCGTTCGGCGGGAGAAATGTACGAGACGCGGGGACGATATATTTTGGCGATCCGGTTTCTATTCTGTGTAAGATGCTATACCGAACGAGCTAGCACCAGTATTGATTTACTCCTCTCCAGGAGTTAGGCACAATGCAAGTTTTTATCTTACTCCCACAAGTAAGATGTGACACAAGGTCGAGTCGGGAAAGTGGGGTTTACAAATTGCCTGGGAAGCCCGTCGGCATTCCCCGGTAGGGGCGCCTCAGGCAATACACTTACTCCTCCCCAAAGAGGGGAGGCAAGGCCTGGGAAGGTGGCCCTCCCAGAACTGCACAGGACAGACCCATTGACCGGCTTAAATCAAGACCCGAACGCCAAGACAACACCAGTATGGGGTGCAGTATCCATCGGAACAGATACTACACTTTGATCTTAGCCACAATTATTTTCAGATCAGGATTATAGTATGTCAAAAATAATTTTTCATGTGAAGTACTTTTTTCAAATGTTTCCTGCTATTGTGTCGTTCACACACATTTTTTTAATAGCTCATTCAGAGGAGCTCGCAGATAATTCATGTCTGGAATAAACATAATAATAATTTGCTAACCAAAGACAAATGTGTTGTGATAATATGTTCCCGTAGCCAGCATATTTTTTTTATCGTGCTAGCTCGCTCTGGTCTGGTCTGCTTCCATCTTTGTCTATAATTTGACCAATATATGGAAAATTCTTTCTTAAAAAAACTGATTGTATATTTTATTGAAACCTGGCGGCTATTATTTTAATTTTCCCAGTCAACCCGAGAAATATATAAAAGGTGTTTTTTAATTCTTCCTTTAGTCTCTGCTTCGCGATTTAAAGTTTCAATAGTTTCATAGAAAAAGTTTATGGTCATATTGTATTATTAAAATGTCTACATTCAGTCAATGTACAAGAAGGAGATTGCTTAGTTTGTTTCGTCTGAACATTCTTAATTTAAAAGTGTGTTCTTTTCATGAAACAGTAGAGATCATCTCACCTTTAAATGTCATTTGGTCACAAGCGAGGCGTTTAGCTATTTCCCGTGTTCTAATCAATATTGTTTTTTTCCAATGTTGTTTACGTTTCATCCTATATTTACCATTAAGAGAGATTAGCTGGAATGCAGTTGCAGCTTTAGATTTTTATTTAATATTTTACTTGCACAAATGTAATCATATTTTCATCTACGTCACTTTATGCTCCAATAATAAAGCTTTGAGAACATTCATTTTTTAACTATGTACCGTGTACTTTTGTGTCCCATGCGACAACAATTTAAACACTTTTCTATTTTATAAGGACGATCTCGGACGGGCTGTAAAATCTAACTTTTATGGGTTGGCCGGACATTAGTAATAAACCAGGACTTTGTCCTCAACGCTAAAGGTTCGAGGGACGGTGTTACGATCATACTGTCTCGTCATCTTGCCTTGGACCGATTTGAGATTTTGCTGAGTCATCTCACTCGTCTCCTGCAATCGTGTCCGGAATCGCGATGCATAGCCAAGCAGAGAGTTATTCTCTTGACTCTCCTGCAGCCATTTATTCTTAAGCAGGGATAGGGGACCGCGAACCGAATGGCCGAAAACGAGCTCAAACGGGCTGAATCCCAGCGATTCATTGGTAGTATCCCGTGCCGCGAACATTAAGAACGCTGTGATGGTCGAGACAATATGGTCGCCCCATGTTCTTCAGGGTCGAATGAAAGCACTCCATGGCTCCCTGGGGTTGAGGGTGGTATGCGCTGGATTTCACCGTCGTGAGGCCGAGGCTGCTCGTGGCCTGCTGGAACATCTTCGACATAAAGTTTGATCCCTTGTCAGACTGCACCAACCTTCGGTAGTCCAACCATGGAGAAGAAGGTGACCGAAGCCTTCGCAATCTTCCCTGCTGATACTATCCTGAGGGGTATAGCCTCAGGAAATCGGGTTAGTAGGTGATCGTTCCCACGTTTGGTTCTCGGAAGTGGACCAACACAATCTATGAGGATCCGGCAGAAGGGCTCCTCAAATGCGGGTATCGGATGAAAGGGGAGCTTCAGGGAATTGCTGATTTTTCTTGACATGTGTGGCAAGTCTTACAGTATTTCGCCACGTCTCTACAGATCCCCGGCCAGTAGAAGTGTTTTGTAATCCGGTCAAGCGTCTTTAGGATAATTATATGGCCTCCCATGGGTGTTTCATGGGCTGTCCTCAACACTTCCTCCCAATACCCTTTTGGTAACACTCTCTGGTGTACGGTTGACCAGTCTTCGAGGGCGGGTGTATGTGGGGGTCTCCACTTCCTTATCAGTGTACCATCTTTGATGAAGTACCCACGCGGTTTTTCATCCATCTCTTCTTCGTCCACCGCTTCTCTGAAAAGCGGAGCGACATCTTCATCTTTCCTTTGCTCATGAGCGATGGACGTCCATGAGTTCGGAGGTTTAACTGACTAGGTCTCCCTCGCTGGGGGGTCGGGTCCTTGTGTTTCTTCGAGCGTAGACATCGCTTCTACCTCATGACCGACACAAGTTTGGGAAAGGTCACCGACTTTACTTCCCACTTCTTCACCGATGTTCCCGGTGCGTGCTACTCTGGCCTTCTCTTGGGCAATTGCCTGGGTCACCACACATGCTGGATATACTCCGGTGTCACTATCGTCTCGCCTGTCAGAGTCCCCTGATGGGCTTGGCTGTGTCGCTATTCGTAAGGGTTGGGATACTACTTTCTTCACGGCCAAATCGTTGCCGAGTAGCATCAAAATGCCTCTCATAGGCAGACTGTCGACAACTCCGATCTCCCCAGTATCACGTACTATATTTGACTCGAGGGTCACTCTATGAAGTGGAACACTCATAAATCCCTTAACGACTCCCTATATGATGAGGACTTCGCCCGTGGCTGCATGTGCCCCACGCGGCATATGTCTTTTCTGTAGTAAGGACTGGGTTTCTCCCGTGTCCCTTACTATTTTGATATTCGATTTCCTCGTGATGTCATCCACAGGACTTATCGAACCGTCTGAGACGAAAGGTCTGTATTCTTCCCTAATCTCATCCGCGTTTGCACTTGCAACACCCCTACGCGATGCGATGAACCCTTGTGGTTTATTCGCGTGCGCGCCTCGGTTTTCCTCGTCCCTCTTTCTCGTTAGGCAATTCGCGACTATGTGTCCCACCTTGCCACAGTAGTGACACCGCATCATTCTCAACTTCGCCGCCTGCTGACTAGTCGGAGAATGTTTTTTGCTCTGCGGGCTGTCCAGTCGGTTGGCGTTGCCTGTCTCACTCGATCGCATGCTCGGACCAGTGCTAGCGACCATTCTGGGGTTAGCGCAGCTTCCGTCAGAAACGGGTTGTTCGTCCTGTTCCTGCCCCGCTTATGTGTTAACTCATACTCGTCCGCGAGGGTTGGCATGTTGTGTGCTGTATCTACTTGACTGTCGTTAAGATATACTTTGAGATCGTCATGGACGCACATCTTGAACTCTTCCGTGAGCACTAGCTGTCTCAGTCTATCATGGTTCGTTCCCACGCTTTTGGTTGCGCACCACCTATAAAAGTATGTCTCCTTCTGACGAACGAACTCCCTTTTATGATTCCTAAATCTCCGCCTAAAAGCTTCTGGCACAATCTCGTAACTCCTTAGGATTGCGGACTTTACAGTGTTATAGTCGACGCAATCCGCCGCCGATAGAGATGCGTATATCACCTGGGCTTTACCTGTTAGCACTGTCTGTAGGAGTAAAGTCAAGAGCTCTAGTGGCCAGTTCAGGCTGGAGGCGATCTTCTCGAAGTGGTGGAAGTATTTGTCCACATCAGCCTCGTAGAATGCTGGCACGAGTCTTACCTGTTTAGTCAGGTTAAAATCGTTTCGTTTATCATCGCACAGCGTTCGCCTATCCTCTAGCTCTCGGAGTCTTATCTCCTGTTCTATCCTAGCCTTTTCTATCACAATTCTTTCACGCGAGTTGGCCTCTATCTTAGCCTTCTCAAGCTCAAGTTGAGCCTGTGAACATCCAGGTGAGTCTAACACAACGTTATCTTACACATCTTCGTCAAAGATGTCGTTGTCGACCATATGCTCCACAACTATTCGCACTAGCTGGGTCTTTCTCATCGACCGTTTCATTACTAATCCTAATGTTGTCCCTACCTCGATTATACTATCCTTCCTTAATCTACCTAGTCCCTCGAATGTGGAAGAACTAAGAAATGCCTCTACTACTGAAATCTTGTTACTTATTTTTTTTCCTGCGTCTTGTTGTATCGTGCCTGCTCCGCCCATCTCTATTTAACAGGATAAATATATCTCCCGGACGAGCCCTTAATCTTGTCACGACAGGATATCCGTTGGGAAACAACGGGAACGCGCACGTGACAAAGATAATTAAAAGAAAAAGAAAAGTCTGGAAATTGGCTCATATGAATATCCCAGGTTCTATAATCAAAGACAGAACGCGGTGGGTGGGGATTTCTTCTGGTTAAGACCGCATAGGTTAGAAAGAAAGCGAAGCATGTACAAAGACAACAACACGAACGCCAAGGTAAATTATAAACAATATTTATTTATAGATACTAGAAAGGAGATTAATATTTATAAAAACAAAAACAAAACATTAACATGAAAATAAAAGTCTATTATAAAAGGGGGAGTGTCTATCATAAACGTATGTCAGTAGGATCATTATCACACAAATATATAAATATATATATATATATATAGATATATATATATATATATATATATATATATAGAGAGAGAGAGAGAGAGAGAGATAGAGAGAGAGAGAGAGAGAGAGCGAGCTCTGGAGGAAAATGTCCGGGAAGGAAGTAATCTACAAGTTGTCAACTTACAAGCGAGTATCTCGTTCATTTGGAGTCGATGTTCCTGGCAATTCGTAGAATTTACACGTCTCTGCATCATGTAGTTTTCATTTGGTGAACATGTATTTCGGGGATTTTTCAGGAAAATGAATGTTATCTCTCACTGAAATTCATGCACATTTTGTTCGGGAAAACAATTCGAGGTCGTTCGTTCTGCATTCTGTATTCTAAAATATATATCTCGGAAAAAGCGTATCTCCTGGCTTTCGTTGTTGGTATTTTACAGTATCTCGGAAGAAGCATATCTCATTTCCATGTAGTCATTGTCTTTTCTCGCGCGCGGCTGTAGTTGGACGTCTTAACCCCTTGACTGCTCTGCCATCACTCATCCCTCTCGTGCGGCTGTACTCAACGACCGTGATTCTCCCTTCCTCGCGGGCGGTTAACTTCCTTTTCCTTCCTCCTCCTCTTCTTCTTCTTCTTGGTCGTGTCGGCTCAAAATAGACATGCTTATATATGTCCCAGAAAGAAACAAAATAATTTCTCGCACCAAGCAGTATGCACCGTTTGTATGCCTCTTTCGAAGATTAACATTTCAGATGCATAATGCACCTTTATGTATGGCTGAACTCTTTACTCTTATTTTAATTATAATATATTACAAGTCGTTGATGCTAGAAAATTTCATAAGTTTAAGCTCACGGAGATTTTAAGAATAAATGGATATTAAGAAAATCTTGCAAAATTGCTGTGCAATAACTATGGATCAGATTTAATGTAAACCCGTTATATTTGAATTTTTATATGAAATATTAATCCTTTTAGCACCTTTTAAATACTCCGAAAATGTAATTTAAGGAATATCTATTACTTAAAATCTAAAACTTGTAGTAAATCGGACATATCTGGATTTTTACGAAGAGCTTCACCAGTCTCTTTGCTTAACATGTTATGTAACAAAACATAGCCTATACTATTCATCTTTATACTTAACAGGTGTCCTCTTAAATTACTATTGTCCGTTTAATTTTGTAGGACTAATACTCTAACAAAATATGAATATCAAATACGATTTAATATGAAACACAATTTTAATTTCATATGTGTTTTGTTATGTTTCTCATTTATAGTTAAATAGTAGGATTATTATAAGTAAGTATGATCTTCGGTCCGCTATAAATGGCGGAACTTTTTTCCTAATGTTAGTTTACAAACTTGTACTTTTCAATAATTATCTCTCCTCAAAAACATTCAAAGAATTTTGACATGTATAAGGACGTAGGATCGAAGGTGCTGATTCCAAACCTGGGCTGAGTATGGCTCTGAGATCTTCCGTTTGAATTTGACGCCGCGACACATACACACGTAAACACATGCATGCAATTTTGCTTTATATATATATATATTTATATATATATATATATATATATATATATATATATAGAGAGAGAGAGAGAGAGAGAGACAGAGAGATCAATTAGGTTTTAAGAATCCAAAAAAATAGCTAGACGAGAAGAACGCATTTGAGTCTAAACCGGTGTATTTCGATTGCCTTTTCAAAAGGACGTGACATCTGTAAGCAACACGGTAATACTCATTATTTAAGGGGAAGATAATTCTTCCTACATCAGAAAACGACTTTATTAATTCATAAAATAATACAATTTTAATAAAAAAAGGTTACAAATAACCCTCTATACTATATATATATATATATATATATATATATATATATATATATATATATATATATATATATATATAATATGTAAAAGACAAAATGAAAATAAATTAAACACAGGAAGAAAACATAATAACACGAGCGATATACCGGTTTCGTTCGGGTCACTTTTTCTGAAGAGGTTCATTCATCCGAACGAAACGTGTCCTTCTCCTGTTTTTGGTGATTTCTTCTCGTGTTTAATTAATTTTTTTTTGTCTTTTTCATATATATATATATATATATAAACATATATATATATAATGTAAATCAGTGTATGCCTCTGAGAAGCCGACGGTTTTGAAATTACAACGGAAGTTATGTCTCTCTTGTTTTATCGTTAGCGCCAATCCTATTGTTATGATTATATCCATTAAATATGCCGGTCATGATGGTGCCGTTTCCTTTGTTTTTGTTATCGCAACACAAAAGCTATTTTCCAGCGCGCGTCAGTCGTAGACCGCTTTTCAATAAACCAACTTCCGTCTGGCCGGTTGCGGTCGAGTAACGCTTTATGGAAATAGCGCCGAAATCGAGTACATCGCTGATGCAAAACCCAGCAGACACACACGAGAAGAAAGATAGAGGCGGGTAATCGTGTTATTAAATTGGCTTCATCCAACCTTCCGAGCTGAGACTTTTCTCTTCGTGAAATAACATAAGAGAGAGAGAGAGAGAGAGAGAGAGAGAGAGATAAAGAAAAGGAGAAGTTACAGATGATATAGCATCGGTAGAGAGATAGGGGCAGATGTTGGTGGGTGAAAGATTGAAATAGAGTATTATTGAATCAGGTAAACAGTTTAACGGTTCATTCAAATAGAATTTGATCACAAGATGTAATTATCTCGAATCACTTGTGAACCCTTAGATCAGTGAATTAATGTTGTCAGTTAATCCGGCATATGCTGAAACAATCTGTGAAGAAACCTCGCCTATTTGTACGATGTAGCACGTTCCTATTTACATGCCTCCCTACAAGGGAAGATTTCTAAAGAAGGTCGGATTTTAATGAAGTTTCCAAAAAGCCTCAGTCCAGAATGTTTATTCCTTCAATGATCGAGGAAATACAGATTTCGTATCAAAGCAGTTACTACACTTTGTTCATAGGCAAATGTAGTTTAAATTGGATTTTGTTTCTTTTTTTACCGTGTATCAACCCGTTTTGTTTTCTTTTATATATAAATAATCAATATCATAAATTGGTCGTAAAACAGGTTTCATTGAACACAAGTTGATATTCGACAGACAAGAGGGGCGAAATGTATAACTTTTTCAGCGATATTGGTATGTAATCGAAAACAGTAGACCTGAGAAGATATATAATGTACAATGATATAGTTCACGATGATTACCGTTTAGTTCAATCTCGAATATGCAGTATATGAATCTGCACAATTACGCTGTTTGTTCAAAGAAAAACTGACGGCCAAGACTTTTTTTAAGCAAACTCCTTATTAGGTATGTCTATAAAACGAAATATCAACATTACTCTGCTTGTTCAACGCTGAAAGAAAATACGTATTTTAAAGATGCATTGTATACGCCAAATAGAAAGAAAGTTTCAAAGTAACCCATACGATTATACATTCCAATGTATATCTTCCAGATATATTACGTTTATTTTTTGTTTCATTTTAATTTTAGTGAAAGTTCTCAGAAATCAAGGATTTCAGTCCTGTGGCATACACTTGATTTTTGCACGATATAAAGGGATATTCGAATAGTCTATTAAAGTGATAATTTATTCATCAAAGGTTGAATTAGTAAAGAAGTTAAGAACATCATTAATTTATTTCTCTCTAATTGACCAGTTAACTATGTTATAGTATATCTTCTTGTGGTCTTAACGGATTCCAGGACAAGAATTGATCTAGATTCTGAAGTAACCGGCTAAGTGTTGTAATTTGGTGTAACATCACTAAGAGAATGCGCACCATTCCTCATATAGCCGTCCTGAAGAGATCTTATTTGTGCTGTGAATGCTATGCTATTTTGAATATTTGGTCAACGTTTACTTGTAGGGTGAACTATCCTCATGCCATGGTTGTCCTGACAACCCTTGTAAAGAGAAGCCGAACACACCTGAGGATATTTTATAGTAGGTAATTCTAACTTTCCAATAGGTAATTAAAACTTTCCTAGGTAGATAATTCAAACATTCTAATATGTAATTCATACACTGCAACAGGAAATTTAAACTCTTGAGTAGGTAATTAAAACACTCCAGTGGGTTCTTCAAGCTCTCCAGTAGAAAATTCAATAAAATATTGTATCACATTTAAAGGTAATATGATATATTACCTATACATATATATCGAGTATTTAATTCGGCAGTGCTCAATACGCGAAAAGTAGTATGAACCTATACACATGCCAAGTACGCTACAGAAGAGTTTTCGCTTAATAAGCTTGATGATGTTCCCCGTGTCTATGTAGCTTACGTGCTATTAATAGAATTTATCTCAACGCTTATATTGTTACGGCGTAAAACTTTCGAATAATTCTTTCGATATAGCCTCGGCTATAACAAAACACGGGACGCTAAAGTATTTTCTAAGATTCAACGAAATCACAATGCTCCAATGGCATTGTATACAAATATCTAACATTGAGAATAACCCCAGCAGTGACGTGTTATATTTTCGTAACATAGCCATTTCGTCAATGATATAGAATGTTGGTCACAACGGAAATCACCTACACATTGAAATCAACTTGTTTTGTCTTCAACAGAAATAGGAATATTTTCGAGATGATACATAAAATTTAAGAATGCCAATATATATATATATATATATATATATATATATATATATATATATATATATATATATATATATATATATATCGTAATCTTATTGAGAACGCACAGCGTGTTCGTGAGTTAGCGTCTTTACAGTTTGGGCAGGTCTCGAGAGCGCCCAGGAGTTTACGAGGCGAAAACTGAGAATCTATACAATGAAAACTACCAAACGATACATTTAGACGAAAGAAATAAAAGTTAAGTATATATATAAAAATACAAAACGAACAAACCGTAGCTAAACAACTGTTATTAATTAGATGTGTATTTTCTGTGTCAAAGAGGCAATTGCTAATCAAATGTTTTAAATAGATGTGTTTCGTGTGCACCGAAAAGTTTTAAAATATTATTTGTCATATTACAAACAACAAAAGCACAGTTTTTAACCAATTTCTTTGTGTGGTTTTCATTTTTTTTCAATGTTTCTTTCTTCTTGTTTACATTTTCTGGGTTAGGGTTGAAGGTTGCGGTTTGGGGCTTAGGTTAGTGTTAGTGTTTTAGTTAGGGTTAGGGTGAGGGTTTAGAGTAAAGGTTAGTCTTTTGCATGAAGAGAACGCTTCTGACAACATGGAGGGGTCCTTCGGGAAATTCACCGAGCTGACACAGATCGTAGAAATTCATTTTTTAACGTGCTTCACATCGTAGGAATACATTTCTTCTAAAGTTATCGTCTGTTTTCTTGCCACCTGATTACCTAATGCCTGATTCTACATGATTGGGTAATAGTTTCGTAAACTCTTGGACGCTTCCGAGAACTTCCCAAACGTTGACAACATGAAGTCACCGAAAAGCAGTGCGTTCTCTATAAGAGTAGAAATATATATATATATATATATATATATATATATATATATATATATATATATATATATAGATATATATATATATATCTAGAGAGAGAGAGAGAGAAAGAGAGAGAGAGGGAGAGAAACAGAGAGAGAAACACAGAGAGAGAGACTGGTAGATATATTATTATTATTTGTAGTATTTAAAAATGGCTAGTCACAAAAAAAATATTTGTATGGTTCGTGGCGTTTTGACTAAGATCAAAATTTAGTATCTGTACGACATCTCAGCGATATTTGACACTTTACTAAAGCTGGAAGTAAATTATTTTCCTTGAAAATGAAATCCTAAACAAGTTTTGAAACGCATTCATTTTTAAAATCACATTTATTTATTTTATTTTATTGATAGTTATGATAATAGTACTATCGATAAAACGATTGGGTATGTAGAAGAAAATGTGACAATACAAAGTAGTAAGGTATATTGCAGAATATTAATTGATTAAAAACTTTAAAATATAAATAAGTTAATAAGCAAAATCGAGATTTGTTTGACTGAGTAGAAGATGCCTATATATAGACTATTTCAATATATTGTCATTAAAATTAAATAATCCTAACGTGTTTTGATGTTGATATAGTTAGGATAGATAGGAAAAAAATCTCGCATGCATTCATTTATATATATATATATATATATATATATATATATATATATATATATATATATATATATATATGAGGTAAGTATACTGTGCATGAATATCGACAAATTGTTGTTTTTAGTATCAAACAACAAAAAAGTCAATTTATAAGGTTTTCGCGATATTCAACGTCGATAAATCTTATTTTGTTTCAGCATAAACATTTAAATGAATCTCTCATTAAAAGTGTTTATACAATGAAATTAATAAACATAAGGGTGGAACGTCGATACTTCACATATCGTTAATGTTATCATCATTAGTATATATATATATATATATATACCAAATTTATAAAGGCATACATATATACTTATGTGTATAGTAGTAGTTAGCTGGCACAGAGATACGTACTTTACAATCAGTCCAATCATGACTTTGTTGCTGTTCTGTTGAAGTATGGTTCTGTTTCGTCTTAGGAGATACATATCTGTCTGGTTTTACCTTTTTTCAAAAGAAAAGATTAGTTCATTACTGATTGCCTAAAGCGTTCCTACTAAGGAGTTTCGCTAATAATTCTCAATAATAATTTATAAGCGACAATCCACAACACATAGTGCGCTGGGTGTTGCTAAACCTCACCTGACATCATCGTGTATAACCTCCTGCATTATATATATATATATATATATATATATATATATATATATATATAGCTAAAGAAAAGGTAGACTCTTATCAAACAGTAGCAGGGTGGGTATGTCTTGTCTTGTATTATACGCAAAATATCTCTATATTTAGAAAATAATAAATGGTTTATGAAAATAGGAATAATACTTTCGAATTTTGGTCATGCCCTGGAGCACAAATATTCAATAAAATCTAAGAGACATTACGAACAATAAAACTGGCTGGAAAAGAATACAAATATCAGTGTATTTTCTATATAATGTTTTAAAACAAAAATTGTATACTCACAGATAGCGCGACAAAGAGAGAGAGAGAGAGAGAGAGAGAGAGAGAGAGAGAGAGAGAGTGAGAGAGAGATAGAGACATATAGAGATAGACAGAGGTAAAAATATATGCATACCTATATATATATATATATATATATAAATAGATAGAGAGAGCGAGAGAGAGAGAACGAGAGAGATGTGTGTCTATATAGAGAGCCGATAGGGAAAAGAGTAATATGGAAAAAGCGTGTATACAACTGTATATGCAACAACACATCCATATACACAGTGATTCGCGAGAGCTGTGAAAACTTTTTAGATTAATAGAAAACTACTCATAACTTCTGTGAGAGCTATCAACATAAACCTTTGCATTAATATAATATCCATTTAACATATTCTGTGTATACGTGAAGATAAGTTAATGTTCGTCCCATGCATAATTTATTTCATGACAAAACAAAATATAAAACAGCAAAAGTTGCGAACTATATTCTCTATATAATGTATTAAATCGTATGTGTTAGGTGTCACACGTCAAAAATAAGTTGTAGTAAACAACGTCGAAAAATTCATCATGGTCTCGGTTACGCCTTGAGAGAAAATGGATACCCCTTGTAAGGGAGAATGCGCGTGTAATTGTGAAGCGAAAGTTGCGCAATACGCAATCACACCCCACTTAATCGGCACTGCTTGAATTCAGTGGCCAGGAGAAGTCGAGGATGACTAAAACAATGCTGTGATAAACAGAGACCACATATACCGTCAAGTAGTGATAAATAATCACCCATTTAGTACTGACAGGCTCAACGTTGCTTAACTTCGGTTATCTAACGGGAACGAGTCCGTCACCGTGATTATGCCGTATCAAGTTACATCTTATTTCATATATTCTATCAAATTACCTTGCGATTAATCACATTTCGGTGAGTTCACTTTTGAATGATGCAATTATACACGTTTAATGAAAGCGACGTGCAAAATGCAAACGGAAACGGCTCCTTAGACAATTGTTTAGTTCATAGTCATATTGAATGGTTGACATATACTATGTATGGGTTATTACGTCTGACAATCTAAAAACATTCGTCGTATGTAATTCCATTCACAAGTTTGAATGGAGTCGTGACATATTTTCGACATATTAACAACACTTTTATTAGTTCTAGTTTATTCAGGTTGCTTATTGTGGGGTAAAATCGAACCCCGATAGTAAAATTCATCCCTAAAACAGAACATATGTAAACCACTTTTATGCCCCTATACGAAGATTAAAATCAAGATATACATCTAGGGGAATATGCATTACTTCATAACTAATAACTATTTTTGATATTTCACACAAAATCCGACGTATGTGAATTTTTACAAAGGGCTTCCACTTTGTTTACACTATTGAATGACACTAAATAAAAAATAAAGAAAGTATAGTCCACATTACGTCTCCTGAAGCCAAGCAGCTGTGTTTCAAAATTCATAAAAAGAAGATGAATTAGTTCAAAAGTGAATTCAGTACATACAAATATATAAACATATACAAATACCAAACTTAATATGAAGATAAATAAAATGAAACCAATACATGTGTTTCGATTGCTTTATTACTTGTTCCTCGAGTTTTGTTTATCACTTGAAGGTGTCATGATACATTTTTCTAACTTTTACATTAGTGTTTCTGTATGTCCAAATAAGTATTCGAAATCCTTCGTCGTACGTTGTCACATTGAATGGATGTGTGTTAATCATTGTAACTTGAACAAAAATCTGATCGTCTACTTATCTACATTGTATTCGGTATTTGTGAAGAGAAGGATGCAGAAGCAATCAGCATGTATAGCCCCATCGCCACACATAAAAGGTTTCTACCGAGTCACACGTGTGGGAAATTAGTGCATCGCCGCATTTGGACAAATCTGATCAAGAGTGGGCGTTACGAAATTGGCCAAGCGAGGTAGGTAGTTAGTGTTCCGTAAGAAGACAGAGAATGAGCATACGAAAGAGATGAAAAAAGTGTGAATTCTGAAGAAGAGAACACTTTTGACAGAGAATGAAGTTACACAGATTTCAGAAGAAATGAAGAAAGACAACCTACACGAAGATAGGTAGGTTGTCAGTCTTCCGTAGAAATATAATCAACATAGGAACTGAAAAAAAAGGTACATTTATGAAGAATACAAACCTTTGAGAGGAATGATTCGCACACGAACTAAAATGGTAAATAAAAATAATGTTAGGATGAGAGAATAGCATAAAGGACATATATAAAACTAATGAATACAAATAAGCAGATGGGTATGCGTACGCGACAAAAATACTTCGAATGAAGAAAAAAAAGAAAATAGTCAAAGAAAAATCAATAAACTAATCAACCAATCAATTTGATTAGCAAATAAAGCAACGCAAAAAAGACCAGTTAAAAGGCCAAACGATCTTGCATCTATATACTGTGTCCAGGGCAATTTAAAAGCCAGATCTGATAAAAATCATCAATACCTCTTTTTGTAGACTGTTTCAGACAGATAACACACGGACATATCAGTCTATGGTTCTACTGTTGTGACGGCAGAGATCGCATCTACACGTGGGGTGAAAACATATACCTTTTGATTATGTTTGATGAAAGAATGCTCATGTTGGGACATATTTATATCTTTATAGGTAAGCGTATAGAATCCAACAGGCTCAATACATACGAGATGTGTTCGAATATAAGTGAGAGTTGCTTGCTTGGCATACTCAGAAATAGAGACGGAAAGACAAAAAAGTGAGGAAAATGAACGCATAAAAAAATTAAGGAAAAACGAAATACAAAAAAAATATTTAAGGGAAGAAAGAGGCATGGGACTTAAAAACAAAAACCTGAGTATAGTTAATGAGAGATAAATAAATCAATTTGAAAATAATAATATTAAGCTGACAAAAATATATAATTGAAGATTGCAAAAGGAAAGAAAAACTCGTGTTAAAATATACATTTTTAGAATAAGGAAAACTATGAGCTAAGATTTAAATAGTAAATATTATTAAAAGAAAGTACGAATAAATAAACAACAAACGTTGGAGAAAAGGAAGTAAATGTATACATGCTGACGCTGGACACATTTCTTGCACTAACTGTAAAGTAAACCACCGTATTTCAAGTTAATTCATTGCCCTAACTTCCTATTAATATACTTCTCATTTATATGCAATATAAGACTCCAAGTAACCAATTCTTACTTTTGGTTTGGAAAAATATTGATTATCTATTTTTATTTTAATTCAATTATTGTTTTGATTTTCAGATGTGTTCAGATTATCCTTTCTTTAACGGGTCGACTTAATTTGTAGTATGTGGTGATCTAATTATTACTTGAGAGTAAAAACATGTTAAAATTCCCACACTGTCATATTTAAAAACAATAATCAACTTTTCTAAGAATAACAAAAATATTAATGTTTATAAATTAGAAGAAAAACGTTGTTTCCTGTTTACAACAAATTTATGAATAAAATAGTTTGATTTAAATTAATGTTTCAATTATTTCCATTAGCATGTGTTAGCCGACAAAGCAATACGAAGAGAGAAGTGAGCAATCGCAAATGACTAACATGAGTAATTAAGAAAACATTAAAAAAAATATGAGAGACAACAATACAATAGATTGAAAGATAAGAAAGAAGGAAAAGATACATGAAGAACTAAACACAAATATAAAAAGATACAGATAGAAAGAGTGGTTAAGAAAATAAAACTTACATGAAGAAAGAAAAGTCACAAAGGAATTCAATAAAAGTGATAGAAAAAAGAGAACATATAGAAACGAAGACGAATGCGTTAAGAAATGAAGAATTAAGGAAATACGAAACAATAAAGGAAAACAAATGGTAATACGAATACACGAAATAATTAAAATAAAGAAAGAATTAATAAAGTTAAAAAATAATTGATGAGTATATAACCAGAGCGAACCGGAAAAACTAAGAGCATAAGAAATAAGGGGCATATCATTAGTATATAGACCAATTTGTTATTATACTACATCGGGGTTAATCAACGTTTGTGTTTAACTATACATTTAAATCACACAAAATATGTGTACGTTAACAAATCATTGATTTCAATTGTTCTAATTAGTTTTAATTTGTAGTTACCTAACCTAATAACCTATTCCTATAAGAGTATTTCTATTAATCGAACTTTTTATCATTCTATGCTGCTCGATCCTAACATTCCAGTTTTCATTCCATAAAGTATCTATTTTTGATTGTTATCTAACTCTATGTACAAACTTCCTTTATCCCGAGTCAATCAATATATCCGGAGTGTAATGGGTAAAACTATGATTGGCATATCATATTATGAATGAAAGAGGAAACTATAGTTTTAAAGGAAACACATGAAAAGTGTACATAAAGTGAGTGACACAGAGAAAGAGAGAGAGAGAGAGAGAGAGAGGGGGGAATAAAGAGGGTGAGAGAGAACAGGGGCAGAGACAGGGAAAAATAGGATGCGATACAAGAGAGCGACGGTAATATTCACGGGAAAAGTAAACTCATTGAACCGGACAACATCGGAAGAAAAATAATACAAAGAATAGGCTAAAAGACATCCAGGAAAAGAGGCTAACAGATGCAAGAAAAAAAAACGGGCAATTCTATAGAATAGTAATGAGTGTAAGAAAACAATTTGAAGGGAAAAGAAAAAAGAGATTCTGCTTTTACTAGGTTGAGTGTGAAAAAAAGTGTCCACCGTGACTAAAGACAATATCCTCCTGGGACGGATTTCACATGGCAAATCTTGTGTGGAAATAATTAAGCACCTCCTTTACTCTCTCTCCTTGCCTCTCACGCCTACACACTACCTCCTTTTCTTCCTCGTTCTATGTTTATTTTATTTTGTCAAGTAATTTCCCCCTCAAATGTATAGTACTTATTTACTTGCTTCTCATGAGGGCCGAGTTAGACATATGGTCGGGTTTTAATGCGGATAAAGTCCAGCTCCCCTAACAAGGGACACTCTGCATTGTGAACTATTATTAAGCATTGTTTCTGTGTAGAATGATTTCTGATTTATTGTCTGAGGAAATAACACATGAATGTTAGTATAAGAACAGAGAATACACATTGAATTATTTAGTTGCAAAAATATAAACATACATTTTTCAAGTGCGGGGAATAAGTTCATTTACACTTTAATCTTACGAAAGTAACATCTTTTTTTATTTCAATTTATTTACGCTTGAATAATTCAATTATCTCTCCGTTTTACGGCATATCAACACGTTTATTTATTTAATAACTAATCACAATATTTATTGTTAACAATTAGTTGATATACGTATGTGTGTCTCTGCATTATGATATAATCTTATAAGAGTTATTTTTTGTCGAATCATTTTTTTTTCTAAATACATAGTTTTTTTTTTTATCAACCCGTATAAATTATTTAATATTGAAAGACAGTACACAAAGAAAATGCGAATTGTCGTGTTTGTATCCATTACAGCCTATCAATCATTTCAGGATTGCTTAATGCCGAAATATGTCATTGCTACAAAAGCATGACGGTTTTCACACCCGAATATTTAATAAATATTTTGCAATAAAACAATTTAACCACTCTCCCGCACATCTCCATCCTCTTATGTATATATATATATATATATATATATATATATATATATATATATATATATATATATATATATATATATATATATATGTGTGTGTGGGGGGGGTATTTTGGGTGCATTTCCTGCCTACATTTCTAATTTATATTTTACCTCCAAAAGATGTAATGATATCCAGCGAACAAAGAACTTTTCAGTTCTGTAACATCGTCGGCTCTTCTTATCTTAAATATTTGCGTTATTACTTCTTGTTTTTTTTTAAAATACACCTGGTCGCTCATTCATCTATTCTGTATTTATATTCCCTCTTTTTTGCCTGTTGTTTTTTTTAATCTTCAACTGTTTTTTTTAGATTATAACAAACATGCGATTGAATAGTATAGTATAGTAAATCACGCCGATTTTTTCAAACATTATTATCCGCACTGACATGAGAACTTGCTTACGATATGCTTACGCATGCGTGTAATTTTGAGCCCATTTCAGATTAATTTCGTTTATCTGTTTTACGGCAATCTATAATTTTACGTTTAATTAATGTCACCAGACAATACATATTATAAACAATTCCTATTTTTTCAATGCTAAAACGGAATACTCAAAATGATTTATTCTGTACAATTTATCGATCATAAGTTATTAGTTTTTCACTAACTCGCATTTTTCGTTTCATTCACCTTAAACAAGCTGAAGCGTAAGGGGATACTGTGATAACGGTCAGATTGTGGGGCAGACCTGCTCAGTTAACTGGGCAGCAAGATGTTTGTCCATATTATATGTACATCTCTGAAACAGGGAGCTTCCAAAGGCAAGACTTAAGAGGAAATAATCTATAAGATGGACATATGTTGGCATGTTGCGACCTCTCCTGTAAAGGGCTGCGATTTTGCTGTAAATCTGGTGGAACAAGAATATTTACGTCGGAAGAGGGCAAGTGAAGTGAGTTTGTACAAGTGAAGTGAGTTAATCGAATCACATGGGGTTGTAACTCGTTAACGATGCGACAGAGGCTGAAACTTCATTGACACTGTGCGACCTGTTAAGTTAGAACTGTTTTTTGCACCCTGTACAATAGGACGAAGCAAGTGGGTGGTGAACCAGACCAGATCTAGAAAAAATACTCAATGCACCGGCGAATTATAACTTAAAAAATATATAGGATACTGACAGATCTAAGACGTTATATTTTACTGTAGACTAAGCCTAGCTTCTTTGCAGCCAAATTAGTAACCCTTCCTATGTACGCATTCGAAATACTACCTGAAAATAACAGTCCACAACGTTAGTTTAAAATATGAAAACACAATTTGACTCCATTAAATAAAAGATTAGTGGTCGAGTTGTCCTCCTCTCGGGAAGAGAGAGACCTTCATGTCATAGTTTGTCAAATGCTTTTGAGAGATCATGGGCTATTGCATTAGCGCCATCTTCCTACTCCAGTGTGTTGCCTGAACATTACGAGATGACCGTTAGGTTATCGACAGTCGGACAGGATTGCCTAAAAGCATACACTTGGTAGGGTGGATTTAGTATTTGATATGTTATGGACTATAGCTCGATTGATTAAAGATTCAAAGATTTAGCGACGAGAGGGGGTTTTATGGTGCAATAATTTTGCACGGTAATTCTTTCTCCAGATTTCTTGGAAAATTATGACACATAGGCAGCTTTCGAACTATCATTAACAATATATTCGGCAAGATATCTGTTGTAGAGTGGTGAGAGGATAGGGACCAGCTCAGCAAAGTATGTTTTTATAACTATTGTAGGGATAATTCTAGTCCTGATACTTTGAACATGTCGAGTTTTCTCATGAAAGCCACGAGATGAGAAACGGTGATAATGAGATTATCTAGTTCGGTTTTTGTCCGTAGTGGAAAATCAAGGAAGGTTTGAGTCGCGGAT
>OY744521.1:158748360-158755860 GCA_963556195.1 Sepiola atlantica | reverse complement strand
GTTTGAAAAGTACATCTGCGTAGAACACATTTAATGGTTGTATTCTTAAACATAACTGAAAATCGACACATACGATTATTTTAGCATGTAGTTTCTGAAATTAAAATATATATGTAAATGCTTAAAAAAGCAAATTCACTCAGCTTGGTATAATAATATATATTAATTCAACATATGATCTATTTAAACTATGTATTAGTTGGTAATTTTTTAATTATTTTGCCTGATTTTTCCTTTTTCAATGAGAGTTTTGAATGTGCATGTGAGTTTCTTTCTGGACATTGAATTTGGATTTTTTTACTTTTAACTTTTTGTTAAGATTCCCTCTATATTTCCATTGTCGATCATGATACTTTCTCAAATATTTTTTCACATGTACTTTTACCTGGATGTTATGAAGTTTTCATCTGAATGTGGGAATGTTCATATGATAACTTGGACAATGTATAAGTTAGCTGTGAATTCTCTTTAGAAACATGTGTATTATCTTTTTACTCTGGAATTGACATTCTGATTTGCCATTGATATTTATATATACATATATACAGTCTAATTATGGAGTATTTTATAAATTATAAGAACATATTTACGTGCTAGATTATTGGCTTAATTTTCCCTATCCAATAAACAACTCAGAGTATATCATGAATTCTATTTTGTTACATTTACCCATTTTATCACTTCACAAAATAACCACCAGTGAAAGATTCAGGAAGCCAACAAAACAGAGACGACCGCCGCGGATCATACAACGTCATGAAAAGATAAAACCGGTTTCTCGCTCTATTGGATTAGCGCCTCCTTGTGAAAAAAACAACGACACAATTTAGCGTTTAGGTTCAGCTGACAGAATGAAAGAACGGCATTGTAGGACTTATAGCTTACTCTTTCGACATTTCTCTTGCTTTTTTGTTTGGTTTGGTTCTGTAATACTATTGTCATTGTGAATAACTTTAATATTCGAGACGATGCATAAGAGTTATATCAAAGAGTAAACTATATATGTCTCAATAGGAAACACATTATATATTACATTAACAAAATAAATAGTTGTAGCGATTGTACATTATATTGCATTGCAAGCTTTATCACTTCACCATCGATATATAAATATGTATATATATATATATAGAGAGAGAGAGAGACATATATATATACACATATATATATGTATACACATATATATATATACATATATATGTATATATATAAATATATATAGAGATAGGAGAAAAAAGAGTGATAAATATGCGACGATTGTCCAAATTTATTTCAAATTTCAATTGTTCAATGCAAGGTTGTCAGTAATAAACTAGTGTTTATTTTCCTTTCCTTAAGCCAAGGCTTTTCAAAGATCGAAATCTTATCATCAGAGGAGAAATACAGATGGATAAGTTGGCTTTCGAAAAAACCAAAGTTCAAATATTTGAAAAATATGAGAATTATTTTTAAAAATTATTAAATATATATATATAATATATATATATATATATATATATATATATATATATATATATATATAAGCGAGCATTGTAATAATAACATCATTCCTCTGCCTTATTATACCTTTTTTATTTTTCAATTCTTCTAATTAGCTTTTTTGTGTTTAAATAGTAAAGTAGTGTATGTCTCATATGCATAACACACGTTATCACTTCTTCGTCGAATTATCATAAGATGAACAAGCAAATGTACAAAATAGCTGGCGAAAACAAGAGAATCTCCGAATGTATCTCAGAGCACTCTTTCCTGCATTGACAGAGTATAAAACCGACTTTGATGTATTTTTCGCGATGTCATGTTCCCCTTTCTCCACCCTATTTCTCATGACATATACATCGCTAGTATTTCTCCGCTGTATCGTGATTTTCATAACTCAATCTGTGGTTCCTCTCTATAAAATAGTCACAACAAAAACTCATCTAGCTATAACCACTGTAAATGATTTCGTTTCCGCCCTCTATGTAGATAAAAGTAAACGGAACTTTTATGACCAATTTTTTTATCCTAGAACTGCGGTCCCACAGAGTTTTTTTTTCCCAGCTGACTAAAACTTTTCGATGTGCAAGTCGCATGTAGAAACATCTTTTTTTTAGTCACACTTTAAAATAATCAGTTTCTGGCCAGTTACCATCATCGTTACGAATCACTTCGATGTTTAATCGTCCACATGTCACACTCAATACTATTTCTCATCGAGTGGCTTTTGTGTTTTTATATGCCGTGACTCATTAGTAAAGAAAACAACTCAAAGAGATAGTATTGCGAAATTAAGAACACTCACTAGTCGTGTTTCATCAATTTTACTAGTGCAGTTCGCTTTATTCCATCTATAGTATTGGTTATGAACATTTGAACATCAAATAAATCTTAATGGAATTTCATGCACGTTTTTCTTATTAACATTTTTTGTTTGTAATATAGATATCCCAACACGTTGTATCACATCAATAACATGTCATTGTTTTCAAACATTTTGTACACGTTTCGTACAAGTATTGCACGTATAATAATGGTGTAATTGAAACTTAAGAGCGATGTTAGAGAAGGTATGGAAGAGGGAGAGAAAATTATCAGGCAAATACATTTTTATTAAAACATATCAATGTCGCTTTAACACTCGGCAACTGATTTGTAGTAGGATTTGATTAAAAAACAATTATAACAATATTTAAAATAAATAAATACATAAAAATAGCATTATATTTCCTCGTTTTCCTAAACTTTCAACTAACAACCATTCCGTCTTATGAAGCATTATTTTCGCATAGCACTTGACCCTGATATGTGGTTACCCAGCAGTAAAAATATGTAAATGATAACAAGTCGATACACATTCTGCTAGTTATATTGAGTTTGGATACGTCCTCAGACAAAGATGGGGTGTTTTTTGCCTTTGTATCAGAAGTGGAGAAATTCTCTCAATTGGGGATTTTTTTACATCGCAAACAGAGAGGTATTTTTTGAGAGCTGGATATCCTTCACATTAAATATATCTCCTGTCGACTCCGTTTCTCGTCAGGAGACTATAAATGTAGAATAATGTTGTGCAAGCTAATATAATATGACTGTTATATACGAAATAAAAATCTGTGTCTGCTCATAGGTCCCTCATGACCTCAAACGTGATCTCATAGAATGTCGTCATGGCATATTAGTATAAAATTACTTTCTTAATGTTTAAATTATTAAAACATGTAAATAATTTATATCGACTATCCTAGTTCTATATAAAATCCGAACTAAAAGTAAATTATTACGTGTTAAAACACACCGCACATGCGTGGTCCCCCTCTGTATGTAACGAGTGTAAAATGCAATAAATTTGGGCAATTTTGGGCATTCCCCCCACCCTTGACCCTCTGGGGGCGCGAATCAGAATTTTTTGGATGTCAAGGATGCTTCTTTTATATCCAGAACAATTGCCTCTACATTTTGGCCAAGTTTCAGAAAAATTGAATGGATGGATAAAACGTTATGGGAGAAAAGGGTCATTTTTTGCCATTTATGGGGGCTTTTGACCCCCTGGGGCGCGAACCATATGTTTTCCAAGGTCAGCGATACTTAGTTTCTTTCGGGAACAATTGCCTCCACATTTAGGCCAAGTTTAATACTAATCAAATGGGTGGATGAAAAGTTATGGGGCGAAAAATGTCATTTTCGGCCATTTCGGGGACTTTTGACCCCATGGGGGGCTAACCAGATTTTTTTTCAAAAATCGGAGAATGTGACTTTCTAACCTGACCAAAGTTACAACTTCATGCAAAATTTCAGAGAAATTTCCGAAAAATTGAATGTATGGATCAAACGTTATGGGAGGAAAGGGTCATTTTTTGACATTTTAGGGGCATTGTGACCCCCTGGGGGCGCGAACCAGATTGTTTCCAAGGTCAGCGATACATAGTTTATATTAGGAACAATTGCCTGCACATTGTGGTAAAGTTTCAGAGAAATTGATTGAATTGATGAAAAGTTATGGGGCATAAAATTTCATTTTTTGCCATTTCGGGGCCTTTTGACCCCGTGGGGGGATAACCAGATTTTTTTCAAAAATCGGAAAATGTCACTTTCTAACCTGACAAAAGTTACAACTTCATGCAAAATTTCAGAGAAATTCAATGGATGGTTGCGGAGAAAAATCTGGACGGACACACACACGGACACACGGACACACACACGGACGGAAATGCCTCAAAACATAGGTCTCCCAATTTTTTAAATCGGGGGACCAATAAAGTATCTGCGTGTTAATCTATATTGATTCGTCTTGTTTTCGTACATATTGACGTAAATAAGTATAATTAACTGTTTTAAATAACGATTATATGTTGTCCAAATTGTACGGATACTCGCTGAAATGTCTTTGTTAATCACCTTCTAATAAAATATTTAGCACATCATGCAAGACTGACACCACCGGAATGTTTAACACAATTATTTAGCACGTTGATATTTCTTTTCTTTTATTCGTATAAATAACAAACAACATTTACTAAGTATCATAATATATTTTTAGAGAATGAATGTTCGTTAACGTTAAAATCAGTCAAGTTTTGAAAATCACATGTACATATTATATTATGGCTGAAATTCACGCATGAGTATTGCTATCGTCTAATATTAATTTTATTAACTATATGTAGAGTACGCGGGCATTTTGTTTTGTCTATTCTATATGAACTTAATAATGTTCAGCAAAAATCAATAAGCAGGGACCAGATGACAAGCATGTGCACATACTGCATCTAATCCAATAATCTTCGTAATTTTAATGTCACATCATACACACGAGTGCGACGCCACATCATAAAATCCGACCGGTTGTCGTCTAACTTTAAAACAAATTTAAATACAAGATAAACTGAGCTTAAACTGAAACGAATTAACTTTTTTAAAAACAAGACAAAGTGGCATTAATAAACGCCTAAAAATAAGCATTACATAATATAAACCTACAACAAATTACAAATTATGTTCAACGTTAATGTAACACAAACAATTTGTAATGACCGTTGACCCAAATGATCTCGAAGTAAATGGAATACTTAGTTATCATTGGTTAATCCATGCTGACATTATTAAAATATTTCCAATATATTTCCATAGTCCATATTGTTTATGAGACATTTTATATCGTTAAAAGCATTTAAATGTGTAGTTAGAGTGAGCATTATTTCTAATGATATAAATACGCATGTTAAATGCATTTTTACTTTAGAGTTGTCAATAATTGTTCGTAGGGGCTTTACATTGCGTCAGATCCCCTTTAAAAATTTAAATATTTTTTTAATTCCCGTCAAATTTGAACTGCATTTATTGG
Organism: Sepiola atlantica; assembly: GCA_963556195.1. Classification (NCBI taxonomy): domain Eukaryota; kingdom Metazoa; phylum Mollusca; class Cephalopoda; order Sepiida; family Sepiolidae; genus Sepiola; species Sepiola atlantica. The sequence goes on along the minus strand of OY744521.1, from coordinate 158,750,540 downwards.
ACGAGAATTAAGCCAATTAAACAAAATTTCTTCCGAGGATTTTAAAAATGTTACTGTATATATACAAGGCAAATCCCTCCCACCCCTATTTGAATATAAATATTTCCGAAATTGCTTTATATTTATGTAATAGCGTACAGTAGAGTTATGGTCTCAATACATAATCTATGAAAAGTTTTATATTTAAAAAAGTAAAATATGTATGTTAAATTTAAATTATTTATTAATAGAGTTCTTAATTTTACAAATCACGTGTATTCGTATGTAAACATACACAGAAAAATGCAGACATAATATCTCATACTTCTAAAATATGCATTTTGCAACTTACAGTGTTTAATATGAATTTATATTCTGAAAAGATTAATTTTTAAGATAAAATGCGAAATCAGTTATATAGTAAAATATATCTTATACATTCGCTCGCAGGCGTGATGATGCTAGTGAGGTGGCCATCTTAATTTGTAGATTAACCTATCCAAGACTATGAACAGAAATTAAATATTGATCAGTATTAAACATTGAACTTGATTTAAAATAAGTGTTTTGTTATATGAATACGAACGAATATTTTGCATACATTAGTGATTGAAAACTCGTGAATTATGTAGCTTTTTTAGAAATACATTGTAAAATGCAGGTTTTAGTTGATACCTATCCTAATAATATTTCAAAATAATTAATTTACAAAGTCGCCTGCAAAGATCAGAAGTATTAAATAATTTAAAAATATGATGTCCTAATCCAGAGTGCCCCTATTTGAGAAGCTGGATGTTCCTACATATAAAACTTTCTTTGAGTCTTACTCTGTCGTTATGGTGAGGCAATTATGTACGGATATCATCTCTGCAATGTGTTTTTTTATATTTCTTTGTCTTGTTCGTTTAATATAATTGTCTTTTACATATAACTATGTATTTAAACTAATTTATTTCATTATCTTTGTAAATAAATATTTAATATATCGCTTTCCCATTTTTATAAATTTCCGATGTTTGAAAAAACACTCTCCATTTTTTCACTCTCTATTTCTTAATAATATTTTTTTTCAAATGTTGAATTTTGGCTTCTACACTGCCAACTTATCTATCTGTATAATTCCTCTGTTGATAAGATTTCGATCTTTGAAAGGCCTTGGCAAAAGGAAAGAATAATGAACATAATTTTATTACAGAATATACCTTGCATTGAACAATCGACGTTTGAAACTAATCTGGGCATTCGTACATGTTGGCACTCTTCTTTCGTCTAACTTTATATATATATATATATATATATATATATATATATATATATATATATATATATATATATATATATATATATAAATGTAGTCGCAGTATGCACTACGTTGGGATGACGTCACACAGATTGGGCATCCGGGTCAAAACACACGTGCCCACGAAAATTCGCAATGCAAATTATTTACCAACTGACGTTTTGAATAATACTTAAGGTTCGTCGATAGGTCAACATTTCATGAATAACCGCACCTGTGCCTCTAAATTCAGTGACGACTTATTCTCCATTCTTAGTAAGTAGTACTCTCTTTATCATCTCAATGTCCTAGAAACAATTTATATAAGTCCTTGAGTCCTTCTCTTTGCAAGCAAACAGAAAATCTCTTCGGACTTAATGTTGTTTCTATTTGATTGGACTTTTTTTCTTTTTTTTTCTTTTTTACCCCTTTCACTCGCTATAATTCTCGTAGCATCTTTTTTATATTTTTTTATACATTATCTCGATATTTGGCTCTGTTGAGCGAGGTACGAAACCGGTCAGCTGCCCTTTCATCTTTCTAATTTCTTCATTCATTATGAGTAATAAATATTGTCTCTTCAATGCCATTTTAAAGTTTTGTACGACAAAGAAAATATTTAAATATATATATATATATATATATATATATATATATATATATATATATACACACATTATGCCCCTCCTGTTATTAGAACAAGTGACATATCTTAAGATATATAAGAAGCGAAATATTGATTATTTTATTTAATCACTGCACATTAGTGTGTCAACTGAAGATTTAACCTGCCGATCCCACGGGAATTATAAATATGCAAGGTAACAAAAACAAATCTCTATCGTCAATCTACTTTATCATGTTAAGATTTGTGAAAATATCTCTATTGAATACAATAGTTTCTTATATTAAATTATAGCGA
>OY744521.1:158710860-158745860 GCA_963556195.1 Sepiola atlantica | reverse complement strand
ATATATATATATATATATATATATATATATATATATATATATATATATATATATATATATATATATATATGTCTGTGAAAAAAGACAAACGGAAAACAGGTTAAAATGCAAGAGAAACACAAAAACAAGACATTTGACCGGTTTAGTTTGTATTAACGAACGTCTTCGTAAACACTGAAGATTTGGAAACAATTTTATTTTTAAGGCACCCTCATGGGAGTAGTAAAATACGATCCGATTGGGCCATATGAGAAGACTTTTAGCGACATTGAAATATGATTTGACAAGTAGGTGACATATTCTTCTTCATTTTTGTTTTCTTATTCTTTTTTTTTCTTTTTATTTATGTTCACCCTGGAATCACCGTCATTCCCTCCGCCTACCGCTTCCTTTATTCTGGCTCGGTAAGTGCGAAAAAAAATAAGAAAGAGAAAAGAAATAAAAAATTTAAAAAAGAATAAGAAAAAAGAAATAAAGAAGAGTATGTCACCTAGTTGTCAAATAACATTTTAATGTCGCTAAAAGTCTTCTCATATGGCCCAATCGGATCATCTTTTTCTTCTCCCATGTGTGTGCATTCAAAATTAAATTGTTTCCAAATCTTCAGTGTTTCTGAAGACATTCGTTAATACGAACGAAACCAGTCAAATCTCTTGTTTCGGTTTTTACTCCCACATGTTATCTTGTTTTCCGTTTGTCTTTTTTCACACAGTTTGTCTACCACGACTTTTCATTTTCATGGAACAGGCAGACTTCACGGTGCTCTAGAGATATACCTGAACACCAGTGTGATCCTAGCAGTAAGCTCGGCTTTTTAATTTTCAGATGTGTTGTCAAGATCTCATAAACAACGCTTTACACATAATAGTTCATTTGGTTGCAATGGGGCGGGGCAGATATTGAGACTAGTTTAGTCGTGAATATACTCGGACAGCCATTTCTATTTTTCATTTTGGAGATATGTCACGGAGGTGTGTCATGCTGGCATACATATTACCTTCCTGCTCAAGTCAATATCTTAATTAGAATTGAGCCTAATTCCTTTTCGAAAATGTGAGGCGGGATGACTTAGCTTTTGCTGGAAATACACTCCGAAACTATGTATTTCATTTTGTTGAGAACTGTATACACGTTTGTAATGTGGTTGCCATGATCCTTGGACGTGCTTGGCCAGTTCTTGGACTTTTTGTATGATAATTAACAATCGTTCGGTGCTTTCCTCAAAGACGTCACATTCCACACTTCCTTAACTGGATCTTGCTGGACGTGTTCGCAGTTTTTCAACGTATGTCGTATTCTGGACATAGTTAGAATGACTGCGGAGCCACTTCCTTCTAGCCAGTTATTTAACATCAGTGTCACAATTCTAAAGCTAACACCCATCGATATTCAATGTATTCAAGGCTGCAGCATAGATTTCTGATTTTTTAATTTGCCGCAAAGAATTAATCTCTTCTAATATGCCGATGCGTGTTTTAAGTCTATGGTTGCAAGCTCTGAAACCCAACAATATTACAGCGAAACAGTTATCCATCGCACTTTACTCTATTAAATACGTTGACTTATTAGTAATGTAATTAGCCGATTTGTTACATATATATATATATATATATATATATATATATATGAGAGAGAGAGACGCAATAGACTGGGTGCATCATCATCATTATCATCATAAACGTCCCTGCCTTCGTAAAGCGTCGGTGGCTATGGCCCTCCACGTTGTCCTATTAACCATTGAACGAAATAGTCCCATTCAATTCTTGTTTGTCCACCTACATATATTGTTCATAAACGTATAACTTTGTTTTCTCACTGGCTTACAGCCATGCACCTTACCAGTAAACCAAAATGTTGGGATCCTGCTGCCTATATGTATGGCAGATAACAGTTATTTGTATTTTCCTTACAATATGCATTCATTTACCAGATTTGCATCCGGACTGTCTCCACACCTCCGCATTAGTTTCATCTTGTTTCCAGTTGATATTCAGCATCCGCCGCATAAACCATGTATCAATGGAAGAAAACGTGTAGTTTCTAATGTTGGATATATAGTCGAAGTCTCGCATCCATAAATTAAAATGGACGAAACGTGTGCTCGAAGTATCCTCAATCTGGTCCCACGTGAGATGGCACGAACTGAAGAATAGAAGACAGCTTCATAAACGCACGCTTGGTCTAGATTTTAGTATGCCCTACACCTTCTATCTTATGTGATCACTGACCCAAAGTAGTTAAATGATTATACTTACGAGAGTGCAATGTCTCCGATTTTTATTTCACGGGCGGGAATTTGAGGTTTTCCAGGAATCGTCATGAAAAAGGGTTGTTTTTAGCGCTCAGTTGTAATCTATATCTATCGATTTCTGTAACTACTACGTCAAGAAGTGTTTGCAAGTCTATACATGATGTTGACATTAGTACGCTATCATCAGCGTATCAGATGTTGTTCAGCTGACGTTCTCCAATCGTAACCCCCTCTAAACCATCCAGATGCTTCAGGATATTTTCACTATATAAAGCAAAAAGATCCGGAGATAATACACAGACCTGTTTTACTCCACGTTGCATTCCTGTCCATGGACTCATTTCATGATCAATACGAACAGCTGATTGACCTAGATGAAGTTGCGTATTAATTAATGTCTTTACTATCAATATCGAAGTATTCAAGCATTTGCTGTGTTCAGTAACTTCTTCTTCCTCCTTCATCTCTTTTTATCATTAATCCACTTCTCTCCTTTTTTACCTTTCCTTGTTTCTCTCGCTTTTCCTGGATATTTTTCTACCTTATTTTTGGAGTAATTTCCCTGTTTTCCTCTTTTAATTATTAGCGTGATTCACCACTAACAAACAACAAATACATTTCGTATCAATCGATATTTGTTGACGCCATTTACTGTATGTAAAATTATCGAGCGTACACGGCGTTTTTTGTCGAAGAATTTCAAGAAAGTAGAGATTATTTAACATTTCATTAAAAAAAAGACTTATGAATGCATGCACATTATAGGCGTTATTATAATGTGTCATTGTAATATTTCAAAAGGTCCTCCGTTTGTTAGCTAACATGAGCTTCATTATTATGCTTGATTAAATATGAACATTTTAAGATAACCTGACGCTTAATGTCTGTTTATAATATAAAATAGCGCGCACCCATATTGCCCTTTATTGTCGCACTTAATTAGTTAGGAACACACTTCTCAGTATCATATCTTTCACAATCTGTAAAAAAATATATAAAAAGTACCTACATCTGAATATATATATATATATATATATATCGCCTTTGCTCTCATTCTCTGTCTCTTTCACTCTAACTCGTCTCTCTATATACATCTATCTATCTATCTATCTATCTATCTATCTATCTATCTATCTATCTATCTATCTATCTATCTATCAATCTCTCTCATCTATATATATATATATATATATATTGTTTTATTTTACTTCAGTCGAAGTTCTCAGAATCAAGAGTCAACTTTCTGGGGCTAACACTTGATTTCTATATGATATGCAAAGATATTCGAGAGTTCAACTACAGTTCTTCATTATCCTGTCAAACGTTGCGTCAGTAAAGAAGTGAATAACATTTATTTCACTCTCCACAATTTACCAGTAAACTATGTTATAGTATATCTTTACTGTAGTCGTTTATTCTTACTAGATTTAAGGACAAAAATAATCTAGTCTGGTGGAGTATCTAAGTGAGTATTGTTTCTAGAGACAACAGTACTTGGAGAAGGTGCACCATTCTTCGTAACAGACAGTTTTCGTTAGCCATACCAAGTAAATCTTAATTGGGGGCCGAACACTATGTTATTTTGAATATCTAGTAAGGCTTAACTTATAGGAGGAAGTATCCTCATGTCAGGTTATCCTGACAAACCGTTGTAAAAGAACCATTAGACACTCGGTGTAAGTTTTTAGTAGGCAGTCAAGTCTTTCCAGTAAATATTCAAATTCCTGTGTGTGTATGTGTGTGTCTTAGAAACAACATATCTCATGTCATATGTAACAGCACATTTGGTAGTTACAACTGTCAGTGAGTTCGGCAAGGACAATATATCATTCTATACAACTCACTATTGTTGTTAACACGGATGTGCTGACAGACCACCTGTGTCTACACAGATGTATGTTCGAAACTGTGTTACCAATATATTAAAAAAGTAAAAGTTACTGTTACAACTATTATTATACTGTCCATGTCTGCTATCGCAACTATTTATTTTCAACGAAAAAGTTAATACGTACTCAAATGAGAAATCTTTAACTTGAAACAAGTATAACACTCCAAATTAAATTTATAGGATAAACTTTGACTTAAAAAGTATCAACTTTTAATAAAAATAAAAATTAAAAAAATACCAATATAATATAAAACAAACTAAAAAAAAAAATAAACACATAATTTGGAAGTACAAAACATGGCAACTTTTAATTAATTATATAAATACAGGTATTGCCTTTTAATATATAACATAACACGTGTATATACAATGATAAACAATTAAGATCGAATTCAGCCGCTGTTTTTAAACGGTTGCGTTGTATGCTAACTGTCGGATTCTTATCGAGACATACATTTTCCTTGGTAGTTTTAGGGTATTATAGATGTGTTTTGAATGTGGCAATTCATATATAATTTGAAAGTAACTCTAGATTATTTGTGAAGCGAATATGATAATCTATTATTATTGTTTTTTCCCGATTTATTCTATGTATTAAATATTTTAAATATTTGATTTGTTTTTTCTTATTAATTTTATTACTATTGTCACTTTGTAACTACGAAAAATATAGTTGCATAATATGAACTTATGTCTTTTATATTGTCTCAATAAATGCTTTTAAAATAATCAGGAAATGTTGTTTTTTTTCCTTGCATGACCATGTTATGTGTTATATATATATATATATATATATATATATATATATATATATATGAACGTTTCTGTGTAGATTACATTACATGAACATGTTTTCATATTAGAACTACTACATATGTACACATTAATATATGTTTTATTAAAACTTCTAAAACAATACCGTACTATCGTGTATTAATTATTCTATTTTAGAAGTTCGATAACATATATACGATTCCAGTGCAAAATAACACCTGTACATATATATGATGAACGCGCCGCTTCAAATGAGGTTTCATGATATTAAATTCAATCAACAGTCAACAAAGAATCAAAATAAATTTAATTTCGTATAATTCTGATGTTTAAATAATAACAAAAATAATTATTCGTGCCACGTTATATCAACTATATTCTTGGAAATTAATTAATTAATTAATGTCAATACCTCGAAAGCTAATAGGCTTAAAAGTTAAATTAAATAGTATCACAAGGCTGTGCCAATTATATGTAGATATATGATATGCAGATGTTAAACAAGTTTCAATGCAATATTAAAAAAGTCTATTTTGCTCTACATGTTCCTATTACTAGTTAATGTAAGAGTTTCACCGACTAAGTGATCATGAGTATATATATATATATATATATATATATATATATATATATATATATATATATATATATATATATATTTATATATTAACCTGACGATTTCCTATGGGGATAACACGCGAAAGCCTCTGTGTAGTTAATTGGCATGAATACATTTTCATAAATATATTTGCAAACTATATATATATATATATATATATATATATTCCATCATAAATGCTAGTATACTGAAATCATGTGCCCTTAATAGGGTTAAGATGAAAATTCATATACACTAAATGTACAAATGCAAGGAAATTCCCAAATTTCTCACACTGAAAATTACAGGTTTAGCATAAAACACATGTGTATATCGGTGAATTTTTAAAATATTATTCACAAATAATGATATATATATATATATATATATATATATATATATATATATATATATGATATATATCTATCTATCTATATATCTATATATATATATATATATACATATACATTTTGGAGCTGCTCCTGCTCCTGCTCTGACGCCAAAAATTGGACCTGGCTCCTCTCACGCTCCCCATTTTCAAAAAGGAGCCGCTTCAGCTTAAACTCCTATAAAAAGAGGAAGCGGCTCTTTTTCAGCGCTTCATAAGAAAAATGTACCTTTTTTTATTAACGTTCAATTATGCCAATGAGTTGTCGACGGTTGGCGTGCGCGTCAATGATCTCGTCAATATGGGTGGGTATAACACTTTAAGTGTTACACCGTGTGTTAATATTTTACAAAATCTCGCTAATATTTTGAGAGTTATAGATCATGTCGGACGAAACAGGATTATACGTAATTTTTCGTTTGCTGAAATATAAAATTAAAATAGAAACATGCCTGAAGTATTTTAAACCAATTTTAATTTCATTACATTAACCACCTATTTTTAAAATTTATTTTAGAAGGAAATTCATATTTGTTTAAGTAAAAAAAGATTTACTTTTAAACATAATTTGTGATTATTTTCTTTTTAAATACACCATTTCTCTGTGCGAGGAGAGACAGCCAAGTCAACATTTGTTTGTTAATATTTGTTTGTTTTACGAACGTAACAATATGGTATAATGTATATTATTATTTACAACAGAGAAACTCGCAAGTACTTTCAAACAAATCGATTTATCCATTTTTTTACAATTTAGGGTTAATAAAAACTATGAAGTGTTTTTAAAGATTGTGTAACACATATTTTTCATAAGTTGGACAAAAAATATCAATAAATTGTCAATAAACAATTCAGAGATCCAGTTAATGTCTTAAAATTTGATACAAAATATCTGGCCTAGACCTTGGAAGTAAAAGAAATGTCAGGTAAAATTTTATCCCCAGAAAAAATAACTGGAGCAAGTTTTTCTAGGTCGGGGAAAAATATTTATTAAAATAACAAAAATTGCATAAACATGTCAAATCGTCTAAATTTGAAATCCTTACCCCCCAAAAAAAACTGCTTACAATATGACTATTCGATTATAGATATTTTAAGATAAAGAAAGATATTTACTTTACTTTCTGTTCTAAAAAAGAACAAATTAGTCAGAAACTCTTATTATTTTCGTTTTTAAATGAAAAATTAAGATATTTTTCTTTAATTTAATTTAGTTTAAACATCGGTGTAATTGCAGAATAGGGACCGCTGTTTTCTTTTTCGCTCATTTCGCTTGATATTCGCCCAAATTTAAGATGAAACTAACTGTTGGTCTCAATTGTATTTTTGTTCCTGAAATAAAATTCTCATTTACTTTTTAAAGTGTTGAGAATCTAACTTTAAGTGCATGATTTAATCGCTGGTGGCCATTTTGTTTTTATAGTTTTTTTCCTTCGACTAAAGATAGTTTTTCCTTGAACTAATAATATTTTTACTGCTTGAACAGTGTATTACACACAACCACACAATTGTAAAATTCTATTTACAAAAGCAAGTTTTAACGGAATTTAACGAATTTAAAAGCACACATGAAAAGGTTAAAACATACTAGTCGTGAATGTAAGAATAACAACATGTCACCGGAAAGACGAAGGGTAAAAATGTGGCGTAAAATTTCAATTTATTATATGCTAAAAAATAAATTAGAATTTTTTGTCAGGACAAAATCTAACATTTGGGTGAATACCGAGCGAAATAGGCGATAAGATCTAACTGCCTCAATAATATAATTGAACTTAAAATTCTATATTTAAAAACACAACTAAAAAACTGCTTATTTATTCAATCAGCAATAAACATCCTTGTCACAAATACAAAAAGTTAAAATATTTACTAAAATAACTTCAAAGACATATCTAGACTCACTGGCGCATAAATTGTATGCTGCCTTAAGAAAACTGTCTCATCAAAAATTAACATGTCGATGTGAAAATCTACTCCCTTCCCCTCCCCTACTCTCTGTCTCTATCTCTGTCTCTGTGTCTCTCCCTCTCTCTCTCTCTCTCTATATATATATATATATATATATATATATATATATATATATATATATATATCATATACATTTACCAGATATATAATTTTGAACAATAACTCAATGTTTAGATGAAATTGATTTCCTTTTCCTTTTTATTGTTGAATAAAAAACTAATGTTTCAAAAAAAAAATTGGAGCAAGGAGCAAGGAGCGATAAAACCGTGCTATTTATCCCCACATCGAGTTGCTCCCGCTCCACACCCGCTGAATATAAAATTAGTCACCCATTCGCTCCAGCAAAAAGAAGGGTGCTATTGGAGCGCGTTTCTTTTTGGAGGGTTCCGTAAGCTTTATATATATATATATATATATATATATATATATATATATATATATATATATATGTATAGTACATGTACTGTATAAGTTTCTGTAGATGTAAATCCGTTGAACCTCAAGTTTTTATAAAAAGTGCTCAATAACAAGTAAGCTCTACTTGTTAATGAACACTTTTTATAAACACTTGAGTTTCAACAGATTTACATCTACAGCAACTAATCAAATACATGTACAATATCAAGCTACATTACTGTCGAGCACTATACAAAGTGGATTATTAACCATAAGAATGGAAAGGATTAACTTTGGAACATCCCTCAAGAACATACTTATATATATATATATATATATATATATATATATATATATATATATATATATATATATTAGGTAACATGGTGTTACTTTAAAAAAGTAGGATTAAATACAACGGAATGTATTCGTTTCGTAACATTTTAATTACTGTCTCGACTAGGCAAGCAAGTTCATTTATATATTTAGATATTAATACATATATTCAAGTATAAATGTAGCAACATGAAGTAAATATAACAGCTCAGTAGTCTAAGGTAAAAGCTACATTATATTCAATAGGTCTTATTTAATGTTATACCATATCAATGTTATAGATTCACACCACTTCATAAAACATGTTTATTTTTTAAATTCAGAATTATTAGAAATACAACCAACGGTAGCATAGAATATGTATATGTTTCCACCAGGATATAACAAGCTCATAGTCTCATGTGAAAAAAACATATAAAATGTTAATAATTAGTTCGGGTTTTAAGTAAGGCTTTGTTTGCCTTGTTTTTTTAATGTTTTCATTAGTGTTTTATTATTATTCTTTAGTATCATATACTTAGCACATGTGAACACCCCCCACCCCTAGAAATAAATGCAAGTCAGAATTTTACAAATGTCTTCTGAGTTAAATACAAGTTTTACGAAATGGCGTGAATTTGTCCGTTATAACATTGATATAATGGAATATCAAATAAAAAATATTGAATATATATATAGTTATATGGTTGACAACTCTCAAGTGAGAATCGAACTCGATATTCTAGACGAAAGTCGGCACTATAACCAATTAGCAATTACTGTTACTAAGCGAAATGTCAATATAAATATTGTAACTTGCCTGCGAGTCCCAATTTATTTACACAAAGTGCAATGTATATATATATATATAGATATATAGATAACATATATTAATAATTATATATATATATATATATTATATGCATTATATTTGTGTATGTGTATAGGCATGTATAGGTATGTATATACATAGATGCGTGTTAACACACTCATAGAGTGCGTATGTATAACCGTGTTTATAGTAGACTAATTCGATGACCGTTACAATATTGGATATAAATAGGCAAATAGTGACGTATAATGTATAGTATATCATATTATGTGTGTGTGTTTATGTATATGTCGAATGGTGGGTATGTAGATATATATATATATATATATATAAATATATATATATTTATATATAAATATATATATTTTTATATATATATATATACAAGTGTGTGTTGGTTTTTAGTGTTGCAATGTATGTAGAGATATGTGTGCATGGGCACATATGTATATTTTTAGTAATTTACATAGGTCATCTTTAGGCCGACTGGATTTCCTATCCCCTAGACTATTTAGGTGCGATATCATCAATGGTCTAAAGTAGGTTATACATGAGAAACATATAAAATACATGTGCTCGTAAACGCTGAATCAACCAAATTAAAATAGAAACGGAACTAAGGTGTGAATGAGTAAACATGTAATTAGATACGAGGCTTGACCATTGAATTATGAACCCATCCCAACCCATAGAAATACACTCAATAAGGATTTTCGCAATCTTCTATTTGAATTTATATTTCGGTGTACGGAAGTTTACTCTCTATTGCATAGGGCAACTTATACATGTATGCACATATGTAACCAATAATGTGTGTATCAATACACAGTTATATATATATACATTTATATACATGTATATATATATAGTATATAGAAAGAGAGATAGAAATATAGGTTGAAGAAATATTAGTCGTAATGCATTTATTTATAACACACACAATTATTTATAATATAAGTGGCCACTATTTGTTTCCTATTTTATTCTGTCTTATTGGTTATATGATGGATATTTTATAAATTTGTCTAAAACAAGTTGTAAATTTCACGGGAATAATAATGTATTTTTATTTAAACTTAAGCAATTTCTGATTAGATTTAGTTTTCATAATATGTTATGCGCATCTCTATTAGGAAAGATGGTTTGCAAACCTGATATTCAATTCGGATTAGTTTGATTAAAGTATGAAATCAAATAAATAATACATTTGCGTAGAAATGTATTGCTATCGTAGATCGACAACCTCCAGTTACCATTTAATGTACAATCGATCATATGTTCACTTTTCTGGGTAGGTTCGTTCTGAGCGAGAATCACTACTTCTAACTTGACTGACGCGGTCGGGATACATGTTTACACCATCAATCAAAAATAATAATTGTGTCCGTGTGTATCTATAGAGTACGAAGAATAATGAAACCCTGCATAGAATAAAACAAGATGATTGGTATCAATCAGAAAAACGAGCAAACGTGTAGTTTCAATTCACTGAAATATATTGTCTTCTGTGTATATCATGATGAAAACATATATTAGGAAAGCAATCCACTTCTCGATCGAAGTAATTCGATATTAGTAACTAAAAGTAATACACATGCTATGCCATGCTTCTGACAAATTCCATGCCGATATATATATATATATATATATATATATATATATATATATATATATATGTATGGGGATGCTTAAATGGAATGGTAGTTAACTTAAAGCATTGTTAGTTAATTAAACTGTATGTATTTATAAAGGTTGATAGCAATGCAAGAAAAGCGGAATGTGAAAGAGTAGGGTTATCTTGAATTCTTCATTTTGCTTGACGGTTACACATTTGCATTCTTTTAGTTATAAGGGTGGTATTTCCCCCGAAATCATCAAAACATGTTACACCACCCTGGGTAGTTATATTAATATTTAGCAGTTAGTCTCATATTTTCTTACTTGATATTTTAAAGATCTATTGAAAGATAAAGCGATATTGTGAAAAGCCGCAACCCAAACACTGTCATCGATTGTTTATTTTTGTGCATACCCTCTTTCAGCATTCCGTTTCTTTTCTGCATTTCTATCCCCCTTCATAAATACTTACATACTGACACACACACACCGATATATATATATATATATATATATATATATATATATATATATATATATATATATATATATATATATATATATATATATTATTTAATCACTAGGTGTTCTCACACAGGTCATCAGGGATTGCTCACCGACAACTGGTGGAATTCCCTGGAGTCTAAGTGACAACAAGTGTCCTCAGATTTCCAGTATTCTCCACCTCTTTTCAGTAGCCACCGCAAATAAATTTGCAGTATCAAAACGGCAGTTTACCATTGATTTCTCGCTTGTAAGGACCATTGGTGTTCTCTGGTGTTTGGGTGGCAGTAAGCCTCCCCGAGGTCCCACCAGTCTCTGCACTTCCAGTAGAGGTCCAGTTTGTGCTGTCCCTCCTCGGTCTTCTCATCCTCCTTGAGCCTATGCAAATATGTTGTGTGGTGTCAGGCTGAACTGGTACCATTTTTTTTTATTACATATATATTTTTTTAATAGTGTTTTTTATTTATTTTTTTATTTATTTTATTTTATTTTATTTTTTATTTTTCTAAAAATATTATTTATTAATTTTTTCGGGGGGGAGCTGATTATTTTTTATTTATTTATTTTTTGAGGGGAGCTGATCATTTTTTATTTATTTATTTTTTTTGTGGGGTGGGGTGGGGGTGAGCTTATGGTGTTTCTTGCCATTTCTGTTCATTGGTCTATTTTTGTGTTGTGTCAGTTGAGGCCGCTGCATTTTCTCTTTCTTTGTTTGTGGTGTGTTCTTTCATTAGTTTTCTTTTATTCCTGTGTTAGATTCCGTATGATCCTTCGTAGCTTATGCGGGTTAGTTTCTGCATTCAATATTTTTTCTTAAGATTGTAGCTGTTTTGATTATTGCTGTCCGTTGTATAGTTCCAATGATTCCTTTGATCCCAATTTCTCCCAGTCTTTTTTCCAGATTTTTAAGGATTGTTCCTAGTGCTTCTACGATTATTGGTATTACACTGACTTTCTTCATGCTCTATATTACTTTCAGTTCTCTAGCTTATTCTGTGTATTTGTTTCGTTTTTCTGTTTCTTTGCTTTTCACTCTGTGGCCTGCTCGAACGGCGAAGTTTATGATTTTTCAAGATTTTTCCTTCTTGTTGATTATCATAACATCAGGTATCCTTGTGTGTATGAGTTTGTCTGTTTGTATATCCATATCCCAGATGATGTTGTGTTTTTCGTTTTCCAGTACTGTTTCTGGCTTATATTTGTACTATTTGTCTGCGTATTCGAAATTCAATTGTTTGCACAGTTCCCGATGTACTGCTTACCCCACACAGTCATGTCTGTTCTTATACTCCTTTTGGACTAGTTTGCTACATTCACTTACTATATGATTTATTGTTTCGTCCCTTTGTCCACAGAGTCTTAATTTACTGTTTTCCTGGGTTTTATCTATTTTAGCTTTAAAGTAGTCTGTCATAATTGCATTGTTCAGTGCAGCCATCAGTAGATATTCCGTTTCTCTGTTCACGTGTCCTTTTCTTAGCCACGTCCAGCTGTTTTCGTTGGTTTCTTCTCTTGTCAGTCTTCTGAAGTGTCCATGCAGTTTTTTTTCTTCCTACTTTTCTATTTTTGCAGTTTTGTTTCTGGTTTCGGTGCTTCCCGAGTTGTTCGTTGGAATGGTGTCTCTTGCTGCAGTGATAAGGTTTTCCCTGTGTTGAGTTATGTATTTTTCCAGCTCTTTTTTTGAGGCTTCCACACACTCTTCTATATTTACCAGTCCTCTTCCCCCTTCGTTTCTTTTCATGTAGTGTCTGTCCGTATCGTATTTTGGGTGTAGTACATTGTGCATGGTCATTAATTTTCTTGTCCTCTGGTCCAGGTGGCTGAGTTCCTCTTTAGTCCAGCCTATGAATGGTCCAGAGTATATTATTAGTGCTATTGCCCAGGTGTGTATTCCTTTTACTAGACTCCTGCTATATAATTTCGTTTCTAGGAGTTTTCCTGTTCTTCGTAAATATTCTTTTCCAATGTTCTCTTTCATTTCCGTAAATTTGGTGGCGTCTGCCTCCAGAACTCAAATATATTTTTAACTATCGTGTTCGCCTAGCACTTTCATTTCCTCTTGGGTGGGGAGTTCTATGTTCTCTGTTGCCTCCAGTTTTCCTTTTTTATTTCTAGTAGTGCACACTTTTCCATTCCGAATCCCATTTGGATGTCCTGGCTGAAGATTTTGGTCATATTCATCAGCTTTTCCAGTTCCTGTTTGCTGTTTGCAAATAATTTTAGGTCATACATGTACATCAGGTGGTTTACACTTAGTTCTGTGTTTGTAAACTTGTATCCGGCATCACATTTTCTGAGTATGTAACTAAGTGGCATCATAGCTATTATGAACAGTAGTGGTGATAGGGAGTCTCCTTGGAAGATGCCTCTCTGCATCTTCATCTCAGTCAGCTGTTGTCCTCCGGCTGTCAGTTCCAGTCTCCATGTTTCCATTGCTTTCTTAATAAGATTAATCATCCTTTCAGGTATTTTGTATATTTTCAAACATTCAATTATCCAGGCTTGAGGGATTATGTCGTAAGCTTTTTTGTAGTCAATCCATGCCGTGGATATGTTCTTTTTCCTTTTTTGTTACCTCCTTCTTTTGATCGAGGTATAGGAGGTTATGCATCCCTCTTGTCCCTTTACGGCATCCTTTTTGTACTTTGGCGAGTAGTCCACGTTTGTTTGGGGACTGGTAGATTTGTTCTTTCAGTGCTGCCGTCAGGATATTATTATTATTATTATTATTATTATTATTATTATTATTATTATTATTATTATTATTATTATTATTATTAAACAAACAAGTGTTCAACATATCACAACAATTTGTTATCAATATAACAAGTAGGGTAACATTAACTAAATTTTACTGCTCATAAAAATGCATTTACTTATCTATTCAAACTTTCGAATACTCTAGATTACTTTATTTAAACTATTATGACTTCACAACAAATGTTATCCACATATTAAGTTTTTTTAAATGTGTGTTCTTCCTGCTTCCTGGGATACTTTTCTGAATAGTGTATAGATGTTCTTGTTTAGATACATATCTAAATACATTTTCTACGAGCAGTAAAATTTAGTTAATGTTACCCTACTTAATATATTGAACACAATTGTTGTGATGTATTTAACACCCTTTATAGTCGGATCATTCTATTAAATTCGAATATATTAATTTTATTCGAATGTTACATATTTTTATTGGGTTGTTTTACAAAACATTCCATATACATTTTATGATTTGTTATAGAAACGATTGAAGGCATTTGTCAAGCGTAGTTTAAGTATTAACTAAACTGGACAAGTCAAAATAATTGGTGAAGCCTTCTGTAAACACTGGCGGTATGCATAGAAGTAAACTCGAAATAGAATGATATAAAGATATTATTCAGTTAAACGTGCCATTGAATTGAGTTGATAATCAGCAGACATTTTATTACATTTTATTGGATTTGTTAATGCAAACGAGAATTTGGAAATCTATTACTAGACTCCAAACGTTAAAGAAAACAAAAACGCAGTTCGGTTTAAATCCTGTAGAAGCACCAACCAACTATGTATAACTTCGAGCTCCAATAAACGAAAATAATTCGGCTCACAGCAAAATCTTACCCCAACACTCACTTCTATCTTCCTCAGAATCTCTCTCACTATTTTCCTTTTTTCTTTCCTTTTGATTAGCAGATTCCCCTTCTCAGTTAATTCAATTTAACCAATCAAAAAGAAACATAATTCGCTGGCTCACTATTTGTTGTCAAAGTGAATCCACGTTTTATTGTGCAGCAACCAGTGGATTTGTAACTTCGAAGCTATGAGCGCGAAATATAAAAGAGAGCCGAGTTACGCATGAAGAACTACAACAAAGACTAGAACTTAGCGGAGTAAAAGTTAGTACGAATACAATTTGTCTTTAATTTCGTCGATATCAAAATGTTGCCATGTCACTAAGATAAAACAGTTATTAAGCAAGGATACATAAAGGCTAGACTGGATCTTTCAAGCGAGCACTCTATCTATTCTTGCACCGTTTTAGGACATCTTACTTTATTAACACGAACACTTTACAATTTAGAAAAATGGATGTGGCAAATGACCAAGTAAAGAATGTTACTGAATATCTTCCACTAAATAGTATCCCAACATTATAATTTTGAGGCGGACAAATTACTATCTGGGGTTGTTTTAGTGTCCAAAGATCATTACATAGTTTAATAATAATAGAAATAAATTGGTATGGAACATATCATCGAGAGAATTTAAAGAAGAAATTACGTTATAGAGTGTCTATCTATCAGACTTGTAATCAGGTTGGTTCATTAGTGAAGACACTCTTCCTGAGCATAATCTTAAGTAAAAACTATATCTCCAGATCAAAGGTGGATCAAAATGTAATAAGGTCTAAAACTGAGAAGTCAAACAAGGAATGAACAAAATCTGAAAGAATGCTTTCGTGGGGAATGGAAAAGTATAAGCCATGAAAACGCAATAAATTCATGTGTGCGTGTATGCCTGTTGATGTAGTCGTATTATCATATATGTGCGCGCATTAAATTGACAAAAATCTACATTATTGCTTATATTTTCCTAGTAGTTTAGTTAAACTAAAAAAACAACATTTGTTTTGTTCAATCATGTTTTAAGCATTAATGTGCATGATAGTACGTTGATCTTTTACGCTTACCTTAAGGATATGTCTAATTCTTTAAATTAATAAACTTTGAAGAGTTCCATGTGCAAGTTTATAACACAATTGTCATTTTATTTTGAGAGAGGATTTGACCGATGTTCGGAACTCCCATGCTTAGGATTGAGACAACACGCTCTGACACATATACTTAACCACTGATGCAACTGGAATCAATGAAAGTTACCGCAGTAACTTAAAGTATCGTGAGTATCAATCAGTAAATGGTCCTGCATCGATTCTAGTAATATTCCAGTACGTTACTTCAGAGATCTTCCTGATATTAGTGACAAAGTTTGATCAAGTGCCAAAGGAATTCAAGAAGTAGCACTTGACGAGAATCGACTATCAATGACTATCAATAAATAGCATGCTACTCATATGCAGCAAATCTTCAAATGATATATGAGCTTAAGTATATTTTCCTAATTAAAACATATATATTTTTTGATAATCCGGGGTCAAATAATACGGGATGGAATTTTATTGGGATGTTTTAGAGACAAAAACCAGATATCCGGCACGCCGAGGTTAAGTCATGAAAACTACTTATATAACAACTCTATAGATAGACCTAACTTTCGTTGATAGTTCTAGAAGTTGCGAGAAACAATGACATATCATGCAATGTACATAGTATTGACTTTTGCTAGGTTTAATCTGCAATTTATTGCAATCGAAGTTTGAAAATTCTATGAAAGGGCGGTGTTTGCTCCTCTAAAATAGATTTCCGAGGTTATTTTAGGATTAAAGGGTTCATAATATTCCAACAGCATACGATAACACGTGAACAATTCACAAAACCATGTTTTGTAGCTCATTGTAAGAAAAATAATTTATTAAATATCGACCCAATACAATTAATACTTCAATATGAAACAGAGACATACAATATCGTTAACATAAGCTTAGGAATAGTATTGCAACATAAAGCCAGAAAACAATATAAACGAGGCCAAATAAAAAAAATGAAAAAAGCAACGGGACAATCCGATAACCAACATGGCTGACCCGGTGCCTATACTGCGAATGCTAGCTTTTCTTATTTTGGATAATAGAATATAACGGACTTAATGTAGATAAGTAATGTAATGGTATTTCAAGAAAAACATTTCTGGCAAACATGCTCTTTTACACACATAGAAAATAAGCACTAATTTCTGCCGTCAATTTACCAAATAATCCTTATATATATATATATATATATATATATATATATATACATAATCATAGTAACCGGTGATTCTGGTTTCGGTGTTCGAATCGTGCGACTTATTCAAATATTTATTTTTTACACTGATGATTCCACAAGATTGAAACGTATATGTATGTAGAATGCATTTAAATATTTATCATTAAAATAATTATTTGTATCATCTTCTCAGCTGGGGCTTTTGATAAATAAATTTAAAGAAGCCGGAAAAAAAGCTACTATGCCTGCCCATCTTATTGACCACTGATATTACAACCGACTATAGCTGTGTGCTTCTGTTACACATCTATAGGGTATCAATCTACCGGAGCATAATTTGTCAGTACGCTGAGAATTAGAGTTCAATGTGATTTTGGTTCCCGGCTTCGAATCGTGCGACTGGCAATAATGGTTATCTATGTCACAGATGATTCCGCAAGGATAAAACGTATACATCTGTTGATAATATTTTGATACTTATTCTTAAGATAATTATATATATTTTGTATGTAAACGAAGACAGCCACATTATAACTTTTAGGGCTGTTTCGTCATGTTTTTATTGTTTTTCCTTTCTGTCTTTTTCAACAATATTACATTTCTTGATATATCGTGTAATTAATCGTCATGAATATATATATATATATATATATATATATATATATATATATATATATATATATATATATATATGTGTGTGTGTGTGTGTGTGTATGTGCGTGAACAGATGACAGACGGAAAACAAGTCACAGTACAGGAGAAAAACAAAAACAAGAGATTTGTTGACCGGTTTCGTTCGTGGAGAACGTCTTCAGAAAATGAAGATACAGGAATCATTTTATTTTAAAGACCTACTTAATATGAAACCCCGTTCCCAACCACTCCCCCAAAGACACCTCTCACTCTGCCGGCATCTACAAGATAAAATTCGCCGTATGTCCGATGTTCTACATTGGGGAAACATCCAGAAACCTGAGATCTCGCATTTACGAACACAAGCGGGACCTCAAACTCGACATTTCAACTAATGCTCTTGTGATGCACAGGAACACTCTCTCGTACAATCTAAACCTTTAAGACTGCACTCTCCTCAAGAACGAACACTCTCGCTCACGTCGCAAATGCATTGAAAGCGCGACTATTCTCCTTTCATCACCTTCAAACTTCAACTTAAGGCACGGATCTTATACCCTAAGCAGACACTTAGCTAAAACTGCACTAACACAATGCTATATATTACACCACTGCGTTCATGAATAAGTATATATATATATATATATATATATATATATATATATATATATATATATATATATTGGAAAATGTGTTGTGTATGTATGTATGTGTATGGATATATACACACATATGTGTGTATATGTTTACATATACATATGTGCGTGTGCATGTGTGTATACATTTTTATATTTTTTGTGATAATAGCTAGCTCTCATTGATAATCTAACCATTTAAATACATTTATATATATATATATATATATATATATATATATACATATATATATATATATACTAGTTAAGCTTCTAACGCAGATAATCGTTCATGTTGGTTAAAAAGCGCCATCTTTGGTGTATAGATTCTTTGAATAGTATATTCGCATATCAGACTAGGACCCACGCTAATTTACCCTTGGAAGTTGCTTTTTTTAAAGATGGCCACCATTTTAGTAAAAACACCATATATAAGTGTTTGTTATATCAACGCAACACGAAATTAGTAAAATAATGTCCATAAGTTGCTCAATTAAAGTCCCGTGTAGTCTTACCTAGTTCTTAAAATTAAAATATGTATTATTAAGGTAAAAATAGTGGTTATTTGGAAAATAAGTCAATATTTTAATAATTTATGCCAGTTTTTGCTTATATTGTTGTTATATGTCTTCGTCACCTATGTTGAGATCACTGAATTCATTTTGGCATCAGATTAGACTTTTACCAAAGTCTGAAATGCCAGTTATTGTTTTCATTTTGATTTATTTCATTAATTATTTGTGTTCAGGAATTTTGTGTATAACTGTATATGTATTCTTGGTTACATTTTTGTAGCAATTCTTCACTGCTTATTAATACATTTCTTATTCTTGTCTTTTAGGTAGTTCTGTAGACATAGATATTTGTTGTTGTTAACATGAGTCAAAAAGATATAGATTTTAAACGGTGTGCAGTGTGCCAGAAATTTACAGATGATCCCCTAGTCAACCCCCTGAACAGGACGCAAAAAGAAGAACACTAGGTTTTGAATCGCTGGCTCAAAACCATGAAACCTTGAAAATATGACAGTTTGCCAGAGTTTATCAATATAGAAATTCTTGATGATGGATGTGGGATTGAAAGAACATTTCACGAAAACAGTGCAGTATGGCCCTACACATGCCGCCTATCATGAAACAACACCAGCTCCAAACGAGCAGAGAAGATAAAACAAACAGATCCTTCAGAACCTTAAAACAAGACTTTCTCCTGGGGTTACAGCAAGTGCACAGCTAGACAACAAAATGTTTATATTTTCTGCGAGAAATATCAGGGTACACAAAAGCTGCACAAGACATCCATTCATAATGTTGATTACTTTTAGACAGGCTGCAACTTAACTGCGAGACTCTAAGCTGCTTGAAAAATAGGCAACAGGTTATATGTTTGCCATTGATACCATGCATCACTTAAATTACCTCACTGCGAAATATAAATATACTGCAAAAGGTGAGATACACACAAAGAGGGCAAAACGAACCACAAAAATACAGCGTTTTGTGCGAGTTAGTGGCATATATAGGAGACACCCACGAACGCGATACTACAATTACAGTGTTCAAAGTGTCGGAAATATCAAAACTGTATGCAAATAGATTGCCAGAACTTAGTGAATGTAGTGAATCAAGGGTAAATGTTTAAGAGATACTTTTGATTAAAATACCCGGATTGAGTACACAAACCTATGGTAGGGATGTCTAGTTGTCCTTTGATGAAGATATTGCAGATCCCCTCAAAAAGACATCACATGAAGATAGGGATGCTGATTTACTTCAACTGCTGAGAGTAGCTAATCTAATAAGGAATTAGATTATTGCCAAATACTACAGCTTTGATGGCTTATTTCAAGAGATATGTAAGTCAGAAGAGGTTCCAACATAACTAGAGGCTTTGTAAAACATGGTTATTTCCTGTCCTAACATATAAGAACAGACCCAGAGTACGGGTGAACATTGCCTTAGGACTTTCTGAAATGGTCATGTTTAACTGTGTGAAATCTAAAACAGCTTCTCATGATAGCACTGTAATGCAAAACACAGACAGAGAGTACCCCTTACAATTATACATTGGCCTTCTGATCCATACTCAAACTAGGAGCAGGAATGAATAGACAGGTTGTACAACATTGGTATATGTACTTAATATGACAGACTCATAGCCATATCAACAGCCATTACAAAGTAGGTCACTGCACACTATGAAGCAGAAAATGTTGTTTGCCCGCCATCTTTAAATAAGAATTTGTTCATTGTGAGTGCAGTAAATCATGTAGATCATAACCCGGGCTCCCGAACTGCTAAATACTCATTTCATGACATTACCATCACACTGATACACTTTTCTTCTGTACATAATCAAGGAGTAAGTTAAGATATGGCTACTTTTGCGAGGGATGAAAGAAAGATCATTACCTCCTTCATATACTCAGGTGCCAGCTGTAACAGAACCTAAATTGAAAACTGCTCTCTCTCTCACTTTCTGTTGTAGGTAAGGTGAAGGCTCCTGTAACCATTCTGAGCGAGGCAAAAACAGAAGAGTATGGCTGCATCACGTGGACATCTTATTTAGCAAGGATCCCATTGACGCAAGCGATACCTTATCGTAGATCGCATATCATGCAATTAATCTACAGGCTTCTGACAAATGCAAAAGCAAATTAGCTTTGCACGCCATGTTTCACGAGCAAGCACACTCTGCCTACATTATAGTGCATGCATTAAATATGGTGACAGATGATGTGGATAATCTGAATCAGCAGCAGATACCTGTTATATCAACGCACCACTCAATTTATGCCTTAGCAAATACTATCCAGTGGGCCTGGCGAGAGTCACATGGAGATAAAATGATGCTAGGAGACTACACAACTAGACTAATTTACTCAAGATGTTAGGAGACTTGCTTGCGCGTAGTGGTTTGAAATCAGCTCTTGTCTAAGCTGAGGTGACGATCCGGGGCTGTGCTGATAGCATATTGAAAGGGTCTCAATTCACAAACCGCAAATATGCCATATTAGATCACTGTTGCAGCTCTGTATGGAGTGTTTAGGAGTGCATACAAAAGCATCCCCCCCAAAAAAAGGCATGCCACTATTTGAAAGGTTGGTACAACATTCAGTGTCAGAATCAACCACAATTCAAATATTAGACCCTCACTATAGTTCGTCAGCTCTACTAGCTGGAATTTGTCAGGTGAAAGAAAATTTCTTCGAATTGTACGTCAAGACCATTGGACAGTTAGTTCCATGGCTTTTCGCTCTGGACAACACCAACTATCCCAGATGGTTGCTTGTACATAGCATAGCCATTGCAATCCTTGGGGAAACAGACCCAGATGTACACAAAGAGTTCACAGATGGAAACGTTGTTTGTGAAGACTCCCCGAACATTTTCAAGTATTCCCTTAGTTAGGCTTATAACAAAGTCAATGAGATCATCAAAGGAAATGGAGGAGGTGTATGACTTACTAAAAACCCCTAGCTGTTAAGAGATGGATGGCAGCAGGACCAGAGATTTCAGGAGATGTTGCTGAATGTGAGCACAGTATTTCTAAATCTGAAGCACCGATCAAACCTCATAGGTACACTCCAGCAACTCAAAGGGCGTTTACAAATGATGTTAAGAACCGTGTGTCAACTTTGGAAGATATGAGGAATCATTTTCTAGAAGACACTCGATACTTGCTTCATAAAGCGAATTATGGATGGAATTGTTGTATAAACTGTAAACACAACATTAGCTTTGGGACAACAACAGTATGATAACTATGGCAAAGACATATTTATTGATAAAACAGCCCATCCAGTCAGTGACACCTTGAAAAAGAACCATCTACCACTGTTCAAGAAGAACCGATCGGTAGCCAAATCCAGAAACTAAAAGAAAATTGGTTCACTCAAATGATCATTTGTTTGCAATAATCTATATCAGCTGCCAAGCGAAGGAGAAACAGTTGGATTAGTTTTTTTCAACAGGACATTCTACCAGCTCCTCCTTCAATATCAGATATTGTTCAACTAAGAACGAGTGGCATGCGCGAGCTGCTAAGGTGCTTTCAAAGTGACCCAGAGTCTGCTGTAATCTCTCTTGAGTGTTTGATGGCCCTGTAGTTGGTCACTTCCTTCTACCCAAACAATGCAAGACATTTGCGTATTATGTAGACATAGCAGTTGTGCTGTATGTGCTTAGCCAGTAACACACAGCTGAGCGCATTGACATAGTTTGAGATAGATACAAGTTTAACGAAACAGACAGAAGAGGACAAGAAGGGACACTGTGAGCGAGTCCTAAACAAATCACCGATTCCAGAGAACTGGCAAACCTTTCTCAGAGATGAAAGAAACACAACTGAACTGTTTGAATTCATAGCACATAGGATAGAAGAGTTGGATACTGGAAGCAAGTGAAACATCAGCACAAATGATGAATAGGTAGTAAGCAACGTAGCTAGAAATGACTTGTATATCACTAACCTATAACTATGTTGCCAGGAAGAAGCAGACCCACGAAGGTGTCTTCACGTTCAGCATTGCAGAAAGAATAACGCTAGGAAAATAAGTGTGTGAACTGACGACACTGACGTAGTTGTCCTTGTAATTGCCTTCCACAGTAGACTGGAAATAGATCAGTTGTGGGTTGCTTTTAGAACTATAAAGCACTATAAGCTCATTAAAGCGCACATCGCTGCAAAAAGTGTCTTCTAAATGCAATAACATTGCCAATGTTCGATTCCTTTACAGGATGTGACATTGTGTCGTAGTTTTATGGATGTGGGAAACTCTCTGCATTCGATTTATGTCAGATTATTCCTCCACTGACCCATGCCTTACTTGAACTTTCATGACACCAACTGCTATCATGAACTTTTGTGCTATTGTGATTGAAACGTTCATAATCTTGATGTACAGCAGAACATATCAATTAGAAGATATTGACCAACATAAAAAGCAACTCTTTTCACAGGGATCAAGCAACATTGACCTACCTATCATGCAAAAGCTGCACTGCAATAACACATTAAGTGCACTACCTACCAAGCAGGAAATGTCTGGCCACAGTGCTTAGTTATCAGACCAGATCTTCCGAATCCTGACGGGGTAAAAAGATGGAGTGACTGGACACTCCACTGGTCGGATCTCCAAGAAGCCTCAAAGCACTACACTGAACAAATCACTGTAAATGCAAGAAAATAGACATACGCAGATGTAAGTGCAAATCAGCCAACTTAACTTATACAGATCTTTGTGCGTGTACTGATGCATGCTCACAAGATTAATCCATAGATATGATATGTGAGGATTTAGTACGGGTGAGTTTATGTATAGGATAGTTATGCTGTGATTCACATGTAATCTTAGTTCCATATCTCATTTTAACATGATATGATGTCGACTTTTTATGAATCATTCCAAATATTTGTGAACACATTATACGTTTTGTTTCTGATGGATTTTAGTCTTAATATTCCTCCGGGATGAAACGCAGAAGACAATGTGTAGCTTTATTGACATAAATATATGTTCATAACTTACTACTTAGCTCTACTTACGTATCGAGCACTGTTGAAGTAAATACTGAAAATTGATACATAAAAGAGTACATCTTCTAATAAAATGTATGTAGATACATGAAATAGTTATATATATATATATATATATATATATATATATATATATATATATATATATATATATATATATTTAATTTGTATCCTTACTATGACGCAAGTTTAATGCATAACGCACTCCCCGGTTTAGTTTAAAATAAGAGATAAATTGGCGGTGATAACAGCGTCCAGAATTGTAAGTATGAGTTATCTGAGACGTGATGTAGGCCAAGAATTTCGAGCCATCAAGATGGGTTCACAGGGTTGTCAATTATTCTGGCTAATTGTCAGCGATGTCCACATTACATTGGACACATTTTGCCTAGTTCTTTTACATCAAACTAAATTATTCGAACCCGTTCCCAAATCTGCTTTCATTTGGCATGTTCTCCTATTGGATATATATATATATATATATATATATATATATATATATATATATATATATATATATATATATATATATATATATATATATATATTTATATATATATATATACATATAAATATATATACACACATATATATATGTAAATATATATATATATAAAATAAATATATATAAATATATATAAATATATATTTATATATATATATATAAATATATATATATATATATATATATATATATATATAGTTTGGTTTGTTTTACGGCATAGCAACCAATTATGTGTTATGTAATGTAAATATATATATATATATATATATATATATATACATATATATATACAAGCATAATAATACATATACATACACACACACACACACATATATATATATATATATATATATATATATATATATATATATATATATATATCCGTAAGCTAACATCCATTTCACGATTTCTTCAACTTCTTTTGCATTAAACAGATAATAAATGATTGTGACATATATCTTAATAACATATCATTAAATAACTAAATATAAGTCTACTTATGTGTGCATTGTTTTTCATATATTATGAATGTTAAGTGACGAATAGTGTGCTATTTAATTACCATAGATGTTTACATTGTTCTACAGTTGAACTATACAAATTGTAAAAAGAACAGTAACTGTTTAAAACGGAGTTCATTACCCGTTAGCTGTTTCTGTTTAAACGACATTTCCGTTATTTCTAGTGTAATGGTAATTTTAGTCTATTAACTTACCTTAATAAAGTTATTTCTAGAAACGTCCTTACTTAAGTGATAACGGTAAATCCTGAATGATGTGAGAATTCTGTATATGACCAGTATTAAGAAATTTAGTTACATTTTATCAGAAAACACATCTATTTGTATTTGTCACTACAAAATACATGTTGAGAATAAGAAATGATGAATGTCAGGTGGACGGTTAGACAACATCTTGATGATTGGTACTGATCGTCGAATTTGGAAGAATTGAGTATTTAAGATTGCTGCTCAAAAAGTATTTATTTATATTTGACTTGAAGACGACTACTTTGTAGTTAGCTGGAAAACAGCAACACTGTATTGTGTTCTTCAGACGGGTAGTTCTGTGAAAAAAAGCTTTTTTCACGGGTGTTTCGTATTGTTTTGGGCATATATATATATATATATATATATATATATATAGAGAGAGAGAGAGAGAGAGAGAGAGAAAGAGAGAGATAAATTATTGACAGTGGTTGTAAATAAAAGAGTTTTGTGTGAATGATTAAAAGCGGGGCAACCATAGAGTGAAGCTCAGTCGAGCACTTGTCATAGACATAACAAAAGAGTAAATAAATACCAGCAACGTATTTTCTTTACGAGCGGGTTTGTAGTGAGGAGAAGATTACGTCGCCCACTAGATTTCGAAGTCGGTTTTATAATCTGTCAAAGTAGGAAATGGGTTTCTGGGATAACCGTTTTCCAGATGTATCAATATTACTCCATCTTAGGGCGCATTTTGCTCTTATACAGGCAGAGGGCAGTGTCAGGAGGCAGATGCCTACCGGAGCGGGAGAATGATCCAACTATTTTTCCAGCGACCTTGTCAATCGATTTGATCTAAGTCCTCATTCCAGGTCTTCAGTGACCAGTCACAGAAGTTTGTCATCCTTCCCACTTTATTAACTTACAGCGTTTCCAATCGACGTTTATATATGGTAACTGCCGATTTTGTTCTTTTTTCTTTTTTTTTTATAAATTTCTTTCTTTCTTTCTTCCTTTCTACTGGTTATTACACGTGACTATTATTTTCTAAATTGCGTTCTTGAACACTTTTCTGTTTTTGATTAAAGTTCTGCTACCAACACATGATGGGTTTTTTTTTTAAATTGAAATATTTTGGTAGAACTATTCAACATGTGTTTTTGAGTTTATTTTTGTTAGTTGTTGATATGCTTATCCTTTATTCCATTTTTATCTTTACATATATATATATATATATATATATATATATATATATATATATATATATATATATATATATATGTATATATATATCATTTTGATTATTCGGAGTACTGTCTCCATTATAAGATATACATAGTAGTCAAAATAATACAAATCATACAATCGATGATTTTCCATATTATAAACCTCAGAAATCCCACATGCATATCCAACTATCAAATATGTGTTAGAGGACTAACAGTTTCACACCCGCTGAGATAAAATCACATATTTTATCAAAACTAAAAAATGAGTCGATTACAAAATATCGTAGAATAATGTGAATGACTATGAAATTAAACTGATGTTTTTTTCTAGATATTACGGAAAGACATTTTTCACACTCATGCTTTATCAACTTAGTTAAAATACTCTTTTAAAATTAATCTTTCTTATGTATGCGGTCAAATAAACATATACAAAATTATCTATTTTAAGTAAGGGACATAGGCTTCAATTCCTGCTTTGACCCATTAGGTTAATTTATTTGCATAGTGGTCAGCAGGGAGTGCAAAGCTGGTATTGCATAGGCTGTCGCCTACTGGTAGTATCTCGTCGTTTTGAGCGACGGCTAATCAGCTTTAGAACGATATTTTAAGGTGATATCAATCATTACCACCAGGAGATCTGCGTTCCCAGTCGGGCTATAGGCATTCGTCAAGTAACCATCGGCAGTAAGGTCGAAGACCGGTCAAATAGTACGGCTTGCTGGTCTACACAATCAGAGGGCGAGTTCGGAGAGTTACAGTCTGTAAGAGGCAGTGTGCTAAAGAGAAATCATACGTGAGTGAAAAGCTGCGTCTGTATAGCTGGATGATTTAAGCCACTCACGTTGGTGGGCATTTAAATCCCTAAATGCATGAATTTGGGTACTCGAGTAAAGTGACAGTGGTGTATCCATGCTTTCAGAGACAGTTGCGCAAGATACAGCCCTGGGTCGAAGCTGAACAATATAATACATAAAGGTAGCTAACGCTATGTTGTTAGAGTAATCTGAAGCACACGTAGGATAGATCATCTGATTATAGCCTATGTATACAAGCCAAAGGAGGAGTGTTCCAAACATAAACACCTAGTATGTACAGATGCTTGTCACAGTCTTTACGGTTAAGCTAGATGTAATCAGTCAGGTAAAATGGTGTAAGGAGATTGAGGGGTGTAGGTTTGTTTTACTTAGTGCTAGGATATTCCGAGGGTTTACAAGGAAGAAGATATCTACGTCGTTTATGTTGGTTCGAAGCCCAAATATAGTAGCAAATGCTAGCCTCGAGTAGTGGGTGGCTGGTGCAGGTTTTTTTCCCCTTTGAATTACAATTTTTGTTTTAAGACAGAGTGCAGGTAAAGGAATTGCTTGTTTAGTGGCAATGAGCAAACACGACAATATCTTTAGTACAACACTGGCTCCATGGGGTTGTGGCTACGGGAAAGATCATCAGGGATAACTGGATGGTCTATTTCAATGGGCGACGCAGAACGTACAGATACATTGGATATTATACACCTGTTGATGGAGCAGTTTTCATTTGAGCTACCTTAGAGTTTGGGCTCCTGTACTAACAGTCGTAAACAGCAGCCATACAAGGTGTATAACCTGTACTCTATACCTGTCAGAGTAGGAGCAACCCAGACTAGTCATGTTAGACTTGGTGACAACATATATTTTCATGTTGCCCATATAGAGAGAAAGAGAGACGAGGTTTACTGTCCTAATCAGAAAACAAGGCCAATCATAGGGTGTCTTTTAGGTGTCCCTGCTCTAGTACCTCTGCGCCTGGCGAATTGACAAAAAATAAGTGCAAATGCCGGTGGCTAAGCAGAACCCATCTACTTCTTAAACAATTCTTAGTATTGCATTTCTGATATTTTGTTCAAGACTCTAGTTCTAGGAAGGTTATCGATAAAAAACACAGGAAGCATCATTCATTACTCCAGTTTAATATCAGAGTCATGATTCTCTTAGATATATAACATAACCGGGTCTACAAGTCTATCACACCGATAGATGTAATCCTACGCATGTGTACTAGTCAGGTATTTCAGAGCCACGCACGCTTTTAAAAAAATTAAAGAACTAAATGTATAAAGAATCGCCATCACATATATATATATATATATATATATATATATATATATATATATATATATATATATATATATATATATATATACAAGTATCATTAAAAATAACGGACATCTTGTGTCTGGATATTTTTTCTATGATCCTTTCCGTTTTTCTGATTAGGTTCTTAGTTTCAGACGGAAACTGGCTGATAAAATTGCCGAAGCTTCCCAAAGCGCTTTCGGACCCTTCCAGGTTCATCGTCAGTGGAGTAATGTTAACCAGGTATAGACCTAGGAGTGAATATATATTCCTTTATCTTTCCCCTCTAAATAGAATATATATTCACTCCTAGGTATGTGCCTGGTTAACATTTTCGTCATGCAAAATAACTATTTTATATTACATATTTAAGAAGTGAATAATATGTATACAATAAATAGTCAAGAATTCACGTATGGAATAAATATCTATATATTAATACGATAGCGTGTGTCACGCTTCCAGCAAAAGCTTTGCGCATGCGTGCCGCATCTAGATTTTGAAAAACATTTGACTTGCCTAATTTTAGAAACACTTTCAAGTATTTCTCCTTTGGCGCAACGTTTAGCGACATAGCATTTTTGACTTCGGCCCGACTGGTTTATAGTTCGATCCCAACCAACCTCTCAGATTTTTTTCTACATTTCGAGGGAAAGGGTAAGAGAGGTAGGGAGGGGACGACCGGGAAGACACAATAGCGTGTGTGATTTTGTGTGTCATGCTTACATCAAAAGCAACGACCTTCCGAATCTTTGTATGCCACTCATGAATTGGCTTGGCCTTTTGACTAAGATCAAAATGTAGTATCTGTTCCGATGGATACTGCACCGCATAGACTGATATTGTCTTGGCCTTCGGGGCTTGATTTACGCCGGTCTAGTGGTCTGTCTTGTGCAGTTCTAGGAGGTCCACCCTCCCAGGCTTCGCATCCCCTCTTTTGGGAGAAATAAATGTATTGTTTACTTCCTGGGGTGCCCCTACCGGGGAATGCCAACGGGCTGCCCAGCCAATTTTTAATGGCCAGAGTGCCTACCTTCTCGAGCGCTGGCTTTTCCATCACCACTTTCCTGACCCGACCTTGGGTCACATCTTAATTGTGGGAGTGAGATAACAATGGCCTTGCGCTTAACTCCTGGAGAGGAGTAAACAAATGTTCATGAATTGGAGCCAAATTTAATTTAATCGAAAACATTTACAAAGTAAGGTTTAGTCGTCGAAATATTACCTTCACAAGAAATATTGTATATAAAGAAGTTTGTAAATTGTTTCATGTATTGTTTATTTTTTTAAAAGAAATATTCAAGTCCAAATCTTATCATATTTTATTCAAACATGTATAGGTAAGGAACAAGATAATTAGTATTAAAAACATGATTTCGTGTAATTTACACGGGTCCCGCTAGTTATATAATAATATGATTAGAGATATCATAACTTTTTAATAGAAAACTAAATAATCATAAACATAAATATTATCAAAAAGCATATAACAAGAGGTGCAAGATATTTAGCTTAAATAGTTTAATTGTTACGTAATTACTTGTTTTAATATACTTGTTAAGACTATACCAATTTACTAGTTTTAATATTCTTAATAAGACGTTAATTGGTATATATATATATATATATATATATAAAGAGAGAGAGAGGGGGGAGGGGGTAGGGCGGGTCCATGAAAATATAATTTCATTTAATGAACATCATTTTCACAATATTTTACTGGCTGGATCCGGCGGCGGCGTTGCCCGGGAGATAAATAACAGAATGAAATAATATTTGTCAACATCCGAAAGAACGCTAATAGGTAATATCGGACAATAGTTATCCAGGAAAAGAATTACTTCTGCGTTGAAAAAAATAGAAATTGTCACATGTAAAAGCAAAACTTCTTCACTGGCGGATTATAGAAAACGTTACATGTTTCGGGACCGACTGTTTGCTATTCTCTCGTTCTTCATTGAAAGCAAGCCCTTATAGAATGTGTAAATGTGTATTTATTATAGTGGATACTCGACCCAGTGAGAACGTACTTTGTGTCTAACTCTACCCTCGTGGGTAGTCAAATGTGACTGAAAGTAGATCATGTGTAACGAATTTACATTTTAGTTTAAGCACGTAAGATACTTATATATTTTGTAATAATTAAAATAAACCAATGTGGGTTAATACAATTTTAGTAACGTAAATCCCAATTCCTTATTTGTGGTTAATACCAACAAAATGATAAGAGAAAAGAGCAACACGTATTGCTTAAAAATGATGTATTTATTAAAATTAT
The DNA here is from genome assembly GCA_963556195.1 of Sepiola atlantica. Classification (NCBI taxonomy): domain Eukaryota; kingdom Metazoa; phylum Mollusca; class Cephalopoda; order Sepiida; family Sepiolidae; genus Sepiola; species Sepiola atlantica. Next base: position 158,714,818 of record OY744521.1, on the reverse strand, counting down.
TGCTTGAAAAAAAAATAAATAAATGATGCTATTCAGTTTGTATTATGTTTTATTTTTCAAATTTGAATATGAAATATTGATACAAACAAATGTTTTAAGATGTGGTGAATTTCGATAATTAAAACAATTCAATTCAGCTTATTCAATTCTGCCACCCTAACCAATTTAGTAATACGAGGTTTTATTAAAAAGGCATTCGTCTCGCATATAACTGATGCCTCAGCGATATGCCAAATGCGTTTAATCTCGTTTCCCGGGTAATTCAGTGATATCGGGTCTACAATTAGTGTCTGTGTCTCAGTTATTTTTCAGCCTTTCTTGGTAAACCTGTAAAACCTTACATTATATGTTATTTTATTAATACTATTAATTATTATTATTATTTCATTTATTTATTCTATCATATTAAAAATATAAGGATATACACACAAATAGTTTTCCGAGTTATTAGTTGATATATTTACTAGTTGTTATGAGCAAAATGATTGCACTTTTACTCAATAAATCATCAACACACACACATATATATATATATATATATATATATATATATATATATATATATGTGTGTGTATATACATTACATTGCAAATGTGTTTTCTCCTCAAAATTATCTAACATCTTTTTTCTATAAAAACTGTTTAAATATATGTATGAAAAATATTTAATCAACTTCTATTATTTTCATAAATGTAATAAATGATATATTTTAATTTATTGAGTGTTGTGTATTCCTTTATGATTGCAAGTATTATTTTCTATTTTCTTTTTAATGTTCTGTATTCTACTCAAACTTACATACTTAATATATTCTTTTTCATGTTATGTGTTCAGTAAATGCCATTAAAATTAGCTCCTATTCTTGTACTCCTTACCTAATATTCCTTTCCGGTCTCATTTTTCTATTTAAGTATTCCTTATTCTGTGTAAATTTTCTATTAATCTAGTGATTCGTTTTTCCATTATTTATGATTTCTTTGTTGTAATTTCATATTTTGTCGTATATCTAATATTAATCGCATTTTTTAATGAAATACGGAATCTTTCAACAATTGCGTTTGTATATTTTACGTCACAAAATGTATGTCTTTTTTCTCTCCTTCTCTTTCTGTATTTCATTATTTTGTTCTTGAGATGATTTGTTCATTGTTCATCTGTGTCTAATTTGAATATAATTCTCTAATATTTTTGTTATTAAATTTATATTGTCCGCCAGTCTGTTTATGATTCACACGTATTTTTAATTTTACCAATCTACCTATTTGGGCGTTCGTCTGATTCTTATTTTTCTACTTGTTATCAATCATACTAGCCAACTTTAATCTTAATACATGAGCTAGAACAGTATGAAGCAAAAATCAAGCTAACATTTACATAAGTTATGCTTTGCCGGCGTTCGTAAATGTTTCAGAAAAGCGTAAAGCAAACAATGTATGTGTCGAGTAGAAGGCAACCAAAAAATGGACGAAGAAGAAATATCCGCGAAACAGAACGAATGGTACAGATCAGGGCATACATATATATATATATATATATATATATATATATATTTAAAAATTAACGTAGATGACATTTATCAAATAGGTTTTCGTATAGATAGGTGTAGGCAAGTATTCAATATATGCACATAGAGTATACCTGGATTTCTGAAGTGGTACTATTGATGGTTTTGTCGTCTGCGTATGCATCTTATTTTTGATTTACAATGATCGATCTTTTAAGGTTTAAATTAGACATATCATTACACAGTTCTTCATATATATATATATATATATATCTATATATCTATATATATATATATATATATATACACATATATATATATATATATATATATATATATATATATATACAGTAACACAATTAGATAAATTATAAATCACACATACACACAGACACACAATGTGAAACCGGCATATACAAATATGAAATTACAATGTAAATAAGTTCAAGTCCTACAATTACGCTGAAATTGATGAAATAGACTATTTAATATATTTAAAGTTTAAAAAATTGCAAGGGGAAAATACTAAAAAGTAAGGCTTGTCCACGTTAATAAAAACAATAACAACACACTATGCATTTTGATATGTGCGGTTCGAAATACTAAACTTTTAACTTGAACCCTGACGAATATTTTAATAATTTACCGACTGACTTAAATAATAACACCATTTAATAGAAAGATAAGTTAATGCATTAGTCATACATTGAAACACTTATACCAACAATTTCAACTCCACAAACTGCACCCTCCTCATAAAAGAACACACTCTCTGACGTAGCAAATGCAGCGAAAGCGTATAATACTTCTTTAATCACCATTCAACGTAAATCTCAGTTTCGGGGCGTATTCCTCAAGCAAGCATCTTGCAAAAGAACGCACTGAAATAATGCAATATATCACGCCACTGTTTACATAACTGCGATCCCGGTCATAGTAACTTTACATGTTTACATTATTTCATCTATAGTTTCATTCTATGTAATTATTCTCCTCTTATTTTATTTTCACTCCTTTCCAAATTTTAACGTTCTGTGGCGCACGCGTTTCATTATTCTTGCACTTTTCAAATAGATTAACACGTGAAAATAACATCCCGTTGTGCGTTCTTCTGTTACGTATGTTTTTAATGCTATCAATTTTTAAAAAATCTTCACTCTTTCTGAAGACGTTCGTCGATCTTAATGGAACTGGTAACATCTCTAGTGTTTAATGTATTTCTTCTAGTATTTAAATTTGTTTTTTCTGGGGTTTTTTCACTCACATGCAGGTGTATATATATATATATATATATATATATATATATATATATATATATATATATACCTAGCTTCATTTAGATGCAGTGTGGTTTGAACTAGTGAAGTTCATGTAATGTAGTTAACAACTTGAGATGGAGTGTTTATTTTCGCTAGAAATATTGATGTATGCAAAGAGAAATTGCTTAAAAAATCAGAAATTCTGAACACACTTGATTGAAGTAAGCATTATTCGTTTTGATTTGTGTGTTTTCGTAGTCCAAGTTCTGCCCTCAGCCTTACCGAAGCAAGAGCGACATGAACGCTATGGGAAACACGCAGTTATCACTAAAATCACGTAAGCTCCTTAATCGATTGTTAAGGAAACACGAGCAGACAGAGATTGATCAAAGGAAAAACATAGAAAGACAGCAATATTTGAATTTAATTGAGATGGATACATTTTCCATCAAATAATCTCAGGTAAACTCGTTAGCTTCTTGCGAGGGGGCGGGGGGCATTTTCCGTTTCCCAATCTCATTTTCTGGTCTCATACATTTTGCGGCGATTAAATGATGCGGTTCTTAAACTTAAACTATATTTGCAAAGTTAATTACTATTACTAATGACACAGATAAAGATCAGTAATGTATAACAAGCAAAAACAAAGAGAAACATAATATTTCAAAAAATGCACGGGTTTATTTATTTATTCATCTTATAGATACTATTATTTTAATAAATTATTTAATTTCAACTTCTAACGAAATAAAAATTTTTGAGATAAAATATTATATTATTAAATGATAATTATACGTTCTCTTTAAATGAAAGTAATTATGTTCGGGAATAATTGATGGTTACACTTAAACTTGTAATGCAAATCTCCCCTCCATTGACTGAATCCTCTTAAAGATTAATGACAATTACTATTGAATTCAGTATTTAAACCTATCATTATAACATCATATATATATATATATATATATATATATATATATATATATATATATATATATATATATATATATATATATATATATATATATATGTGTGTTTATGAATATATATATATTGTTACACCGGCCGTTCTTACACAGGAGAAACTACACCGGTCGTTACTATAAATAGTGCGAGACACTGAAGCACAGTCTTGTAACTGTCTAGCCAAGAGCTAGTCACTTTCTTACTTTGTTAATACACTTGTTAAACCAAC
>OY744521.1:158660860-158705860 GCA_963556195.1 Sepiola atlantica | reverse complement strand
TATGCAAGCTTGTCCAGAAAACCTCATGTGCAATGAGGCCTTAGACACTTGAAGTTTGTGTCTAGCAGTCATTCAAGTTATCTCCTTTATATATATATATATATATATATATATATATATATATATATATAAAAGGAGATTGTAGTTTGCTTGAAGCATTGCTGGTAAATGTAAGTGCAGATTAGTCGTCCGAGGCTATAGCAATGCGATGTGGTTGCCAAAAGATGGAAAAGTGAAAAGAAATAAACGCAGGGAGAAAGTGAAACTCAAAACGATTCATTAATAATTTCACGAAAACTGATTAAATAGAAAATAGTAAATACTGTCCGGTAAGTGACAGTTCGGCAAAGGGTAATCTTAAATTTTCGAAAGAAACACTTTCATTATCAGAAGACAACAATAAAAGACCGAGTAGGTCGAAGAAAAACGGGAAAAAACCGGTGCCAGAACATCGAAATACGGCAGAAAACAATTGGAAGTAGGAACGCAGAAAATGTCAAAATTCTATTAAGCAATTATATAACTAAAGTTAAAATATTATAAACATTTGTTTTATAATATACTAATTTTTATAATTTTATTATGTTTTATTTTATATGATTCATTAATTAATGTTTTCTCTTTTTTTCTCTTTATTCAATTCTAATTTAAATTTACGTGTGGGCTGTTATCGTCAAAGGGGGATAACTTATTTACAAAATATATTTAGAAATGAGATTTGAAATTTGAGAAGGAATTTGAATTGTGGAATGGATCAAAGCCAAGGAGGGAACCGTTGTAACAGGGGAAGGGGGGAATAAGAAGAGATTATGGGGAAGGGGGGGGGCTATGGGAAAAAAAGAGATAAAAATAAAAATAAATAAATAAATAAACACACAAAATAAAATAAAATTAAAATAAAGATAAACAAATAAAAACAAAAATAAAATAAAAATAAAATGTACTATTTATTCATTTATTCAGTCTTTCCTTTCTTCTTTCTTTCTCTTTTATTTTCTTTATAGTTAATTGAAGAGGAAAATACTCCTAGAAGTAAATTTGTATAACTTTATTCTATCTATTGACTCATAGATTCACTTATCTTACATTTACTATTTTTTTCTTTTTTTTTCCTTTCCCTTTCTTCCTCAATTCTCCCTTGTTATTATGATCTATTAATATATTTAATTTGTTCTTTTATTACTATAATTTATTATTTTATCTATTTATTTCTTTTTCTTTTTCCTTATTCAACCTAATTTCAATCTTTTATTTCCTTTATTTTAATTTTCTTATTTTCTACTATTATTTTATTTTATTGAGCACACACATACACCCACATGAGAATACACCGATATTCACATACATGAATATATGCACGCATATAAAATCACTAGATCTAAATGCGTGTAAATAAAGTGCATATCATTCCATTCCACAATTATAATACGTAAAGTGTAAAAATGTGGGGTGGGTGGCGCTGGCAAATACCGAGGAGACAAAGGCAAAAAAAAAATGTGGGGTGGGTGGCGTTGGCAAATAAAGAGGAGACAAAGGCAAGTACGTTGGGGTTGGGGGTGGGAGTGTGAGGATGTAAGAATCAGAGGATGAAGGGAGAAGACAACTCGAATCTGTTATTCAAGGTTGGACGAAATTTAGAGATGAGAATAGCTTCCGAAATTCGAAGCTGACCTATATTGCGGACGGAGTTGAGGATGCGGACACTAATGGAGCGATGTGTGTTGCCACATGATATTAAGTGTTTATGGAAAGAAGAAATGTGTGTGTTTAGATGCTCTTTAATGCGTTGGTGTAGAGGCCTAACGGTACTACCGATGTAGAACTTTTGACACTTAGCGCATTGTAGGTTGTATACTGTATAGGTGCGGAGGCAGAGGCCAGAGTTGGGGATGGGGCAACTTTTATTGTTGTCTTCTGATAATGTTACTTACCGGACAGTATTTACTATTTGGTATTTAATCAGTTTTCGTGAAATTATTAATGAATCGTTTTGAGTTTCACTTTCTCCCTGCGTTTATTTCTTTTCACTTTTCCATCTTACAGCAACCACATCGCATTGCTATAACCTCGGACGACTAATCTGCACTTATATATATATATATATATATATATATATATATATATATATATATATATATATATATATATGTGTGTGTATGTGTGTGTGTGATGGTGATAAATACTATTATGTCATTTGTAGACTATTGCCGACACTATGAATAGCGCTGACAGAGATACTCGCTATGAAAAATCAAAAAGTAGTCACGGGCAACACATTACCCGTCTACTTTCTTAAATTACATAATCTTGTACACTACATTTTTGTTGTTTTATTTATTTATTTGTTTCTTGAAGCCACACAAATGTATATATATATATATAATATTTCCTGATTTTAGTAGTTTTCTGATATTACATGCAGACATTTCAATCGTTAACACACATATATGCATATATATATATATATATATATATATATATATATATATATATGTATATATATATATATATATATATATATATATATATATTGGGACTGTGTGTAATACGTATTAGTGAAAGTCTACATCATATATAAGATGCATGTTTGTTTTATTGTTTTATTGTGTTTTTGTATAAACACTAATATAGTTTTTATTCAACAGACAATTAAGAAGTTTTCCATTAGATTCTTTCCAGACAGACATGATAACGCTATATTCTGGGGTAATAATGAGTTTCTATCGATTTGATCCGAGGTTATGTCCAAGATAATAAGCATCATTTGCTCTATCATCATTACTAAAAGTGTTTTAAAATTTAGTAGACATTTTCTCAAAAAAATATTTCCATTATCATTTAGATGTTAACCTCTACTCGTCCATACCATGAAATACATCATTATTAGGAATTCTCTAGGATTGTTATTTTGGTCGGTTATAGAAATTATCAGAAGTAGCGCATAAGTTAACAAATTCGCACACGCACACACACACACACACACATATATATATATATATATATATATATATATATATATATATATATATATATCAAAATCCATAGTATTACTCCTATATAGATTTTATATTTTTTGCAGTGGTTTTTTATGTACTACTGACAATTTATTTAGTGTTAGCAATACTAACAGTTCAAGTGGACGTTACAGTGGTCTAGCTTTTTTCTACTAGTTTATTACCTATCCTAAAGACAAGGTTATTTTATGGCTAATATTAATAGCTAATTGATTATTTCTGAAACCGTTAACATAGAATAAAAATTACTTACGGATAGCTACTATAACACTAATAAAACATTTTAAAAATGTAATAATTAAAAATAAATTAAATCAGTTGTCCTGATCAACTAAAGAAAAACATAATGCTTTTGTTAAGGCAACAATATAGATTTCAAATCTCATATATGATTAAGGAAGGGAAAAATGTAAATATCTTCAACATTTTATGATCTACCCAATTAATAAATAGCAGTTTGATTGAAATTGCCGGTTAATCATTGACCATATTTGTTCTGCAATATTTAAATACATCCTGGGAAAACATAATATCAAATCATGAAAGACTTTATATACATTTATCTCAGCAGGGAACTAATTGAAGTGAGCAGTTCGTTACACAATATATATATATATATATATATATATATATATATATATATATATATATATATATATATATATGCGATGCGAATGAAATACAGAATGATTCCGTACATAAAAACATATATAAAAATGTGTTTTCTCAGGTTTGAATTTTTACAAAAATCAAACAACATGTTGTAATAACAGGCACAACGAATCTCTAAATGCATATGACGTTTATTGAAATCACCAATGTATCATAGTCATAGGGTAAACACGGCTTAAATAGGAATCAGAAAAAAAAAATGAAAGTAAATGACGTGCAGTATATGTATTTATTTGGCAATATAAAATGTCACTTATCTAGATGGGAAAGCGCGTTTTTGAACTTTGCATTTAACTTCTCCCTATTTTGTTTTTGTTTTACGAATGTTTGTTTCGATCTATCGCAGGAATGTTTCCTTTGTAATTTACAATTCTCTCATAGTAGAATATTCTTGTTTCGAGGGTAATTCCGCTGAGTTTCTCTATCCGGAATATTCTTTTCACTCCGGCCGGCCATAGATGAACGACAGTGACGAAGTAAAAGCTGTAGTGTAACAAGATTGCCGTTTGAAAACAATACAATCGCAGAGATTCTCACGATTTCTAAATCGAGCATGCAAAATGAATTGCATAACTTTGTGAGGTTTCTAAAGTTGATATTGCTGCTTCTCCTCCTTCAAAAACGAACGCACATGTTGGCCAAACCAACATATATGAGCTTTTCTGAACATAAATTATGTATGGTTGGGTATTGCTTTAAATACTATCTTGTAGAAATGTAAAAGTAGGGGGTAGAAAAACATTAAAAAAAATAATTATGTGTTTACAAAAACACTGTTCATAAGAAACCGAATACCTGCCGGGGAAAATGTAAAAGCGAGTTTATATGTTTAGAGCGTAATATGACAATAGATACGGAACAGTGATGAATATGATAATTTTATGAAGACTTACGAGGGGATATTTATTTATGTTTAACGGCTCTAACTCTGAAAGAAAAGGAACATAATTTACACAACCATTTTCTTCGAAACCACAAATATAAATTAACTAAAAATGAAATTAAGTAGAATATAAAATAACAAAACACTATCCTGTTTTTAGCCAGTTGCAATTACGCATCTTTATATTTTGTTCCGAAACACATATAACATTTAATACTAAGAAAAAATAAAGGTCCCAATTTAAAAGCTTTAAATAGCTGTAACCTTATACTTAAAGCTGAACTCTCAGCAAGAATACCTATTGTTTATAAAGCATCGGTGTTTGCTCTGAAATTAAACAGCGATATACACATATTTTTACATTTTCTGTATTTAAAAAAACAATTTCATTCGCCTTAAAAAGGCATATTTCCACGGCAGCGTAAGCGGCTAATATATCAGAACTCAGATTTGGGGACGAAGTCTCTGTAGAGAACTGAGTATTGATTTACTCCTCTCCAGGAGTTAGGCACAAGGCCAGTTTTTATCTTACTCCCACAAGTAAGATGTAACCCAAGGTCGGGTCGGGAAAGTGGGGTTTAAAAATTGCCTGGGCAGCCCCATCGGCATCCCCCGGTAGGGGCGCCTCAGACAGTAAGCAATAAACTTACTCCTCCCCAAAGAGGGGAGGCGAAGCCTGGGAGGGTTGACCTCCTAGAACTGCACAGGACAGACCCATAGACCGGCATAAATCAAGCCCCGAAGGCCAAGACAATACCAGTCTATGGGGTGCAGTATCCATCGGAACAGATACTACACTTTGATCTTAGCCAAAAGGCCAAGTTTATTTATTTACACCTCGCGGAGTTAGGCACAAGGCCAGTTTTATCTTACTCCCACAAGTAAGATGTGACCCAAGATCGGGTCGAGCAAGTGGGGTTAAAAGCCAGCGCTCGAGAGGTGAGCACTCTGGCCATTTAAAAATTGCCTGGGCAGCCCCGTCGGCATTCCCCGGTAGGGGCGCCTCAGACAGTAAGCAATAAACTTACTCCTCCCCAAAGAGGGGAGGCGAAGCCTGGGATGGTGGACCTCCTAGAACTGCACAGAACAGGCGTGCAGTATCCATCGGAACAGATACTACACTTTGATCTTAGCCAAAAGGCCAAGGAGTAGAAATATGTTTAATAACATAACCTTTAAAATTTTGCATGATTGTAAGGTCAGGAAACTTAGGAGTAGGGATGTACTTCTTAAGGCTAGCAGTCTTGGAAAATAATTTGCAGGTGTGACGTATCGTATACACAGTTCAAATGTCTCGTTTGTCACTAGATCGTCGGAGAGACCGGTTGGGTTTTAGATACATACTCCTATACCTATATAATCGACTGAGAGTATCATATGGTTATGCATTACACTGTCAAGTGGAAATATAATTCCAAAGATAATGTTAGGGCCGTGGAAAATAGTGATGCTCTTTTAAAATAGTTATGAGATACGTTACTAAAAACATAATCAGTTTGCAACGGAAGCGAAAGGAAAATAAAATGGCTTATTACTGCATATCGTCTACTAACGGGACTCAAACTGCCTACACTCTGTAGGGGTCAAATATGCGATCACTATCTTGTCACATTTGTATCAAATGTTTCTTTGAGAAAATACAGATGCCGCAATATTCCGTAAATCAATTGATATCTAGAGATAAAATTAAGCATATCAAACGTATATGATATTTTAGAATTACTCCATGAGACGCATTACACTGGAATCTATACAACGAAATCCTATTTATAGTTATTAAAAACATAAAACATTAAATATTAAAAGAAAAAACAGATTTCGTATGCAATAATCTGAACGGGTTTACATACCGAAAACAGGATACAAAAATACTGATTTCTAACACATCGTCAAGTATTGATTATTTTAGAAACTTATATTTAAGTTACATAACTATAACTTAAAAATACCAGATCATATAAGGATGTTCGCATATTAAAAAGTTTAACAAAAAACATAATAGTTTAAGATTCTGCGATTACTATTAATGTGTGGTTTGGTATTTTAAATTCAACATATTGTTACATATTATATTATTGTTTTAATGTTTATTCAGTAAGAAGTAAAGTTTTTTTACACCTCGAGAAATAATTGAAACATAACATGAGTTATGTGCCTGCACGTGTTCTTGGAAAAGTAATTCCTAAAACAAAACAGTTGTGCAACACTTTTATGTCTTTTTACAAAGATTAACACAAAATTAAATGCAACGTAATCTTACGTTTTAAATACCTATTAGATCTGTTATAAAAATCTATTACATGATATTTATTCGTGAACATTTCGTTAATTTAATGCTTAAACTTAAGAAGTCTAAAAAAAAATGAAATTCAAGGAATATTGCTTCATTCGAGTCCTATGAGTGAATAGCTATGAGTATGCAAACCATAAAATATACGCATGTTCAAATGGGAGGTTCTGCGTAGATTATTAACTCTAAAATTCTTTTACAATACTCCAAAAGAAAATTACAGTTTAGAATATTCATTAATTGATGTGTAATACATGATTTAAAAATTCTACAAAAACCAAAGATATCTGAATTTTCACTAAGGATCCTTACCCGGTGTTTACCCCCTTGAATGAGACCAACACACACTGAATACACTCTACCTTATGGTATCTTTCCTTGAGAAGGAGTGTTCTCAAAGTGATAATTATCTGTTTATAAGTGTAGTAAGTAATGATGTACACAATATATCAGGTTGGAAAGAAAGTAATGTCGTTTATGTCCAACACATTTATTTCATCTGAAAGATTCACATTAGGGAAGTTTTACTCTTTACAATAATCCCCCTAATTGTCTATGATTTCTGTCCAACGATCAACTAGCTTCCTTATGCCTTCTTCCAAAAAATTATAGTTACACCTGTTCTCGTTCCAAGCTTAACTTCATCATTGTGGGGGTAGTGTAGTAGATTTTCATTTGTCATGATATATTCCTTCAATATATTACTTCATCCTGAAGGATGTGTCAGTATATCACTTGTGCCTTCCTTATCACACCGTCCTCCCATGATTATGTGCTCTTTTGTAAGAGAGTGTAATTTAATATAGTTTTTTCATCTTAATATATACTTCTCTTTTTTAGGTGACGCAGTAAGTTTTTTTAGTTTTTTATACGACCATCCTTTCAGTAATCACACACGTCTTTAGAGGTCAGTGCATTTTATGGCAGTTCAAAATTATACCATACCCACAAGCTTGCAAAATATGCGATCGGGGTGATATATATATATATATATATATATATATATATATATATATATATATATATAATTTCGCTTACATGTTTTGAAGCGTTTCTTTAATAGTATTTTATATTCATACGATCTTTGAAAAACCTCGGCTTAAGGAAAGAACAATCAACATAATTTTATTACAGAATATACACTGTTTTGAACATTTGAAGTTTGAAATAAATTTGGAAATTCGTGCTTGTTTATCACTCTTCGTCCATTTTACTTTATAATTGCTCTATCTCGTATATTGAGTTTAACCATTTCACTATAGGTTCTTTCTACTAAAAGTTTTACTTTTAGTTTCTTACTTATATATATATATATATATATATATATATATATATATATATATATATATATATATATTCATGCTACAAGATGTTCATAGACCGACCAGTAAAATGATTCAGATATGTGTAAAGTTATTGCTTGATTCCTTAATGACCAGCATTCAGAATCGTACATCGATCACTAAATTGATTTTTTTGCGTTTTGAGTAACAAAATATCAATCATATATCACGTTTTAAGATTTACATGGATAACATATACATAATAATTATCTGTTTCAGTTGAAAAATATCATGAGATTATTTGAAAATGAACTTTATTAATGACATTGCTATAAACCTCAGCAGTTCAACTTTCCTTTACACTAAATCAGTGTCAAATTTGTCAGAGAATGACACAGGAAATATAGAACCTCGTCGAGCAGTATACTTTGTTAATGATGATAATGGTGTCTACTTACTTCTAAAATGTATTTCTATTATTTTCTGTATCTGTCTCTATCTCTTTCACAATCGTTATACACACACACGCATATATATATATATATATATATATATATATATATATATATATATTACTGGGCAAAACATCCTAAATCCGATTGAAAAACACTTCCCCGTTACTAATCCCTTGCATAAAATATTCAATAAATATAACCTAAAACTATCCTACAGCGACTGTCAAAACCTAGAAATTATAATTAAGGAACACAATAACAGAATACTAAAAGGAAACAGCAGACAGGAAGAAAAAATAACAAATTACATAATAAATGAAAAATATAGAAAGATTACACTAACAAGAGCAACAATATAAACAATACAAATATAAATAAAAAAACAACACTAATAGTAACCACTTGAATAGAAATGAATAAGTTAGCCATGAAGAAAAAAGATGTAACTGCATAACTCGTACTCTTTATCCACTACAAAATAAATGCCCAACTAACAGTATTTGTCAAAGGAAAAATGAATAACGATAGGTACTACATCGGTGTTACATCCGTATTTTTTAAACCAGATATTACGGCCACAACAACACATTAAAAACAAAGAACGCCGAATTCAAACAACACTAGCAAACCAGTATCAGGGGCTCACCAATAATTGACTTGTAAATGATAAGGCAGGTCAGTACATGTAGAAATTTAGACCACTCGTGTAGATAATGTCTGAATGATAAATTGTATATCCTAAACTTTAACGACCCCCAAACTTATCTTATATATAATGTAGAGACGTTTTTCCCCATGTACCTTCCCGACGAATAAGAAAATAACCTCGAACGCAACATATTACTTAACTCCCCACAATATTAAGCTTATTCGCTCGAGCGTGTTCTTAGCAAACTCTAGGCTCTTTTATCTACCTCGGGAAAATTATTACTTTTGTTCCTCCATCATTTCCTTTCTACACAACAAACACCATACAGGTAGTAGTAATACCATTCATATCTTACATTTTACTACTCCCACCCTCCTTATCTACACCGGAGACTACTAAACAACATACACTTTTACACAATTTACACCTTATTATTTACGGTTTGTATGCCTTCACCTTCACACATAGTGGCATACGTTGCACAGAAAATATAGCAGACGCTCCCTTCATTTAATCTTCTTACGCCACTTCCGCCAATTACACTTACGCAATGTTTTACTCTAAGCCGAACCTCGCGAATACAGTTTAAGACACGGCTGCCAGAATCTCTCCGCTTAATCAACTAGACCAATTCCCCTTATCACACTTTGTTTCCTTCAGGTAATACAACTTTTGTGTTTTGCTTTTCACGTTAGACATTGACCTATTTTAGTGCTTATCCTTGCTGCGACAGTATTAACGTAATAGGTTTAGAAAAAAAACACCCTCGCTTACAGATTAGGCGATTAAAATTCCGTTATTCTGTTTTCATACCATTTTCCAGTTACCGAATAACGGAATACATTAAACCGAACACAATAGCAATCGCAAACAGGCTACGAAATACACGAACAAAATCATAAAAAAACGTGCATCTCGCACACAAAATAAAAAAGTGTGACGATTTATTCAACTTTATTGCAATGATAAATAAATTAGTAAAAACAAAATGTATTTACACAAAATTACAGATAAATTAAACAAATAAACTTACATTTCATTTATTTTAGACATAAAGTAAACCATTTATTACTTCTACATAATTTGAACCGAACGGTTTCCTACTTTCTTAGATTTTATATATATATTCTGGTCCAAAAATACAAATCAACAATCAATATATAACGATACTTACAGTTTGTAGTCAGTTTGCGCTTCACAGGCTTCAGACGGATCAGTTTACGTTACATTTAAATAGAAATCTGATCCCTTCTCCTAAACTCAACAAATATTTTAAAACAACTCATAGAAAAGATAACATTCTCTCTAGCGATTGTTGAGGTAATTGTACACTGCAAAAAACACTAATATTTGGTCCGTAAAAAGTTGAGAATTAAATAGTTAATATTATAAATAATATTACAATATGTTTAAGTATAATGTGTAAACGTTGATAATTAAATATGATATACTTTTTCATACGGAATAAGAACTTTATACAACAAAAAAAGTTGACTAATTCTGATATTTTATATCATAAAAAAATACAAAATTTAAATTCTAAAAAATGAAATTAAAAATTACGTTTTTCTTATTTATAAAAAAATTAAACAATTGTTAATTCTATAGAATTTGAACCGAACTGTTCATTTCTTTTTTTATCGATTCGGTTACAAAATATACAAATCAAGAATCAATATATATCAATAATTATACTTTTCACTTATTTTAAAACAAAAAATATTTGACTTCTACACTATTTGAACCGAACTGTTTCTTTTTGTTATTCGCTTATAAACAATGGGATTTCATTTGTCTACAAGAACAGAGTACGGGAAAAAATATTCAAACACCTACATTCTTGAATTTTATACACCTTAAAACGACAAATAAAACAAAACTTTAACAAATTCTGATATTTTATTGTAATAAATAAGGGAACTTCTGCATTTTAACCGTCACTTGCACTTAATAATTGAAAAGTTCCATTTATTCCAATAAGTCAACCGGAAGTGCCAGACTGAAGTTTTCGTTTTAACTCATGAATTTCTGTATTATGAGATCACTGTTGACTTTTTTGATAGAATTGTAATCCATACAATAAAAAATCACTGACTAAAATCACTGACTATTCATTTAAATGATAAATTTTAATTTAAAAAATCACTGTTGACTATTTTGAGAAAGTTCTCATTTATACAATAAAAATATCACTGACAATCTATTAAAATGATACATTTTCGTTTTAAAAATAACTGTGTACTATTTTGAGAAAGTTTTAATAAATACAATAAAAAACAAACATTTGTATTACTTGTATAAGATTCTAAATAAGAAAAATAACAATGGCAATTGTGTAACTCGATTAATTTCTTTGGAAAAGATTCCTTTGAGAAAAGTAACAAAACATAAACAAACCGAATAGATACATTTTTCATCCAATGGTGGGGGATGAAACTCGGCGATTCTCTATTTTATTAATCACTACCGGAACCCTTCACCCGGCGTTTCACTTTGGTACTATGTATTGAATAACGTTGAATTAAAAAAACAGCCTATTGTCATCCTCTCCCCTTTTTTAACATTAAAAAAATGTTTTAGTAGAATGGGATCGAACGCAAAGCCTGTAAGGTTTCGATCTAACGTCGTAACCAAAGCCCCAGGGATAGAGAGCATAATATAAATCTAAAAATTAATATACTTAAACGAAGCCTGCTCGCTATATTATAAAAGCAATGTTTTTTTATTTCACCAGAAATGTTATTTTTATTTTTGAATAAACACCTGCTCTGTCTGTGATAAGGGGCGCTTTGAAAATTAAAGAGGTCTACAGAGCCCCATTAAATCCCCCCCCCATTATCAGGTGCCCGTTTTATGTTACGATTCACCTTCTGGCGAGCAAATGTACGATTCACCAGTCACATGTGTTAGGGGGCATAACAATAAGTAAAAAAAAAATTCTTAGAACATTACATCAAAATTGATTTAATTTCTTGCAAATAAGACGTGACTAACCTGCCACATTTTCAATCATTTAATAATTACTTTTTGGTCTACTTAAACACAATATAATTGTTTGATACTTTTACTATAAACGCAACGTATATTTTCATCATACTTGACTAGAATAGAATTTTCTTTCAATATGCGTAACCCACTTTCTTTTATTTTATTTTTCCCCAGTTATTCATTTTCACCCCCTCATTAATTATCTTTTCAATCACAATTATTTGCAGGCAGAAAACAAGGGAAACATGGCTCCCATAAAATATTCTATTGGTCGTACTACAAGACCAACTGACTCGATAAAGAGAAGTTTACAAACAGAAATTCATGATTGGTCTTAAGAAGAGCGTTTGGATAATTCCTTCCATAAAACTGAAAGTCAACATTTGGAGTTACAGAAATTTGCCGCACATACATCTGATGTTGAACAGGCAAGGCATACTGAGACATAACAAAATGTACATACTTTGTCACAACACAGACATGCCAGATCTGAAGCCATGCATGTACACACATTAGTTAGTACGGTTCATCAAGCAAGTTTCTGGTGGCATGAAGGCCGCAATTATGATGTTGCGCGTAATTATAACCTACGCAGAGGCATTCAAATAGGATCAATAGACAACGGAAAAAGTGTATGAAATGTAACGCTAAAAAAATGGATTAGAGAGTTATTCTTCCATATTTAGGTACACCCTCGGAATAATTAAAATCCCTTATTGATAATACTTCACATTATTCAACACATTTCCTGAACAACATTCTGTGTTATAACCAGTGCTTCAGAATGACAAGCTTTGGAGCTGAACAAATATGTGAAAAAGGTTGTATGCATACATTTAAAGTTTGTGGCCAGATTTGTCATAGTGTTGGTTCTTTGCTTCTCATCAAAAAGGAATTTCCACAGTTTCTACAAATATATTTTGTGGACGATGAACAGCAAGACGCGGCGATTAGATATAAGTCTTTCTCCAACACTAAATTAGATATTGTTCTTGCAAAGCATGCTACACAGAGAATATGTATATATCCAACAATTTAAGATGACAATAGGGCATAATGGATGTGATTACTAGAAAGTGGTTATACATGCTGTCAACACTCTTTCAGGAGAATATGAACGACGTTTCAATGCTCCCGAGGCACGTGAAGTTTCTGTTGTAATAGTGGGTCAAGAGTTCCATCATCGGGACATCATTTTGCATCTTCGAAACAAACAACTTCAGCGAATCTCTAAAACAAATCGGGCATATGATGATTTAAAGTACCCGATCATCCATTGGACAGGTCAAGAAGGGTATCATTTGTAAATATGTAAATAAAGGTAGTAATCAAGCTATCATAACAATTCAAAGTAATTATGAGTATGTAGTTAGGGAGATACGAAGCGGGACGGTACATATCAACCAATGACGCCATTTGGAGAATACTTAACTTTCACATACATGTACATAACCCCCAATTATTTACGTATCAGTTCATTTAAAAAATGGACAGCGGATATACTTTACTGAAAGTTCTGCAGCAGATAGTGTTGCAAATCCACTTTCAACCACTCTAACAGCTTTCTTCAAATTGTGCCAAACATATTTTTTGCACGTACACTTTTGTACTCTGAAGTCCCACTTTATTATACTTGGGACACTAAAACTAAGGTATTTCAGTAACGATTACAGGGTAAACCGGTGCGTAAAAAGAACAGAAGTTTTGGGCAGGGTATACACCGTGCACCAAAATCAATTTAACTGCCTCTGTTTGAGACTGCTTCTACACAATGTTAGAGGTCCACAGAGCTTTAATCACCTAAAAACGATCAATGGCCAAGTTACGACTACATTCAGGGCTGCATGTAGTGCACATACACTACTTGAGGATGATAACCACTGGGATGCTACATCACACGAAACAACTATATCTGAATTTGAAGACAATTTGGGGCATTTGTTCGCCATCATGTTGACACCATGTGCAGTGTCTCATCAAAAACGAATTTGGCATGCACACAAAGACGCATTTAGTGAACATTACCTTCTTAGGAAACGCAATAGACAGCCTGAAGTTTATATAACATTTTCAGACGACATCTTCAATATAGCTTTGGTTCGTGAACGCGTGAAATTAGTTATCAACCTCATGAGCAAGTATCAATTGTTTGAGATAGTATCGCATAACTAAATGAACAAATTCATATTTTCCGTACTGTAGTTAATATTGTCGAAGATAAGCAAGGTGGCTTTATATTCCTTGGTGCACTCGGAGGTACAGGAAAGACAGTTGTTACCAAGTTAATTCTTGCTTAAGTTAGGTCAGAAGGTAAAATACCTGTGGCATCATTGGGCATTGCAGCCACTCTTCTTTATAGTGGTAGGACAGCTCACTCCACATTTAAGTTGCCATCATCCTTAACAAAAGATAGTGATGTAATTTGTCAAATAGAAAGAGTATCAGATTCAGCTAAAGTTTTACAGAATTGTTCTTTGCTCGTATGAGATTAATGTGCGATGCCACATAAACAAGCGTTCGAGATTCTAGATAAAACATTGCGTGATATCTAGAGACGTGGTGTTGTTGAAATTCCAGGTGATGAACAAACTTTCACTTCTGTGGATTCTACTTTCGATGACGACCAGGCTGTACAATGCTCTACAGAATTTTAAAATTCATTAGAATTGCCTGGTATGCCAACACACAAATTAAAGCTGAAAGCTGGATTCACAATGATGTTACTCCGGAATCTTGATGCTCCAAGGCTATGTAATGGAACGAGACTGTGTGTTAAACGCATGCAACCCCATGCCATAGAAGCTGTCATACTAACTGATGTCGCAAAGGGCAAACTGGCATTCGTTCCACGAAATACCATTATTTCGTCGGATTGTGCAATTGAAGTTAAAAGGATTCAGTTCCCAGTGTAATTGTGTTTTGCCATGATAATTAACAAGTCCCAAGTACAATCATTGGCAGTGGTTGGTCTAAACTTAACTTCACCTTGCTTTAGCTATGGGCAGTTTTCTGTACGATGTTCAGGGGTAGGCTCTCCACAATGTCTATACATATTGGCATCAGAAGGTAAAACATAAAACATTGTGTATACAAGAGCTGTGTACGAATAACTTTTACCACTATAAAGGAGACATCTCTTGGAACCACCACAACAACGCTAGGACACAAGCTCATGTTAAATCCTATTTTAATTACCTAAATACTTCCAGTGAAAAGATGTATTTTCTGAATATATATATTTAACTTCAAAATTAAAATCAGGATGTTATGTTTCCCGGGGCAACGCCGGTACACGGGCCCTGCATGTTAAACATCAAGTTGAATAGCAAATAACCGGTTGTACAGAATAAAATTTTCCTTAGGTCAACAACACATAACAAATGAATAAAAAAACAAATAAATTAATAAAAAAACTAAGCAAATCTAACAATGAAAATTTAAAATCTTAAAACTAAGATAGAAATACAAGCAAGCACCTGTTAAAATCATATCACCCATTATTTCGACACAACAAAAAACAGGGATACGCTACTCTAGAGAATACCATAATATAATAGGGAATAAGAAGTAACATTAACCGAAACTTTGTTTTGTGAAACGCCCAACGATTGGATAAAAGAACAACAAAGAATATGTTTTGTTAGCGCGCTAGAATTAACCCCACGTGTATATAAAAAAAAACCCTGCAAAATAATTCCATGCAGTTTAGTCTGATGATTCTATTCGAGGATGAAATATGGAAGCTTCTGTGTCGCTTAATTGTCATGAATATATTTTCATAACTTACTATATATATTTTTTCTACAACGGCATTTCATTTTCATGTCTAATCGTTTACTTTACGCCTTACTATATATGTATGTATATATATATATATATATATATATATATATATATATATATATATATATATGTATATATATATATATGTATATATATATATAGATAGATAGAAAGATAGATAGATACATACATACATACATACATACATACATACATACATACATTCAGTAGATGAAAGATGACATTTTAAACATTGTATAAATGCTATATTTATAAACACATCAGAAATTCAAAAGCAAGCAGATGTATTATCCTTTGTAAGATAATGAAGAGTAGAAAATAAATGAATCGTGAACGAGGTTATAGTTTATGCGAAGTCGAGAAAGAAAAACTAGACTTGATATATGTGAAAAAGAAGAAGGTTCTGAAGTGCAAGGAAGACTTGAAACACGACGATTTCAGAAACGCAAAGAGTCATAGCGCTTGGTGATCGGAGTATCAAAGTATCGGAAGAATGGGAGTTTTCCCATATTTGTGGCACCGATGAAGCTTGATTCGCTATAGTACCCAAGCCCTTCTAGCTGTTAAGCTTTCGTGTCTGCTGTCTAAAAATGCGACTGATAAGCAAGTTGGTACAGCGAAGGTATCCCCTGACTTGTATTTCATCAAACAGACAATTGGAAGGGCTAGTAGAACAATTGGTTCAGTTCACGCCCAGATAGACAATGCAGAGCAAATTGCTTTCCAATCGGACGTATATATAAACGAGTTTCTAGCGAAAACACAGTGTTACATGAGCGAGAAAATACTCTCATGAGACAAAAGTATGCCAAAAGATGTTTTCATGTGTGTGTGCGTAGAAATAAATGTTCTAATTTATTCCAAAATCACCCTAATAAGAATAGTTTTGGCACTAGGAGTAGACATTAAATGAGAGTAAACATGCCTGATACGTCCTCTGTAACAGACTGTTCGGAGACGGCGCTCGACTGAAAAAAGTGTGAGAAATTTGAAATAAAAACGAAACAGCAGCATATCGTTTTGGAAACGCACATCATGAAATGGCCTAATGTGTAGGCGGAACAAATAGACAAGTTTATGGTTTTAACCCCTAATAGCCAATGCAATATATTTACATCGGATGTGTGGTACATCTTCGTTGAAATTAGTATGCCATTTTGATTGATTTAAGCAGCTGCCTGTAGAGTTGATTAATTCAATATATCCGGAAATGTTGGCTTTTTTACTCTGAGAATATCTTCTACCGATGTTTCTTTGTCATTTACGGTTTTCAATTCGTATATTGGAGTCATTAGCATTTAAATTAGATTCGTTTTTTTATTTCATACGTATACGTCATTCAAGCTAAATCAAAAATGAAATGAGAGGCCTACCGCTATAACCTTGTTTAAGGACATCCATAGCGTCGGCAGTAATGTCGTATAATATGTCCTTCTCTCGCTTAATTCTCATTAACCATGCTCTGCTGCTCTGCTGCTCTGCTACACCTTATATAATCTAAGTTTACACACATTTGTCCCATATGCTTCGAAAGTCAACCGTACGTTACTCGAGTGACATTTTTTGATTCGCCTACGAAAACAATATTCAAACTAACACTAAACGTTTTGTTCGAATATCATGTTTTTTCCCGTCTCCAATCAATCTGTATCTAAATTCTACAAATTATATTAATATTTGTATTTAGTTAGCATAACCAATGTAGATGTTAAATTAGCATTCCAATATATATATATATATATATATATATATATATATATATATATATATATATATATATATATAAAATTAATAATGCGTTATATAGGGTCATCAAATATTTACAGAATTTACTGAATGTGTAACATACGGATCTATTTTCACGTTATTCTCTTAACTTACGTTTCTAGAAATACGCAAATAGTTGTGAAACGTTACTAAAAGTGTTTACTGTTTTATACGTAGTGCCCGCGTTATTAGTGACATACGTTGTTGTCGCATACTTTCCATTCTTTAATACGACCCATCGACCATACGATGATCATAAATGATTTTTAAACGTCTTTTTAAGCTTTTTGAATTAAATCTTGTTTTACAAATCAATTGAAAGTTAGCTGCCATTTCTGTGCTGTTCTTCGTGACCGCGTTGGATTCTTCTTCGATATTCTAATTCGTTGCGTTGTGCCGTGGATTTTTATTAAGAATGACATTTACCGTTAATTGCCTTCTCACTCTGATCGTTTGTGTTCATCGCATAGATTTCTGCTTAGCTTTCGTATTTTCGTTCTTCCGTGGATTTGCGCTCTCTTCGTCTTATCTCTTTTTCTCGGTCGTCGATCGTCTAGTGTTGTGTATATGTTTTCTGAGAATAAAACTTTTTACACGACAAAGTAATTCAGAATACATATATCAAACCAGTTTCAGAGGTGTTATTCGTCGTTTCTTTAGATAACGCCTTTTCTTAGATTAATTTATCTGTACTTCTAAGTTGCAAACATCTGACTGGGCGGGAGACAGAAATAGAGTGGCTTATTCCCGTCTAATTCAAGACCAAACTTAAAGTTGTATACTATATTTCTGCGATCCACTAAAATTATCGTCTTAACAACAACAAGTTACGTCACGTATTCTTGTTCTCTGACGACAAATCACGTAACGGCATTACATCTCGGTGTATGTCCAACCTTTTTAACTGTCCTTTGATGTTTGATCTCAACCTGTTTATTCTGCTGTTTAATGGGGAATGAATAATTTGTGGGAACTCATTTATTTATCAAAAATCTATGTCAGTCCAACTCAAAACCAATTCAAGCAATGTCACTTAATTCTTAATACACCTTTTCAGAAATCTAGACACCCTCTTAATGTAACAAATGTACATGTAACCTTTTTTGTTTATTAATTATCTTTTATATTTTATTTCTTAATTACTGATTTAACTCTGAAGCATCAACTGGAATTGTATAAGAAAGTGTTACTTTCCATATGAATTGAACACTAATAGTTATCATATTTAATATAAATAAAAAATAAAGTGATCGCCTCTAGTCCAGGGCGACCGGAAAACTCCTTTTTATAAGCTATTACAACGGGTGCCACTAATTTTGCGGGGTTACTCCACTAAACCTTGATTTTCACCGTATAACACTGAGGGTTTAGGGAGGTGGGAATGATGTATCATATTTGTAAGTATTTGGTATTGCTGAACCGGGGAGTTAAACATGGCCCCTGGTTTATTAGCTAATTCTCCAACTATAATGACAAACAAGACGGTTGATATTTAATATATCAACTTAAATATGCAATATAACTATATATAAAAATTTTAAAAAATACATATCCGTATACATCTATGCAATTATTTTAAACTATTCAAATATAAACATAGCGTAGGGGAGAACTGAATTAATTAGAGTGGTATAGGATTGTTTCTACGTTATGGCTTCGAATTAAGTGATTGTAGTAACGTAAATGTTTGAAACATAACATGTAATTAGTCTATCTCAAAAATCAAATAAAGAAGTCAGTTCAGTATCACCGACGACAATGAAATTCTGTTCAAAGATCTAGGAGAAATCAACAGCTTGACTGTTTTAAACATACCAAGAAATAAAATGATGACTACCCAAGCGTTTACTAATATAAACTATATATAATATATTATATTAGACATAGGTAGATGATTTTGTTTTCAAAATGTTGATAAAGTTAAAGGAGTTCACCAAGTCAGTTTAACTGTTATTTTTATCTTTATTTACTCTCGTATTCTCTTTCTGTCTTTTACTCCCCATCTCTCCTCATCTTATCTTATGTGCAAACACTCTTTTTTCTCTTATTTTATATCTCGTATCTCTTATTTGCATAACTTCTTTCTGTTATCATTCACTCTTTAATTAATTTATTGGCATGTTCTTACATAGCCTAAAATATGCCCATATAATTTGCGTGCACTGATTGGCAAATAAGTGAGCGAGCATAGAAAACAGACGATTTTCACAAAGTTGTATGTGTGTGTAAATGACGAGGGTGGCAGTTTAAATATATTGACATATACACACATTTAGTTTTATTTAAAAAGTTATACTAGTATCTCATTACTCTTCTAATGAATTGAATTGATGGAAGACACCCTCGACTACACGTGGAGCAGTAATTATCACCGATTCTGCTGGGTTTCATTTATACTAAGAAAATAATATATTGTCTGTAATTTTCTCGTGGACTTTACTATTTGGATATTACAACAACATATGAATATATAAATACAGGGTGATTCATAAGTCACTAAGCTATTTATTTTCGAAATTCTAAAGTTAAAAAATACGGTAATACAAAACAGAAAGTTTATTCAACAAATTCATTCATGGGAGTTTAAAATTAATGCATAGCTCCATTCTTTTCTGCGAGGAATTTACGACTCTTCGTAGAATATTTGATTCATTATGGTGTTGTGCGAAAGAGGCTTTCTGTTCACATCACGTTTCCATTGCCTAACAAACTCAATAATTAGAGAGTAAGATAACAATTATCAAAAGTTCATAGTATGTTTGTGCTTCATATGGTAATCATTTTAAATAGCTAAGTAAAGTGACTTATGAATCATCCTGTATATTATTTTTATGATACGTTATCAGATCTTTAAATGAGTAGATTGAAGGTTATCTTTAATTCGTTCAAGTGGTAATATAAAGTACTCCATACGAACAAATTAGTGTTATAATTAAAAACATAAAACACAACTTTACAAAATTCGAACATTGTTTTAATCTTAATTGCCAGCAGATGAACCCAGTGTTATCTTGGAAACACATATGTGTGAAACATAATAAATAAAACACCACATCTATCAGATGATAATTAATTCCTCTATTCACGACTTTCTCACATCTGGAACTCACAACCTCTACATATTTTCTTTCAATCTTCTTTTCGGGAAACTTATATTAATACTTAAAAGGAATTCAAATTTAATGATTTCCAATAGAAATAAACTCATTCCAATATATATGTTGAGTTAAACAAGAAATACAGACAAAATAAAAATTATTTAAGATAGATTTAATTTCAAATAACATTAATGGGCAACTTTATATGACTTTACACATTTGTATATGTGCATGCATTTGTATGCACATAATTCAGTCCTAAAGTAATTAACCGATTATTATAAAGTTTCGGAGACAGGTGCTATGTGTAAGTGGTGGTAATGTGAGCAATATTTTGTTTCATTTAAGTTTATGTAAGGTTTATAAAAAGCCCAACAATTTTCGTAGAAAAATTACATTCTCACGATTTTAATAGAAATTTGACACATAGTTATTAGACATAGATTAATCCATATTCCCCAAATTTCAGTTTCTGTGGTGTATTTTGAATGGTATATAGGAACCATATTATGAGCACAGCTCCCACTTAAAAAAAATCAAATATTCCAGATTTGAATTGAATTTGAACTATTGTCATTAGCAATACATTTAGCAATATTGTTTGAATTTAAATTTTCTCGAGAAGCTTAAGTATCAAATCTTCCAGATTTTCGAGAATTAAAATCATGTAATCATTCTGATCAAAATTGGAATAATAGTTATATACAGTATCATTAGTCTCGATGTTATTGTGCGTAAATCGATATAAATATGGTGCAGAGCTCATATGTTAGGAAAATTAAGGTTATCCGCATTGGGACGGGTTTTCAATTAGTATAAATATATAATACATACATAAATATACCAAATTAAAAAAAAATAAATAAATAAAATATTCTTAGAAGAAAATCGTAAATCAGGGGTAGAAAATATAGGACGAAGACATGTAGTCTTTCAAAATAAGCATGATCTTTCTATCCGTCTTGATCTCTATCTCACTCTCTTTATATATATATATATATATATATATATATATATATATATATATATATATATATATATATATATATATATGACATCTTCAGGTAAACTTCAATTTACAAACATCATTTTAGTAATGTAAGCTTATGCAATAAATATACGTAGCCGTTAAGCATGGTATATTTCAGCAATTACGATTTACAGAATCAAAGCGGTTTTCAAGAGGCCGGTTGGTTGTATGAACCGTGGAAGTATCGCGTATAAATGTCATTGGGGTTTTAATAGCATGGATTAAAACATATTTCTTTTGAAGCGGCAAACTGATTTGAACTGGGAATAAATTTCATTGAATTGATTACTGTCTACAAATAAAATGGTTTCCTTACACAACCAGCAACGAAGATGTATATTTCGGCCTTTGACCACCTTATATAATTTACGATGTATTATATTAATTGTTTCAAAAAAATGTTCTCGATAAAGGGAGAGGAAATACTCTTAATTATCCAAGATTTTAAAAACAACTGAAACATAAATGTATCATCTGGTGCACGTTTGGTTTCTTATTCTCTCTCTCGCGCTATCTCTATTTCAATCTCCCTATATATATATATATATATATATATATATATATATATATATATATATATACAGAGGAGGTTGCAGCAAAATGCAATAGTTGTCAAAAACAAACGAAATATGCAATACAAGCAAAAGGTGAATATGTAGAGACTCGACAGTTATAAAAGTAACTAACGTTGTTTTTCTCTCCTTTTAAAGTATATAGTATGAGCGCAGAGCAGTGGGACTATTTTGCCTTGCGCCGTGAATATGACCGCGTAGGTGATGCCCTAATTTGTGTTCAACATAACCATGGGCATAGACATTCGGAGAAAGTAGAAAGCATGTGAGAACAAGAGCGATGTTACTACTGAACAAAAGGCCCACCACGTTCTTTCTCCGGACTTTGCTGGCAACAGTCAAAGAAAGAGTCGACAGTGATGTAAACAAGAACTACGCCACTATTGCTGCTGACATGGGTTGTTAGGTTGACTATCTGCCAAACCATCAGTAGGATATTTATTAATGCTCCTACCACAAGTATCACCGCCTGCTCATATGGAATCCTTCCAAAGAGTCCAGAAAGTTCAGGGCGGCACCTTTGCTGAACGAGCTCAAGCAGACAACACCGAGATGTTGAGGTTCTTTACTGATGAAAAGAATTTTGACCTGAACTAGAAAAGCAACAGTTATAATGACAGGTGTATTTGCAAAAACATCGACGAGGTTCTCGTCATGAAGCATACGAGGGGTCCATTCTCCGTCACGGTCATTGACATCATCTCTGGCGAGAGCGACGTTCTGCCGCCGTTTTCCTCCCAAAAGAGCCTACGAGTCGCAGCTACCAGGAAGTGCTTAGGAGCTAGGCGAATCCCTGGAAAAACAAGATTACCGATTCACCTTATTGTGTCTTCCAACAGAACACTGTTTCTTCACACAAGACCAAGACGATACAGGTGTGGTTGCTAAAAATATTTCTCACCACCCCTCACCGAACTGTGGCTGTCTTATACATTCGATACCACCTCTTTTGACTATTATTTATACAGCGTGTAGTGCCCCTACTACAGGGTAAACTCTATCTGGTGTAATTCCTAATTGCTTGCCCATGGCGATCTAGAAGGTAAGGTTTATAAGTCACGTTATAATGATCCGGAATCTTATTTTATAACTTACAAAAGAGTATGCATCAATGAACATTTTACACAGAATTAATACAAGTCCAGTTAGGTTTCATGTGGATGGATTTTTAACTTTTGGAAATCTGGAAAATAGACACTTAAGTTACGTAAAAGAGACCTCGTAGTACGGGTCGTCGTTCGAGGATGAAGCACTGGGTTTCACGTTTATACTTGGCATTATCTCTTATGACAGCTGTAAATTTAACTTTCCACGGTGCGTAATTGACAATTAAGTAAAGTATATATATATATATATATATATATATATATATATAGAGAGAGAGAGAGAGAGAGAGAGAGAGAGAGAGAGAGAGAGAGACAGATAGTTCATTTTAGACAGACATAAATTTCGCTACAACACAACTCATCAGTGTGGAATTAAATTCAAGTTCTTCAAGCTGTGGTTGATACCCTGTTGTTTATTCGACAGTCTGATCGTTTACAAGCAGCGTCATAATGGCATGCAAGAATAAAAATATAGCCGTGTAATATGAGGCTACTCATGATTTTAATTGTTAATACTTATAACACAAGATAACTCAGATCTATAAACAGCAGAACAATAACCACTGATAATATGACTTTTATAAGGAAGTGTATGTTTGGAAGAGAACATCTGAGAAAAATGGAAAACGTTGAAGGCATTTTTATATTAACATTAGTATTTTATAGAAAAAGTTAAACAAAGTTCTTAACTTTTGTGAAGACACAGAACTCGATACAAAGTTAGTAAATCGAATTATTAAATACGCTTATTAATCTGTTTCACAGGAAAAGTTCTACATTCCGAGTTGGTTCATCAAGTCAATCTACCATTGAGTGAATTTGAGGGGTGAATCCAAAGAAGGTAATTAGGAGCCAAAAATTAATGAAAGAATTGGATTGTGAAGCAGACATCGAAGAATGCGAATGTCGTCCTAAAATAATGGGCATAGACAAATGTAATCCAAACGGAAAGCGAAATTCGTTTAACTGAAGCTTTATTATCTACTACCTTTAAGTACCATCAGCACATATTCTTTCATAAGAATACACATAAAAATGAGTAAGAAACCGTATCTTTTAAAACTAGGCCCGAATACTGCTAAAATTTTAATAAAAAAGATCTGCCCATGTCAATGTTTTTAAATATTTTATCTTCACACAAATAATATGAATTGAGTTAATTTTAGAAGATTTAGAATTATGTTTTTTTACACTTAATATTTAGTGTTCATGAGAAACAAATCAAATATATTCTAAGCTCAATACAGCAATGTAATATGTTGCTTTGAGTTTGAGCACCACCACATTTTAGATGGAACGGCACTATAAGGTACACCTTATTTATTAATTATTTATATGATAATATATATATTCTGTCAAAACACAAGCCTATATAAGTATACATAGAAATAGGTTGTGTTTGAATCCGAGTAGATATAAAAAATACAAGTATTACATTGAGCCCATCAATAATAGCTTTCTATTAAAATTAAATTCATTCATAATTATGTGAACCAATTTCAGCAATTGTTTCATAGAAATTCTAGCACATTATGATAACATTATTTGAATGATTTACATATCGTTGTGAATAATGTGTACAATCACATACGTTGATTTTCTCATTTAAGGGTGTCAAACAATTATAGCATTTGCTTTTAAACAACAATGGGACGTTTAAAATGTCACTAATTAAAGTATAAACATATATAATAATAAATGAAACGGTTAAAAGTGTATTTGAACAAACATCGACGTACATGTCAAAGAAGCAACGATCAGATGTTGGGAATAAATACACAGTCACCAACTAAGATGTTAGACATATTGGTCGTCATCTCTGGGAAATCAGGAAAATCAATACTCAGTGCAGCGGGATATTCTGATGTACTAAATTCAACAAGGAATACAATTATTCAAACAATGGCTTCTATGGAATTATCTGCTTACAAAGAATCTATTTACACAAAGACATCCACATTCGAGCATGAAATGGGCAAATAAATATAGGGGATCTATATGAGTACGATATTTTCTATTCATGAAACCTGAGCACACATTGATGGAACTTATGGCTTAGCGAAAAGATAAGGTGTATTCCAGAGAAAGGATAACCAGCGTTTAGACGACAACAAAAAAGTGGAGGATACATTATATAGGCAGATATCATTGGAGATAGACTTATTGGCCCTACAAGAATAGCTGAAGGAGTTTAAATTATGTTTGATACCTAATACAATCTCTTAAGAGAATATCTGGGACTTGACTCTTGCACTCCTAATCAACTTTGTTTTTTACGTGCGACAATGCTCCTCATCACTCTTTCCATGTATTCTTAGCATCTACTTTTGCTTTTGTTCTTATCATCTTAGAGTACACCTTATAATAGTTTTCTTTTGTATAAACACCTTTCAATAATGATACGATTAATTTACGCATAAATATGAGGAATTCATTATTTCTCTTCTAACTTTAAATTTCTAAGTTTAAATTTAATTATTATCCGTATTAATTACGTAATCAGGAATTATCAAAATCTGAATAATACAACGAAAATATCATACTTCAAAAGTCTAAAGTATAGAATTAGCTATCTCTTTATTAACAATTAACTTCCAGTGCAATTAGTGTTTTTGATCGTTATCTATGAGGCAGGATTTAATAGTGTTACTATTAATTATTATTACTTGCATTTTTTGTATTATCTAAAAATACAGTAACAAAACTGTTGCACTGACTTATAATTATGTCCACTTAACTTAAAGGCCGGTACAAAATAAGATTTTCAACTGACTTCATTCATAACTAGTATGATAAATTAGGGACTTTTTTCGCCAATGGTGTTTGAATGTTGTATGATACGGTTCACTCCTAGGAGACCATCTTCCCCGACATCATTTCCTCTTTCCGGTGTAGGATGATATTGCTGAGCGGATGAGGTGTACATACCATGGAATGTGCATTGGTCTGTTCTTAGTAATGTTCGTACTTATTCAGTGCTATTTTGCGGGATCTGAATTTTACGTCCACGTATGTCGTACGAACACAGTTTCAGCGAAAAGGAATCGATTAGAACACGGGTGATGCTCTGCTTTTGATAGATTGTAATGGGTTGACAGGCCGGAAAACAGAAGAAATTTAAATATTAAAAAAACGACGAAAATAGTTAGCACTCACTTCTTTGAATGTTTAAAGGAATACATAAATAACATTAAATATGTAATATATTGTCTTGTATCAGCTATTTTAAACATAGATCTGAATATTTTAATAGTTACATTTGCCTAATTGGTTAAAATGTAAATTATTGAAGTCGAACAATCTGGTCCTAATGTTCCGATTTTTTAAAGAAAAGTAGGAACATTTATCAATGTTATTTTTTGAAAGGAAAAGTAATTCTCTGATGAGTGACACATCACGAATAAACTGCGATAACGTAATACGAAGGGTTTTATAATATTATATTATTGATGAAACTGGAATGCATGATAGATGGACTGGATAAAAAAGATTCGTCTTTTCTTTATTAGATTACTATCAGAAATACTCGGCATAGCCCGTGCAAAAGTGTAACATATCTTTATTAAAACGTCTTCCTCTCTCTCTCTTCCCCTATCAATGCATCTCCCCACCTTCCCTCTCCTAACACAATCTTTCTTTTTCTGCCCAGACTATTCCTTTCCCTTTTTTATAGATTACTCGAGTCGGCGTAAGGAAAATGTTTCTTTGAAAAAAAAATAAGAGTATGTTTTCTTTAGTTAGTACAATAAAATAACCAGAAAAGCAACACACCCTTGCCTGACGATATCAGATAGAGTTTTGGGTCAAATAATGCGTATTTTATTCTAAAGTTTAGATGTTATTTATTCAGGGCAACGTTCATCACGATTATACCAACGTTGTTGTCGTGGTTCATTACGCATTTAAATTTTAGTTTAACATACTCTCATGAACAAAGTATTGTGGGGATTGAAATTACGGTATAATTTAATGACTTATAGGGTGTTCCCATCTGACGAAGAATATGTTCATTGATTTATTTATAGTTCCTTAAGTCATTTTCACAGTAAGGCCTGCTTACTGTAACGTGTAATTTATTCTTTGTTGATATATATATATATATATATATATATATATATATATATATATATATATATATATATATATTTATATATATAAGGAGAGAGAGACAGACAGACATGCAGACATACATACAGATAGACTGACAGACAGACACAAAAAGAGAAGGAGACGAAGAAGTAGAAGAAAGAGAGTGCATGAGATCAATATATTCATAAACCTACCTATTTATCGACGGTATAATCTAGCACCGTCAGTTAAACGGCTGACAGTTGATTTGTTATATTACAAATACATCGACAGGTATTTAAACAACGAAATCTACAATCAAATAAATATCAGATCGAGAAAATATAATCTATTTATATTTTTAATCAAATTCGGAACATTTATTTAATTATGATATTATATTTTGATCTCTAGTAATGTCTATACTATTGAGCTATTAACCCACATCATGTGTGAATTGTAAGACATATATATATATATATATATATATATATATATATATATATATATATATATATATATATATATATATACATTTGAAGATGGAGAGGGAGAACAGGAATGAGCAAGACAAGAGGGAATAGAACACTCGTCTAAACAAATTAAATCCTTAACCTCGCCTTGGAAATACTTCGGAGTATTCCTGTATGACTCCTAATATATAATAAAAGAATGGACTAAATGTGAGCAATTTTAACTATGTAGCATTATTTGTATATAATATGTCCTGTCTATAACTAAAACATTTTCGTTAAGAATGTTATTTAGCATCTGAAACTGCTTGCGCAACTTTGTATTAATTGCCATATAAAGCATTTGTTTTATTGGAAAGGGATATATTCTAAATCGTGACTATAAATCTCTTGGTGTCAGTGTAATACTATACATAATCGGATTGTCTCTTCTTGTAAAGCCAATGAACATATTAACTCCAATTACATAGGGCATGAACCTCTTGGCCTACAGAAATTATTTCGGCTTGCAAGTAGATCCCCCCCCCCGATCGCAACTCTTTTTAATACTGTCTGTAAATATAAAAGTGTCTAAGATTTGTATTGGTTTATATACTTGATATTACATCCTTTTAAACAAATAGTTACAACATTCGAATATCTTTTTATTAATAACTAGCGGGACGGATAGGTTGTGTCCGGGATAAAATCAGGATCGTTTTGTCTGCTTACGCCCAGCTTAAGGCACCATATGACTTTTCATTCACATGTTTATATTTAGAATACTGATACGGATTCAGACAAATACGTACTTAGAATTAATTGTGTTGAACAGAGTGTACTTGACAGAAATTATTGTAAATTTATATTCTTCAACAATCTCACAGGAGGCAGCGCTTCTCAAAAGCCATGCGGACTTCTGTACACTCCTGTCACAAGCCTTGCAGTTCTACTTGCAATCCTATATTTTATATTAGTTTACATAATTTATAAATAATGTAATTTATTAATAAAATAAACACTGATTTGGTTTTAATAGCTGGTGCGACACGAACGGAGAACTATGTTATTCTTGTGACGTCTATACGCAACTTCACCAAATATATGTTAGGGTAGCTATGAATCTTTATCATAAAAATGACTAAAACGGCAATGTTACATAGTAAAATAATTCGTGTACATGAGTGTCATACAGTAACACCATATTTCAATAAAACCAGCGATTCAACATGTCTATCCTTACACTATTTACCCGGATATAGACCTGCGATTGGATTTTGCAAGTCAAATATATTTGTTTATTCATGGTTGTAAAGCAGCTGGAATTTTTACCCACAGTCATACAACACAAAAAATGTTACCTATTTTACGGTAGATTGACTTAACTTTATATATTAGATTAACAAAGTTCAAATTATTTCATGCGTGTGGAAAGGTAAAGAGTACGTTAACAAGCACTCTCCGTATTTCTTTAGGTGTCGAAAAGAAATAGTAATATTATTTGTTGGATATGTACTATTTTACAAAATATAACCTAAACATCATTTTCTATAAAATTCCTTTTTCTATTCTTGCTTCTCGGTCCACGGTTAAGGAGCCAATCGATCTTTCAACATTTTAAATACGAAAATAATTACCATGCATCAAATTAGTAACAACATTATTAATTGGAATTAAAACTGTAGTTTGCTTCCATAAAGTATTGTAAAGGTAATCAAAAGAATTCATTGCTGGCGTCAGGATGTGCATTTGTTTTATATTTAACCACTTAATTTATTTAACGTGTAGCAGACATTATAAAGTTGTAGTTTCAGAAAATCTGCGTAGAGACTGTAAACGCGGTATTTCAGAAACACTTTTTTATGAAGGTGTACGCGAATCAGAATATATACACCGAATTTAGTTTGTGTGCGATAATACGATAATCGAAATACATTCAATAGTTTAACAAGCTTTAATAATGAAATAGCAACTGAAAACCTGCAGACCCACAATGAATTCAACTGAACCTTATACATCAGATATGTCTATAAATATAATAAGTAAATACTAAAATGTTGTAACAGTGAATATCTTGAGAGTATTAAATCTAAAGATTGCACACTTCATGTAAACTTGGTCATATGGCACACTGCTCTATAGCACCTGTAAACAATCAGTTCGAATGATATTCTTTTAACTGATAATAACATAAATTAACACTTCATACAGTCATAGCTGACCGAATTAGAACAATCTTATTTCGTGAATAAAACTATGTCGACATGCGCATATGTTTATCAAGACTAATAACTGTGCCTAGATGTAACTGTACTAGTAGTCGCCGGCTTCGAACATCGAAATAAAATCACCCTAGATTTCCATCCGTACCTTTTACACCCACTGTCATGTTTATGTATATATATATATATATATATATATAGTCTAAAGAAGCTTTGAGTTATTTTAAACAAAAAGACAAGAAAAAAAAGGAAAATGCAGTTTAATATATATATATATATATATATATATATATATATATATATATATATATATATATATATGAAACAAGGACAACGTTTCTTATTACAATTTGCACTGCCACGTACCGTCCTTAAAAAAATATCTATCATCCCATATTCGTGTCATCAACACCGAACCGATAACACCAAAGGCGAGATGAAGAAAAGGAATAGAAAAGGTATTTTAATATATTTTTATTCTGAAATTCAGAAACTCTGATGATAAGGTATATCTTCGAAAATTAAATTGTAAAAAAGGTTAATCAAAATAAAATGGATTGTTTGGCGTTCTAATCTCTCATTATTTTCTTTAATAATTAATTTATCTATATATATATATATATATATATATATATATATATATATATATATACAGTTTGAATTACCTACAATATAGTTTAAATTACTTATTAGACGTCATCCATAAGTGTCCTCGGTATATATGTAAAAGAGTTTGTCAGGACAACCTGAGATAACGAGACTTACCCAACAAGTAAATCCTGACCAAATATTCAAAATAACATAGTATCTTAAGCCCAAATAAGACTTACTGGCACGGCTATACCCTGGCGCATACAAGGAATGGTGCACCATTTTCTAGTTATGTTACCTCAAGTAACACCATTAGCTGGATACTTCAGGAGACGAGATAAATTTTGGTCTTGGAATCCGGTAATACCAAGACACCAAAAGAAAGATATAGTGCTATCTCATGTATAAATCAAGTGTTAATCCCAGAAAACGGCCCCTTTTATTTTTGAGAACTTACCGTAGTAAAATTTAAATATACATAATTATATATATATATATATATATATATATATATATATATATATATATATATGTGGGTGTGTGTGTGTGGGTGTGTGTTTGTGTGTCTGCGGGGGGTGAGTGTGGGGGTGCGTGTAGTATACTGTCAAGTGATGATTCATAGGATACTGCAATATATCTGTCCATAAATAAAAAAGAAGGTAGAATTGTGTAGTGTGACAAGCGTGTATTTGCAGTTCGTGATATTACCTATTATAACAAGGTGAGTCTCTATAGAGCGCGTGTGGTCTGTAACACTAATACAGTAATAGCTCGTCTTAAAACTCGTACTTAGTAAGAAATAGTACTACTAAAAATGATTTGATGAGATCCAGTTTACAAACGCGTAAAAGTGTATGCTATTTATTTTTACTCTTTGTAAACTGCGTGTATATCTTAGGCCATTTTATTAAAGGTTAAATGATCAAACAGATCATTAGACAACTATTCATGATGAAAACCAATCCATTCTCTGTTTTTTTTTCAATGTTTGAAACTTATAAAATCTAATATAAAGAAAGCAAACCATATGATTAATAAATAAAATAATAAACAATGACATTAGCCATTTTGAAAATATCACTGAGTACATTTTAGAACTTGTTTATGAAATAAACAGTAAAAAGTATGGATACAAAATTGCATATGCAAAATCGGAATCGTTTATTCACAATTATGGCACTTGGAGTCCAGGTCAAAACGGGTTATTCAGTTCAATTTGAAATATTATGATTTCAATATAGAATATTGGTTTCTAGGTGGATTTGATGAAAAAAGATGATGAATAAAAGGTACAGAAATATGAACGTTAGTTGCATTATATAAAATCGCAGGTGGGATCATATGCACTGTATAGAGTCTAGGAAAGACGATTGACGATGCTTACTCTTAATCATTTAAAATGTCTGATTGCATACTTGCATACTTCCCGTTAATAACAACATATATACGTGTTGGTAAAGATATGAACAAGGTAATAAGTAAAACAATCGGCTGGATAGAACAGAAAAATTATTATATGTAATAATGCTATGTGTATATATATATATATATATATATATATATATATATATATATATATGAATAATATATATATTTATGAGAAATATATATATATATATATATATATATATATATATATATATATATATATATGTTGCATAGGGTACATTTTTCGCGATTAGATTTAATCCGTGAATTATTA
This sequence comes from Sepiola atlantica, assembly GCA_963556195.1. Taxonomy (NCBI): domain Eukaryota; kingdom Metazoa; phylum Mollusca; class Cephalopoda; order Sepiida; family Sepiolidae; genus Sepiola; species Sepiola atlantica. Next base: position 158,673,214 of record OY744521.1, on the reverse strand, counting down.
TGATTATTTTTAGTAGTATTAGTAGTAGTAGTAACAGCAGTAGTAGTAGAATTAGTAATAGTATTGTGAAATAGTAGTTACATATATAACTGATGGCATATACAGCATGCTATGGTAGCTTTATTGTGAATATGGTGCAGATATTAGCAGCCTATAAAAGTTTAGAAGCCTATAAGTGTGTTTGTTTATTAACCGTATCATACGTAGTACTATTATCATTTTACCTCGTTATTAGACTCTCCGAATTTTAAAGATCGTCTATAAAAAATCTGGTGAAACACACAAAAGGGCAACCAAAAATTATTATACCTAATACACATCAACGATTTTTACCGACGTGTGTTGGTTTATTTTGTGACCCATTCTACTCTTATAGTTTAAGAAAATATTATGCAATTGTTATCTAACTGTTGTGTTTTACTAATATTTCCCCATTTTCCGATTTATGCAACTATCAAATTTTCGAACTATTAATAGATGTTTTATTTTCAGCCTACTTGCCATTAGTACTGTTGCTGTGCTTTAATTAAACACATAATCATCATAATACTTGTATTAGCTCCTCGAAACGAAGACACTTATGTTCCCCTGTGTATTGTAGACGACTGGAAATGGTATTCTAATTAAAACTTTAAGTATATATACGAAGTCTTATTTATTCTCTGGATACATTGAATTCATTTATCTACTGCGTGTTGAGGCGATTAATTTACGTCGAGGTGCGCTTTTTCTTATGTATTTAACAAGTATCATCGAATAACTACCGTAAACCGGTAGCGATACACATTTTCAGCGACCTCTAAAAATATTTTACTTCAACATCATCATGCATGTTGATAAACCGGTCAGTAGCTAAAAGATGAATTGATACTTGCCATGTATTCACTACTGAATATTGCATAATTGTTATCTAGTAAGCTTGTTAATCGGCTTGCTTATCAGTGTGCTCAGTACATGATTTTTTAATATTTTATTATACATACAAAACGTGTTTATTGATATTACTCTCTTTAAGTAATAGTATTATTTTACAGATTTAATAGATTCATTTTATAAATACGAAATCATAACTTCTGTTTCATTAGTTGTTGTTTTTTTTCGGTTACGTTTTCGCACACGTAGATTTACACATAGAAACAACTTCGATAATTTTCGAATAATTACTTTAAAAAATAATGTTTGCATTAAACCAAACGGTGTCTGTGAATAATTTAATAGAGGCGTTTATTATTTTTTAAATACATTTGTTTTTGAGGCGGTTGCTGTTCCTATTTAGTTTTTCCAACTATAGCAAAGTAAGGTATCATGCAAATATTTAGCGTAATACATATCGAGATCAATTAAAAGGAGCACTCTGGATAAGAACAAACATGCCAATTATCTCTGTCTAAAAGTATTCACCTTCACTGACCGAAGACATACCACCTTAGTAGAAATTCAGAACAAATGTTACATTTTTCTTTGTCAAAAGGCTAATGAGTGAATATGTTAGCAATAAGGATGTTATTATGATGATGATGATGCTAACCGCTACATTTAACATAGAAATGACAAAATAACCCTTCTGATCTTTCTAAATAAAACAAATACAATAGATGTGTATTCTTTAATATTTATTAACCCTTATTATGAAAAGTAAAAGGTACCCATTTCGAAATACTCAGTAATATACAATTGGTTTATTTGACCAATCGTCATTCCACCATCATGTTTATTCATTTTATTATATAACCAGTAATGGGTAAATTATTTTCATTTTTATGCTGAAATAAAATAAAATTCATCAACATTGATTTGTTATTAAGTGATGTAAACTGAACTTTTTGTTTGTTCCTAAAAATGGCATTTGACTATGTTCATGCATAGTCTATTTGCTGCGACTTCAAATATATCAAATAACATTACGAAAAATCATTATTTTGTTGTTTCCCCCAAATTACTAAAATGGTAATTGAAAATTATTTATTTGCTTCCTGTAAATAATACTCAGTAATTGCTGCCCGGGGAACGGGTATTTTTTGCTATATAAAGTTTTACTGGATATATATATATAGTCATAAAAGATAAATTGTTATTGACCAAAGTAGTCAGATCACATGGTATCACATGCATTGTATTTGTCAAAACCATTGTAACGTCATGGACTTTAGTGTTTGCCAAACATTGTAGACGTGCATGTTTGTATAAAACTAGCAGAAGAAACCGTTATTTCTATCTGTTTTCAAACATGTGCCGTACGTGTTGGCTACTCCTACTTGATCTACCAATGTTTACCTTACTATTTGATAATATGTATATATATATATATATATATATATATATATATATATATATATATATATATACCATAAAGCAATTTTGGCATGGGTAGGCTAGTTCAATTTAAATGCCTATATATGTACGTCATCATTAAAATGCATGTCATATTAGAATAGCCATGTATTACTACTGTTTAGTTATTTTTGTCATCTGTAAAATGTATTTCCTACCATAATTGTTACGAACTATGCCATATAATTGTATATATAATAAATATGTACGTTATCGCTAATATGAATATATACGAAATGTCACTATTCCAATCTATTTATATATATATATATATATATATATATATATATATATATATATATACATACATACATACATATATATTAAACTATACAATTTAATTGAAATTCGTATAAACAATCAAACTTCGAACTATATCAGACTTATATAGAAGACTCATACCAGTATGATATAAAAGCTTAATATACCTAGAAATCTGTAGATTTAAAATGAAAGTTACTGAATATGTTTATGCACGTTTCTTTAAAAACACTCTTAAATAAACTAAAACAACGCATATACACCAAACGGTGAAAACCTTCAAAAATGTCCAATATCACATAAATACTGCTTCTCTTCAGAAAAAAAAGATGTTAAAAAAATATTAATCTCGAACAGCGTAAGGAAGGTCTAAAAAGACGAAACAAAAGTTATCAGCATCTTAGAAAAGATTCAATTAGAAAATAGTTGAGCTTTAAAAGTAATTACATCAAAAATAAGAGACAAGTAGATACTCTCACGAAAACCGATTCCTTGCTCAAGAAGCAGGGGCTATGATTTCTGTGTTTTTCTTAAACTTTATTTAATTGTCATTTTGAATATATATATATATATATATATATATATATATATATATATATATATATATATATATATATATATATATATATATATATATTAGTGTACCTTCTAGTTACCTTTTTTACTTCTTTTTTTCATTCATTTTCTGTTCTGGTACATTTGCACCGGAAACTAAACAGACAAAAAACGCCCACACATATTACCGCGATACCGGTTGCCTGAGGCCTGAGTTTTATATACTTATCTTTATTCGGCGTTTTCAAAAATTCTGTTCCCACTTCATTAAAGGCTTTTATAATAGAATGATTCCCGAAAAAGAGAAAGTCGAATTTACTCTGCTTCTAAAACCGTATTATAAACTAAACACTAAATTGTAATTACACGTTTATTTATTTATCATTATAGTATTAATTTATTATTTCTTTACCTACTTGGTCGCTTATAATTTTTCGTCGACTTACTACACCAACATATATATATATATATATATATATATATATATATATATATATATGTATATATATATATATACATGCATACATACATATATATATATATATATATATATATATATATATATATATATATATATATATATATATATATATATATCTTGTCCAATAGCACAGTGAGTTATATTTAGCATAACTCAAGAAATAAGAATAAAATACTTTCGTATTTTCGGTTAGCAGTATCCGCAAAAATAGATTATTTTAAATAAAACGAGCTAATATAATTCAATCTCAGTAGCCGCTTGATTAGCTCAGATTGATGTGTTGCAGTGGGCTTTGACATTGCGTTTGTGTTTCAAATCTCAGTATTTATGCGTTGATTATATACAGCCACACTATCAAGCCGTAACACAACGAAACTAGTGTTGGTGAATTACTATGCCTTTTATTTACATATTATTAAATACATGTTTTGTGTTTGTAGAGTACATTCTATATTTTAATATATATGTCTGATAAGTAATGGAAAACTTAATTTGTTTTTTTTTCTATGATTATTTATCGGTGCATGCAGTTAGATCATATTTATAATAAGCAAATCCCCTTTTAATATTACAATCATTCTTAATCGTGGTAGAAGCGGTTGTGACGTGATAGTATCAGTAATATTCCGTCTGCGACTCTGGTTCCTGGCATGAAAACTGATGGCAGTCACTTCTTTCACCAAGCGTTTTTGAGTCTGCAACTCGACTAACCGCGTTTAGATGAAAAGTCAGGATACTTTGATAAAAGGATCAGTCGTTCTATGGTCGTCTCTGTCCCTATGTGTGGTGGCAAGTAATGACGTGTCGGCAGAGAAACTGCAAATTAATAGGGTGCTAGTGGAAATGCTATATTTGAACAGTTAATTTGTGTGTTCTTGCCCAACCTATTCTCGACTTCGGATGCCGCCATTGAACCTTGCGCTTCCCGGCACCGAGGGTAGGTATAACATTACACGATTGCAGGTTAACGAATGGCAGCAACTAACGACGTGAAATTCATTAAGAAACGACAATCTTGGGACACGATTTACTAAGCTCTAGTCACAAGTTCAATTCTCTTAACAACAACCATAAACAACTTTAACTATTATTATTGTTTGTATAAACAAGGGGATCATTGTTCTTTTAACTTACATGCATTCTTCGAAGCTGCAAGTTATGTGTGGAAGCAATGAAACCGGTATACTAGTAAATAAATATCAACATCTAAGTGAGGGGAGAGTTATACACAATTGCCCTTAGTGTGGGTAGGATCCCGTACACTAAAACGGGGCACAATCGATTGGCACACATTTATCTCTCGCTGAGTAAGGAAAGATAAGATCAAGTGTAGTCTCAGAACAGATGCTACCGTTTTCTCTATGTCAGAGTCAAGACCTGCTATCATCAAGATTGAATATCAAGTAACCATTCTGTTACTGTCTTCATGACGTATTGTATTCTTTTCATTTTTAGTCGGGTTTGGTTATTTCTTTTTACGGTTGACTAAAGTAGGCTCTTATTTGTGAGTATCTTACAAATCGTTCTATTTATTTTGTAAACAAAAGCAAGTTAAGCCGGTCTTTCCTACCTTCATATATATATATATATATATATATATATATTGGATCATTTTATACCTTTCGCTTGTTTACTATAGTGTCTAGTTGAGTCACATAATTGCTAGCAATGTTTTTTATATGTTACCTTTTATGTGAGTTAAAATTGTGACGAAGGGAACTGTTTTCGCCAGTTAACAACCCGACCGAACTAACTTTTTCTATTCCACGCCCTCTGTTGTTTAAGGTAATAATTTCGACGCCAATCTAAGCGTTTTATATATTTCATTTTGACTAGTAGTCGATAGAAACGTGTGCTCGTACTTTCCTAGACGATATTATTGCGTAATTTAATAATATATCCGATATTATTTGAACCCGCCATAGAGGAATACATAGTGCAGTATACATAAAGCCAAAAACGATGAATTAATTCATAGTGTGTATAATATATATACAGAAATGTAAAAGGTTAAATAATTTAAAATTACATGATATTGAATAGAGATTAGTTGGTATGAAGTGGCAGCTGTTGGAGATAAAAAAAGAGAAAAATTATCTGTGTAATTGCCTCCCACATGTTCGAATTTTCAGAGGGGTGCAGAAACTCTAGCTAGTACCTAACAGTACATTCTGTATTTGAGAAAAAATGAAAATTGTCTCAGTCTATGTGGATTGTTTCTTTTCTTACAAAAGTTAATTAATATCAGAGTATATTTGTTAGTTACTTTGTTTTTAGATTTCGAGCTGCAACATGTTGTATATTTATAAACCTCGAGATTTTATTGCTCAGCGCTTATGCAAGATGCACTACACACCCAATAAGCGAAGGGAAACAGCTCCTCTGAAATGGTAATCAAGTTTGGTATAAAAATAAGTGGGCCAGCAAGATTCCACAATCGATCGAAATAAACCAATTCAAAATCTCGAAAGAAGCCATACTACCTGGAATGGTGTAACTCCTTAGACTAAGTCGAGCTATAGCTTATTCCCCAAGGTAAAATGGCTATACTCTTTCTGGTGACTTCTACGGTGGCAGAATGATGGTCAAGCGACTATATTTCGCCTGGTATTCCAACTTATGTTTTCTAATTGGTATGGTAATTGCCTAAACTGTGATCTAATTTGGAGTTGTTGTTTTTTTGTAAGTAATTTCATATATATAAAAACAATAGAAAATATTTTATTTTCATTAATAAGAGGGCATGTTTCACGACGGAAGCCACGGACATTTTTACTGACAGTAGAAGAAAAATCAATTAAATATCTGGTTTTGTTAGATAACTCTTGTGTTAATATTTAGCTTAGTACTACTACCGAACTGTTATTGTTATCGTAACTCTAATATAACCATAAACAAACATTTAACTAACCTTAATTGAAACCCAACCTGATCCGAAACAAACACTAACCTTACCCTGTACAAGGTGTTATGTTTAGTTCGATAAAAGTAAGTTCAGTTCAAATTCTCGGGACTAAGCTTTAATTTATTTTACATTTATTTGTTGTTTCTTAGTCATTTGTTTTTGTGATTTATTTTTGTATACTTATACTTAATCAATATTGCAAACCTATTACGCTTAAAGCCAAGCGACAGTTTATTTGAAAAAAACAGACATATTCATTGAGAGTTATTTCTTATAAGTTTGTTTATTCCTATTCCTGTTGTTATTGTTTTTTTTGTTGTTTCTCGCTCTATTTTAATTTGACATGTTTATCGATCTTTCTCTTATGTTCATCGTCACAATCTTACATTCCCTATCTGCGTGTTGCACCTCTCTATGAAGTATAGTTTATTTACCGTTTCTCTTACCCGTTGGGACACATTTTAACTTATTCTCTGGTCATTCTTTTTTCGGGTGTTTGGGACGTGTTCTAAAAAAAGGAGACGTTATGGATTTTACTTAAAATATTATTTCTTCTTTATATATATATATATATATATATATATATATATATATATATATATGTCTATATATATATATATATATATATATATATATATATACATTTCTTAAACACATAGTTTCGTGTAGCTTGACGACAACTGCATCAGGATCTAAAAGTCCCTATTTATCTAGTCAACACAACATATTTATTCTCACAAAGACTTTCTCAGAAACGTATTATTACACATTATTTATACAAATATATAGTAATTTATCAAGGTAAGAAGCCACTAGATGCTACGGGTTAATCATATGGAATGATCACTAGTTCAAAGAAAAAGAAACTTATGAGATGATTGGGGATCAAAAATGGAATTAACTAAGTTTGGTTATTCCTAGAAGACGGTTTATGACACGAAGTTTTTTTATATTGGATTTCAGTATGGGCATGGTGTATGCTATAGGGAAGTAGCTCAGTAGTAAGTTTTTCCGCAGAACATAATCAAATTACTAAATCCGATCCACATATGTTCATGTAGAAGAAAGGTTTCTTAAAAATGCTCACCTGCATAGCATGAAGATTCATTGTTCCTAGCAAACATTATTTGTAATTAACATCCAAAGTATATGATATAATGTGGTATATATAACATCAGTTTACTTCTCGATTTATCTCATTTGTTATTTTATACAATTTGCTTAACACGTATACATTAAAAAGCTCATTGTAAAGGGGTATCTGATTTGTTGGCTTTATCTTAATCAAGACCAGGGTGGATGCTGTTAGCTGTATACGTTTTTTTCAATCCGGTGTGTTTGTAAACACCTGAAAAATAATCATGACATTTTTTTTATTTCAGATTTCAATATCTATAACCCTGTTATTTTTGAATAGTTCAATGGTTTGTTTCATGTTGTATTTTTAGAGACTTACAAAAAGAGCGAATTATACTAAATGTCATAGAAGATGACCATATTGTCATCTGTAGAGAAATAGTCACGTGCCAATGTGTTCCACAGGAAATCAACGAACTAAGCAATCAGGTACAACTGCATTAATAAAGAACAAGCGTTTGTTCAAAATTGCCCACCGGCGTAGCATGCATAATTACTCAATGCGAATAGAAATGGTTATTTGCAATTAGCCTCCAAGTTGTAGGATTTCAATAATATTCAATATAATGCAACTCTCTTTTAATCGTATTCTATTTTTCTATATTAATAATCGAACAAGTATGCATTAAACACATTTCTCTCTTGGTGGTTTCACTTAAATTGGTTCCAAAGTTATGCTGTTTTCTGCATACGTTTTCTATCGACAAGACTTTACTTGATATATATATATATATATATATATATATATATATATATATATATATATATATATCTAGAACACTTATTTTGGTTGATGTTTCTTTGTTACAATATTGAACAATATAGATGTGAGAGAAATAGTGCGTTTGAGTTATCGGACGAAGGATAAAGATGTAACAATAATTGTACTAGAAGTAGCATATGAGAAAGGGAGTAAGAGAATTACGTTAATAAATAAATGATGTAAATAAAAAGAAAAAGAAACGGATATAAGTAGTAGAAACAGTTGCTTATATTGTAAAAGAAAGAAGAGTAAGATGATTACGTACATAAATAAATAACGTGAAAGAAACAATTGCTTATATTGTAAGAGAAAAAAAGAGTAAGATGATTACGTACATGAATAAATAACGTGAAAAAAACCATTGCGACAGATGTGTCCTCAAGCCTTCGTCAGGTTTACTTTTCATACAAAGTAATTTCTCTTTTAGTATTCAAATGTAATAAAAAATAGACAAATTCAAAGAAATATAACATCCAATCATAAAAAAATCAGAAAGAATATCTGTTTATATATTCTTCTTTCATTTTCTATTTTTGTGGGTTATCCTTTGACCTTTATCTTTTTTTACACTAGTACGCATATAAATCAATTCACAGCCAGGGGACACACAGACAAACTTAGAGACACAGTCACATACAAGTTTGTTTCACATAGTGGTCACAGTTTTATGAGCATGTCCAAAACCACACTAACAGCAGTTAATCAAAACAGGTATGTTTCATGTGAGTCCTATCAACGTACTATATCCAGCAGATAACGTATCTTGCGTCCATACAAGTTCAGACGTACACCCTACGCCTTCTTCGGCTTCTCATTTGTAGATCTGTCTTTTCATTTGTATTATACGCTCTGTTGGTTAGTGCGTCTGTCTTGTTTCATTTTGAAACAGTATTTCATTAATTACCTATTAGATTAAATAAACGTATCATTCTAGGAGAATCAATGCATCTGTGTATTCGGAGATGTCAGTCAATTATGTTGTCAGTGTACTGATTGAAACATCATTTTTGTCTGTCTGTCACGCTTAGATTTTAAATGCTATTTTAGAGGCGTCCAAATGTGTTCCTTAATCTGGCAACTCTAAAACTAAAGAAGAATTTCCATTAGCATACCAGCCTCTTACTTAGATGCGTTTAAGTATAACTGTGTCCTTTCTTACAAGGGCAGTGGGGATAGAAAGCCCGTTTGTAATGTGGCGAGAAAGCAGTACCTCAAAAATCATAACACTGAAATGGTAAAAAAACAATACTTCAGTCAAAAAAGATTTTACTTTCACTGAACCAAGACAGAAAGGTTGGTTTGGTTTGGTTGTTTTGTTTTATGGCATATCAACCCTTTTTGGGTTATTTAATGCCGAATCTGGTCATTTTGGTAAAAGTTGTTATGCTTCAAGTTCTTTATATCTTCAAATGTTTAATCATGGTTTTTTGTTTGGTAGTTTTGTTTTACGGCATATCAACTTTTTTTGGGTTATTTAATGCCGAATCTGGTCATTATAGTGAAAGTTTTTATGCTTCAAGTTCTTAATATCTTCAAATGTTTAATCATGGTTTTTGGTTTGGTAGTTTTGTTTTACGGCATATCAACCCTTTTTGGGTTATTTAATGCCGAATCTGGTCATTATAGTGAAAGTTTTTATGCTTCAAGTTCTTTATATCTTCAAATGTTTAATCAGGGATTTTGGTTTGGTAGTTTTGTTTTACGGCATATCAACCCTTTTTGGGTTATTTAATGCCGAATCTGGTCTTGTTTTCTTCTCTTTCTTGTTTCTTTCCCCTTTTAATATCTGTTTCTATTTAACCCATAGTTGGGACCCTAACAGGTACTACCACTCCGGGTCAGGGTGGACCTGGGAGCAATGGTAATTAAGAGGAGGCTCCACATTCCCCAAAGTCCGTAAGCCGGATCTCACCATCGGATGTAGTTTAAGGTCATATCCAGGACCGGGAGTAGGGTAGGAAAAATAAAAATAAAAAAGGGGAGGGAGAAAGGGAGAGGGGCTGTTGTTTTTGTTTTGGGTTTTGTAGAACATAATTAAGTTTTACAAACAAAACAAAAAACAAAAAACCAAAAACGTCAATGTAGGTGAATTTCTGTCTCAGGGAGCCACAGGGCAGCCTGATCTGGTATCACCAGGCCAGGACAGAAAGTATGAAGGTCAGTATCAGAACAGATACTACACTTTGCCCCTCGCCAAAAAGCCAAACCTCTTTTTATCTCTGGGTATCCTTATATTATGGTTAATTTAAACATTTCAATTGTTTCGTCTGTAACTCCTCTTTTGTAAATATCATATTCTTGCAAAATGCGTACATTAAATTGGCGATATCATCCTAAAGATACGTCCAGCTATGTCGATTTGAAACGATGAAATTCAATTGATGTGTCACGCTGTGTTTTTAATAGCTTTGACATATAATGTTCGCAGTCTGTTACGCTCCAGTTTTGCATCTCCTTTTTGGCAGTCTATAACGCTTTAGTTTAAAAGCATTTTCGTCATTATTATTTCTGTCACTCTGTCCCGCTTCTACATATCCTTTTCATTCAGTCTATGATGTTTAAATTTGAAATAGAATTTTCATCAGTCTGTCACATTTCAGTTAGAAATAGCATTTCCTATAAGTCTGTCACTCTTAAGTTTGAAATGCCATTTTTCTTAGGCTGCCACGAGAGTTGGATATTCTAATTTTGTTTGTCTGTCACGCTCAAGTTAAAACCCATTTCAGATGCGTCCTCTATAAAATTGTACGTAAGTCCGCCAAACGCCCTCTTCGTCTCTTACACTTTTAAAATAACTTTCTCATCGTTAAACGTGCAGATTCAATGGATGCACCTCAAGAACCACCGTGTTTGTTTTTATCCGCTACCTTGTATTCATACCCGTTGATCAGGCTCCCAACAGTACGGTGCGACATTTATTATGTTCTTAAGGAGATTTGACCTATATTTACTGGTCGATCTTCAGCAACCGCAACACATTCATATACATCAGTTTAGATTACATACTCTATTATGTAAAGACATTTGTAGATGTAGATGTGTTTTCAAATGTATTTATTATACAGCGTAACAGAGCGTGCAAATAGATTAGTCTTGCAAAGACATGGGGTAAGAGAGTATATAAGTTATTGCTAATCTTAGTTGAGATGAAGCACTTTAAAAAACATTCCACATTTAAGATGATCAATTGCATGATGAAGTACTACATTTTAATATAATTATCAGGGTCAGCAAATATTATGTCTAATAATAAGCATTACAGACAGTGTAACACTTTATTTTAATACATTTTGTGAAAGAAAATTGCAGCTAAAATCTATATATTTATCACATAAGGATTTGCGCATGTTACTATAGCTTCGTAGTAGTAGTATTGTTCTCGCCTACATTACTATCGGAATTATTGATATCACTAAAATTATTGATATAACTAAAATATATTCCAATTCAATGGATGATATGTAAGTATCCGTTGTAGTTTAATCACCATATGTAAACATTTGTGAGAATTTATCTTTGATATATTTTACGTGTCTCTGCCACTCTATTCAAAAGCGGATGAAACTACTAGCTTTTACTAAGATCAAATGTTATGTTTGTATTAATGTCAGGCAACATAGCTTTTTCTCTTCACTATTAACTTACAGAGAAATATTGTCTACGGGTATACTAAACACGGTAGAAAAATCATAGTTTATTTAAGGTATACCCAGGTATGTTTTTAATAATGCTGATGTTTGTGAATTACAGCGTTTAATGATGATACTTCAATTCATTTGATAGACGAGTATAGCATTAAGCTAAGTGCGTATAATTACTTCATCTGAGAGATACACTTTTTAGCGGGAGCTTATAAACACATGTATATATATATATATATATATATATATATATATATATATATATATATATAATGAGTTG
>OY744521.1:158543360-158655860 GCA_963556195.1 Sepiola atlantica | reverse complement strand
AAGTTGCAATTTTTCCTGCGTAAATTTTATAGCGTATGATCTTCAGTATTCAGGAATTAGGTGTATACTAGAAGTACGCTCATGCTAGGACAAGTATAAGCAATAAATAATGTATTAGTTGTAAATGTTAATGGTTTCTTCTTTCTAGGGAAGGAACTCTACAGTTTTAGTTGGGCCGTAAATGATAACGTTTACAAAAAATATAAACAAAAGTATCACGATACTCACACTGTTGTCTAGAATACATATTTGAAAATTTTTAATATTTAAAAAGGAGTAGTGTTTTACAAAGGAAATATATATTATGGACCCTCATATGAGCATAGTAACCCTTTATATAGGTAAACAATTTGATGTAGATCATTTTCCCGTAATTTAGTATGCACCTTATTTAAATGATATGCTCATAAAATAACTTTAAATTGAAACAGAATAGATGTATTAACCCATAAATGTTAACATTTGCAAATACTATCGTGCCCATATTACTCACTATATTTAATATTATTAATATTCAAAAATTCGAAATAATCTGTTACTAAGTTTAGAAGAATACCAATTTTTTTTTTCGGGACATATGATTGTTTGGGTAAGCGCATCACATTAATCTTAAACTGTATACAAAATAAGGTAGCCATGTTACTCACAGAGTTACTAAGAATATATTTTCTAAAATGCATAGTAGTAGATTGACAAAAACAATAAATATAAAACATTACATATATATATATATATATGTATATATATGTATATATATATATGTATATATATATGTATATATATGTATATATATATATATAGATATATATATATATATATATATATATATATATATATATATATATATATAACCCTATATATATATATATATTAACACTTTATTAATATAGAAGTAAATATGGTTAGGTATGTATACATGTTATTAGATTTATTTGTATCGATTGACTCCTGAATTAATTAATCGGTCATCATGAATTTTGGAAGTTTGGGTAATATGTTTAACATACTTTCAAGCTAAACGTTAGGTTGTGCCTGTCGTGGAAATTCAGATATGGATTCAATATTAATTAATAAATATTCCTTAAGATGTAGACTCTTTAATGATGCTCCATGTTTGTAGGAGGTATAATAGGCATGACCTTCTAGTTCAAAAGTAAAATATTTCAGATTTGCGTTTTATTTGAACCATAGCAACTACACACTATTCAATCAATAATTCATGAATTTCTATACCTTTATAAGTTTTGAAACCTTTTAATAGCATCAACATTTTGTATCAAAATTCAATAAGGATTCTAGACGCAAGATTGACATTATATGTTGATTTAAGTAATCGCAAGAGGACATACAAATGATGCACATATATTCTATTTGATTTGTTTATTTTTCCAGTCTTGGGGCGTGTATGCTTCTGTTATATATATATATATACCTCTTCTTTTCATACAATCTTATGATTTGAAATATATGCAAATATATTCTAAATTTCTAACCGTCCTATGACGGGTTCATAGTAATAAGACTTTTTAATATGTACTCCAATGCACTTCATTGCCATTTTTTAAAATAGAGCTGCACACGGCTGAAGTTCTGCTTTTATGGCAGTGTTTCTTTCCTATATATAATACCTTTATTAGAATGTATTAAATGTATTAAAAACACTTCCAACAAAAAATGGGTTGTGCCATGTTCACTCATTGACAATTTTGTATGAATTACATATACAGATGAGTAAATTTGTATTGATTATGTCGTTTAGGCTATAGTAGTGCTAGAATATCCGGGGATTTTTTTTAGAGCTAGGTTACTACGTCGTTGATGTTGCTTCTTAGCACCACATATGTTTGTGAATGCTAGACTCAAAGGCGGAGGCGAATATGTTTTTGGGGGTGTCTAGTTAAGGTTTAATTTTATTTTACTGTGTATTGTAGTTTTTGTTTAAGACAGAGTGAGGCGGGAACAGAAGGTACTTATTAAGTGCTAATCAGATCACAAAACCAGAACAGGTGTCATGACTTTGTCAATTGTGGTGGTGATAACCGTACAATCCTCTCTGAGGCGCGATATTACACATACAGTTACCCACGTCATTATACAACTGTTGATGGAACAACCGTTTCTAGCGCTACCTAATTGTGTGGGCTCATGTACTACAACTCGGAAAAAGCAGCACGACAAGCTGTCTAACCTGAATCCTCAACCCGTCAGTACAAAATCAATCTAGACTGGTAATCAGAGACTACTTACAAACACTTTCCCTAAGTACTCTAGATAGAGAGAAGAGAGACGAGTTGCATTGTTCTAGTCCGGAAACAAGGCTATGCACTAGCCGTGTTTGGGCCACTCCGAAGCTAGTACATCTGCGTCTGGCTAATAGAGAGAGAAGTAGTGCAAAGTCCGGGCGATAGAAAGAACCCATCTACCTCTTGAGAAATTTTAGGTTTGCAAACCGGATATTTTCTTCGAGACTCCAGCTTTAGGAAGATTGTCGATCAGGACTAATATACCTCCTCACCCCAAAGTTTCCTGCGTACACATAAGTTGTCAGTAGCACATTTTTTATATCAGAGTTCCCCTTCTTCTAGTTGGATGGTATGACAAGCTTTACCAGTCCATCACACCGAGATGTAATATCCTTCGTTCATGTACTAGTCGGATATTTCATAGCCCCAGCAGGTATTTAAAAAGCATGATTTTTTTATTGAATTGTTAACTGAAGGTACAGCATAGTTTTTTTAAAAAGCTCAACTTCCACATGCTGATAATTGCATTTTAGATAATATCCTTATTTCAGCACGACTAGTAACTGCAGGAGTACGCAAGAAGCTACCTTCATCCGACTAAAAACAACCTCGGACTAAGACTTACGGTTCCACTACTCCCTTTATTTTTACTATTTTATTAGCCTGAAAGTAGCAAACAGCCTAGAAATATCCACCTCCATGCTGAAGGATGTGGAAAACGATAGATTAAAAGTGGCGATAGCAAATGCATAGATACAACATCAAACAATCAGTAAATACACGTGAAAAGTATACGTAAACTTTTTTGCGCTAGCCAACTGTTATTTGTTGTATATTTGTAATTTTCACCAGTTTGTTTGGTTGTAAATTATACAACACAGATACCGACATTTCTCTTAAAACCGGTGCTATGTTGGTCTTTAGTTCAGATAATCTACTCTGATTTTTTAAACTTTAAGAAGAGTTAGTCTTAACAAGTCTTATTTCTCTTGGTGTGGCAATATCTTTATATCCATCAAATCATGTGCATATATAAGTGAGCTTCACTATATGCTTGAGAAATAAACTTCACCTAGGGGTTTAATGTGTTTCTGTCATCAATTCACATCAAACAAGGCCCTCATCCAATGAGACTTAAGGGGGTACTGTGAATAAATTGCCAGATTTATAGGGGCATCCTAAGTGATGAGTCGCCATGCAATATGTTTGTCTGTATTACATTTATATTTCTGCATGTTGGTAGAGTCGGGGAAACATGTAAGCAAATTCCAAAGGCAAGTGGTTCGAGGAAATAAGCTATTAGAAGAGAACAACTTCCGAAATGTTAGTGGTCTCTACAGTGAAGTGGTCAGGGATTATTTACATTGAAAGGGCACAAGTGCAGCAAGTTATTTGGAGCATATCCCGTTGCAGTACTTAAAACAAACAAGCAAAGGGATGTAACATTGTAGCAATGGGGCAGAAGCTAGGGCTTGGTAGACAGTGCATGAGTTATTAGTTTAGGTACTCTTTGTTGTACTCTGTCTAGTAGGGAGAGACTGATGGTTTGTGCACCAGCCAAGATGGGCCAACACTACTAAATGCATGGGCGGATGGTTGATTTGTAGATATATAGGATACTGGCATATATAAGAAGTTGTCTAGCATAGTAGAAAAATCCCCACCTTATTTGCAGCAGACTTGGCACTATATTTTATGTATTTATTCCAATTCCTGTTACCTGTAAATGTCAGGCCGATGAGTTTGCATTATAGTAACATTCAATGAACCATCCTTTGTAATCCCATTCAGCTACAGACATAATATAAGAGTGCGTACTTTTGTAATAAAAGCATACACACACATTGCATTTGAAAAACAAAGATTCACAAACTTGCATTTACTATAATGATATATTACTTGCATTTACTATAATAATATATTACTTTACATATGTATATATATATATATATATATATATATATATATATTACATTTCTAAGATTGGAGAAACACATATGCACTTTGGCAGGCATACAGTGAAAGCACGGGGGGTGTCCGTAAAGTGCTCATCGACATTGATGGTTAACATTGTATTCCATTACAATGACACGTATATAACAATTGCAAGAAACATGCAGCATTATGCTTCACGCCAAAGTGTGGAAAATCACCAGCAATGATGTATTTACTTACAAATTTATACACTCATGTAGATACACACAGATGTTCGCATCTCCTATATTTGCATTAAAAATAAGCTTTTCTCGTACACCATGTTCTAAATAATCTCTATTGTATTTAAATCGAGTATAGTCCAATAATTCTCAGCCAGAATATGTTTCTATAATCCTATACTTACATCAATATTTATGGTCTTCTAAAAGTTATCATCTTTTTAAACATTTTAATAACATCATTATTATATTTTATCATAATAAAAAGTATACTGTAAATAGGGAAAAAATAAAAAGTGTTTTACTGCATTGCTACATAATTTCTATAACGTCATCTTGTTTTACGTCATTTAGCAGAACACAATATTGTTTTAAATGTTCCTGGGCGTTCGATTGGGCGAAGTTACATATTACGATTACCTGAACACTTACTGTACGTGCAGCAACGCAGGACGACTATTCAGTACTGTTATCTACCCATAGGAAAAATAGCAATGATCATATCCCAAAAATAATTGTTGTGAACGCGATCATTATTAAAATACTAGCGCGCCCCGTGGAAATTCTGCAGTTGTACCCTTTATATATTTTATATTGCTTTCGTGCTTAAATATGGCTATTCTATTGACCTCAGACATGAACGGACACACCACGATATTGTGATACTTTTGCTTAAACTGAAACAAACATGTAAAGTACTCTATTTAATTTTGTTTCAGAATGTATCAGGTTATGAAGGTCTATATCAAAAAGCCATGTAGTATCGTGTGCCATATTATTATTCTACAGGCGTTCAGCGCAAATGTAGACCCCACAATATCATTGTAGCACCCTCATCAAGAATATACACTACACTTTGATTATATTCTGTGAAGGTTCACATTCGGTACAATAATAACATCAGATATAATGTTAAACAAAAAAAAACTGTTTTGTCATTTTATTCTCGGTGATCGGACGATCCTATACTTTAAAAAGGAGTCGGAAGGTGATAACGTATGTAGAAACATGGAATTGCCTTTGCGTATTATTATATAGATTATGAAATTCATACGGTAACATTATCAGTTCTAAATCCAAATTAATTAAACCTCTTGAGCGTGTCCTTAGTTCATGTTTTTGAGTGGTATTCGCCGTAGTGTTTTACATTGGTGTCGGTCACTAAAACTTTACTATTTATTATCTCAATTATTAATAACATCTTGTTGCATAGTCATGCTCTTAGTGACGAGAAAAAAACAAACAGACGCATCGTATACTCCTTCCTTTATTAGCCATGTTCTAATCGTTTAAAAGTAAAGTGTTTTTGTATAGTAAGGAACGTTCAGAAAAGAAGCTTCATATTCAGGTTATGTTGAGAGTGTAAGGAGGAAGTTATCAGATACGCACAATTCTGTGTCCCTCGCGACTTTTCTCATCGTGCTTTTTTTTCTAACTAGTCTTCCTTACATCCCTTGTATTATGAGGACAACATATGATTGTCTATCATGAGGATTGAAGTGAGTTGATGTCTAGCTCATTCATAATTATTCCAGTGTATTCCTTGATGCACTAATTATAAATTTAATGAGCTGTTTCCTCCCTTACTTAATAACTCTTTTCGCAAGCATTTGAGATTTAGACTAGCCTAATCTTGTACAATAAAATATTATAGGGGATGCAATTTAAAAAGGAAAGCAACACATTCTCGCAGTCACATCTTCAAATTGGTTAATGCAGTAACTACCTTTGATGTAAAGAGACAGATGTACCAGGTATTATTTGCTCACCGGCCACACAGACGACACGTGGTAGAAACACAAAACGCGTCAGACTACATCATACAGTACTTAAGCGATATCGTTTTCCGTCAACATCAGTCGTAACGAGTACACCGTCAATAACAGACACATTTAGTTGGTTTTCTGAACTTGCCAACGATATGGTAAATCCCGTAAGTATCACGGTTAACCTTATAAAGGTTCACTGTTAGCTGTTTTATTTTTTTAGTACATCTCAATTATATTTATTTATATGATAAACTTCGATGCAATCTGTTAATCATTGGGCTTAGATGGACCTCTATTACATCCTACTTTAATTATAATAAAGAACGTATATACACTTTTCTCATTAGTATAAGATGCATGTATGTCCTTATTGGTCGATTACATAGCTGGCTGTCAGACAAAATGTCCTATTACGGAATATCCGCTTTCAAAATGTCCATCGATGTAATGTTTGCCGATCAATTCCAAGTGGTTATCTATTTGTCTATGTCTTATGAAGAATACTAACATTATACGAGCCTTCTTCGTCTAAATGCGGCATCTTTGAGTATCAAATTCAGAAATTAAATCGAGCGAATTTTGCAAACATAGGTTTCAGATTTCATTTAGAGATGTTTTGAATTTGAATCTACTAGAATACATTAATAATTCAGCAGATTAAAGGAATGCATAATTCCTTGGATTATTTCCGACTACAGGTGTGAAAAATGGCGTCAAAATAATTTATCAGCTATCAAACGAAATTTTACGTTTGCAAATTGTTTGGATGTAACCCAAGAAGAGTTTAGAGCTTAGATCCCTTGTATGTGCATTGTTTGAAATTATTCTGATACTAGACGGTTTTAATTCCTATGTAATAAAGAAAACTAGTTATACCCATACTGCCGTTTGAGTATTTATATTTCTCTGACAATAAACACATGATAAAACTACAATTGCATATATATTGTCTCATGGGTATTGTCTCCAACAATATTGTTATATATATTTTAGTACGTGTCAGCCAATTTGCATTTTGGCTTTCCTTCCGACCTACTGTAGTTTTACGGGAATGAGCTTCTCGTTGTTAACTGTATTTACATTATCATGTAAGCATGATACGAATGAAAAACTGAACGTGCTGGATATTATTACGTAAATGGCATAATCGTCAACAAATATTCAAGACAATCATATTCAAATACGGGAAAATAACACTATTACAACACCATTAACAGAAACGTAGTATGTATATATATATATATATATATATATATATATATATATATATATATATATATATATATATATATATATATATAGGAGAAATGAAGGATGAAGGTAATCCGACATGATGGGAAATGAAAATGGATCAACCAAAAATAATGTTTTTTTTCATATATTCATAAGCGTTTCGTCTTTATTTTTAAGACTTCTTCAGGATGATAATATTAAGAAAGATGTAATGCCACTACGTGAAAATATTTGGTTTACATAGTGTGTTGATGGGAAGAAGTAGTAGCCACTGCTGGGACTATTAGGACCGGGGTCCGGGCTTAGTGATGTCAGTAGCATGGAATGAAATAAATGTGGATGGTTCTGAGTGAAAAAAAAATAGAGGGGTGGGGGTAAGCGGGAATAATGTGGATGGCAGCGAGTGAAGAAGTGAAGAGATAGGGAAAAGACGAGGGGGAGGCTCTGTGATTTTGGTGAGTGGGTAATGTTATGGTATTAGAAAAGACTTGAAAAATAATGAGGTGGTTGTAAAGTGGGAGGGAGGCGTGGGTAAGAGTGTGAGAGAAGTGGCCGTAATGATGAAATGGGTAGGGGGAGAGGAGGGAGTTAGTTTTAGTAGGTGTGAAATATTTGAAAAGTGGGAATGTTTCACCAGGTGGCTATGTCGAGAATGTGAAGTATGAGTGAGTTGAAAAGTTATAATATAGTCCGACAAACAAACTAATATTTAAGGTACACCGCAATCACACTCAGAAAAATGACTACGTACACTTCTACTCTCATCACAATAGCAAGATAAAAAACGGTATGATAATGGGCTTCTTCCTACGCGCTCTTAAAATATGTATTCCCAATACATAAAGAAATAAAATACATCATTAATTCCTTTAAAAAACTGCAATACCCAACACATTTTATATTAAATGCCGAGAAGAAAGTCATTCAAATCTTCTCCAAAAACTACACACAAAAAAATCACATACCAAACACCTCTCTCATAAACAGACCCCTTCTCTAACCCACGCATTCCAGTAACACATCCATATGCAACACGCTAAACAAACTAGGCATTTCAACAGTACAAACAATATCACAATCCATAAAACAAACTTGAAACAAATCACTTCCAAAAAAACCCACATCCCATGCCGGCTTATACACTGTCCCATGCAACAACTGCCATCAAATTTACGTGGGAAAAACACATGATTTGAAAAAAAGATTCAGTGAACACAAAAGGGACATAAAAATAACTCTCTCAGTGCACTTTTCTCCCATGCATTAGAGCACGGTCATGCTTTCAAATTTGAACAAGCCAAAATCATCAAATACATCAACAACAAAGCCCGCCGAAGACTACTGGAAACCGCACTAATAACCGCCCCCAACACGATCAAACAACGAAATGGCTTCTATAATCTATCGCCCTTTATAAGCAAAATTATCTAAACTGAACAAAATCTTAACCTAGATCATGGGTAAGCCTCATTGTTCTCTTTGATCTCAATTATACTCACATACATGTCTGCGCATACACACCCACAAACAACCCAGCCCACACACACTTTCATTCGTTACGAATCGCAACCTTCTAACTTACAACAGAATCTTCCCTCTCCCCCTCACCCATTTCACCCGTTCGACCATTCTCTCACACTCTAATCCACCCACCCCTCCAACACTCGAACCACCTCATTTTTTCAAATCTTTTCCAATACCATGACATTACCCACTCACCAAAATCACAGAATCTTTCCCTCCTCTTTCCTCATCTCTCAACCCTTTCACTTACTGCCATCCACATAATTCCCGGTCAAACCCACCCATCCATTTCTGTTCTCACTGGCACCCACATTATCCCCCTCACCCCCACCCCTCACCTTTTTTTCACTCAGAACCATCCACATTTATTTCATTCCATTCTACTGACTTCACTAAGCCAGGACCCCGGTCCTACTGCTCCCAGCAGTGGCTACTACTTCTTCCCATCAACCTATCATGAAAACCCAATATTTTCACGTAGTTGCATGACATTTTTCTTAATATTATGATCCTGAAGAAGTCTAAAACTCAAGACGAAACGTTAATGAATATATAAAAAACATTATTTTTGGTTTTTCCTTTTTAATTTCCTATATATATATATATATATATATATATATCTAAACACTAAGTCTCTACTTATAACAGTGCTTAACTTTGTTCCCACTTTTTTATTTTACTCTACTTCTGAACTCCTCATATCTAATCTCACCATCACTCACATTGGTATCATGCTGATACTCTTTGCTCCTTCGTCTCTGCCCGACCTAAATGATTTCATCTATTAAGCTGCCTGACCCGACTTTATCTCGCTTCTGCACACGCTTATTTTCTATATGCTTTTTCATCTAACCACCTTTTTAACTCTCCCTTTAACTCCGCTCATCTTTTCCTATCTATAGTTCCTTGTTTACTTTTCCTGTTGGTATACTTTCCCACAATGTCTATAACAGTTTATACACAGTTTAAGCTCTCCACACTAGGGTAATTATGACTTACATGCTTCGTCTTTTACTGCCCTAGTCGAACATTTCCAGATACGCTTTTCTGAACTATTCCTCAAAATCATGTATTTATATATATATATATATATATATATATATATGTATATATATATATATATATATATATATATATATATATATACGTGTATGAATATATGTATATATATATATATATATATATATGTGTGTCTGTGTGTATAAATATATATATATATATATATATATGTATATATATGTATATGTATATATATAATAGTATTACAAAGTTTTAGATTGACTGTTACATGTCATTGTATACATATATTATATTCATAAATGATTATATTCATGCAGGAACATATTACATAACATTTAATTATTATATATATTTACATAAATCACATTGTTAAGGTTTGCTTAAATTAAGTATTCTAAGTTAATTTCACTGCATTCCATATTTATTACATATAAATTTCATTTTATATACCTCTGTCAACATCTTCATCTGTGAGCCTTCTCTTTTCCTTTGCGAACATCATGTCTTTAATAACGGGGCCCATCTGTGTTTTCTTCAACTGACAAATCTGTAAAACTATCGTTTTTTTTTAAATAGAGGTTATTACTCTCGAAATAATCAAAGTCTTTACCATTCCGGACCATATCTATTTAGCTGGAAGTTCTCAAATTTACAGTTTTTACATTTAAAGTTTATTGTAAATATTAATAAATTGATTTGAGATGTATAGACATTTACCGTCTCTTGCCATTTATTTTTGTTCATGTCTGGCTTTCAACCTTTCATTGCTCCTGCCTTAACATACCAACATTCATTCATACATATATATATATATATATATATATATATATATATATATATATATATATATATATATATATATATATAATGTAACGTGCATTCAGTTTAAATGGTAACAAACGGAAAATAGAATTTTCAAACACTTGACTTCTATAGTATCGCTATCTTATTGTATAGCTTCGACATTCCTTTAATGACAACGTTTTCGTACCCTTTCTCGCTCTCGTTCAACACATGAAACTTACTGCCTTCGCTATCACATGTTTTCACGTTGCTTAAGCCCTCTCCTTTCGCAATTGTCTGTTGTCAGTGTTTATCTAGAACACAATGTTTAATTGTACCATATTATCTACGCCAATATATATTACTTTAAATTGAAGCGAATACAACCGAAATTTAATATATGTGATGATAAAATTAGATTTTGTGAGTTTATTTACAAAAAGACATATCTTCCCTTTTTTTTGTTTTTCGCTTTCTGCTTATTAGAGGTATATTTCCGCGTATCTCACAGTGTCTCAAAATAAACTTGTGTGACTATATCTATGTTATCCCTTTCATCTGTTTACACTACTTCACCCTCTCTGTTTCAATATCTGAACAGGCTGGACATATCATTATCGTGAGTGGAGAAGATACTTATCGGTATATACATGTCAATGGTTACGTACTAATTCCTCTGTTAGTCAATAAATGAGATACATTATTGGTAAACTGGCTAGGTCGAAAACATTTTTTTTCAAAATGGTTTCGTGTAAACTTTGGAGGTTATGTTTTCGGTCGGGAGTGCATGTTTGTTGTTCACAGCCTAGCGTCAACATCGTCGGACCAATCGTCACCAAACCTGCTCAAAATGTCGGTCGTGGTCTATTTTAGAACTTATTAAATGTTGGGAAATCTATGTCAAAGGTGATTTCAAGATCATGGAAATGGTGAAACTAATCAGTTCTGTTCATCGTAGAGACTCGTTACTAAACTCGTATTGTAACCGATTATGTCTCGCATGAGATATAATATTGATTTTGACATTTGAGCGTGAACATGTCGTTTAAAGTTTAAATTTGGACGGAATTACAAGTTCCGATTTTCCCCACATATTACCTAGTGACATGCTTTTGAGGGAATAGTAACCATCATCGAACATTTCAACCGGATCAAATAAAAATGGTTTATTCATCACATTTTCGATCGGATACCTTGTTGTATACTTTGTACAATACGTAAGAGGACACACATATCCTATTTTGGCCTATATTTACGTTGTACGCGCGTACTTATACACTCTCACAACTGACTGAGGTTGTTGTTTGGAATTGTGATAACAAACATTTACTTCATCTCCTAGAATATTTATTTTACGACTATTAAAACAGAGTTTGCTAGGCGAAAACTGATATCGCTCATTAAATGTTTTCTGGCAGAGAATTTAAAATATATATATAGATTTAACAGAATTACGGCAAAATGTTTTTATTTGGGGGGGTGTACTTAGATTAACAATACACAACGTACATTTCCACTGAAGCGTAAAGGGGGTATTGTTAATTAGGAGCAGATTCAAATGGCATATTGAGTGGGGAATTTTGCAGCGAGATGTTTGTTCACATTACATTTAAATGTCTATGTATTGGCACAGTCGGGGAAACAGGGGCCAAGAAAAGAAGGCCACAGGCTAAAAGTTCGGGGAAATAAATTATTAGAGTATAAAATATTTCTTGCATCGAGGAACCCTACTTTGCAATTTTTCAGATTTAGCTGAGTGTCAGATTGGTAGGAGGTATTTAGTTGAGAAGGCACAGGTGCAGCAAGCTTGTTCGAGCACATTCTATTGAAGTACTTGCAAAACACGCGCAGAGACGCAACATTGCGGCGATAAGAAAGGGATTGTGCTGAGTAGACATGATTTGACCCATTAAGCTAGATCCTTTATTTTCCCCTGTTTAAGACGGAGAGACAAGTGGTTGGTGAACAATCCCAAATCTGACCACAATATTCCATGCATAGGCGGATGGTGGTTTCATAGAGATATAGAGTGCTGGTAAATGAGAACAGTTTTCTAGTCCAGTAGAGGAGGCCCATTTACTATACTGAAGACTTCGCACGATTTTCTATATATTATTTTAAATATATATTACCCGTGAATGTGAGGCTGACGCGTTTGAATGTTGAACTTTCATATAAGGCGTTATTTGTCATGGCAATTTATGGTTGAAAAATGTCTTATAATTGTTAAAGAGAAAATAACTTTATCTTAGTAGCATATAATGTAACAGTTGTAGACACGTGCTAGGGGTCACAAAGATAACAACCACAAATTGTGACAGGTTAAAATATACAATGTATTTATTCATAGCAATACAGTAACGCCACTAAATGTGGTAGGAGATGACCGGATTCCTACCATGCGGTAAAACATGAATAGGAATTTCCTCTGTTTGAGTCTTTGCAACCATGGTATTTATTATAGATGGTTGCTTCCATTAGTTCTTCAAT
This sequence comes from Sepiola atlantica, assembly GCA_963556195.1. Taxonomy (NCBI): domain Eukaryota; kingdom Metazoa; phylum Mollusca; class Cephalopoda; order Sepiida; family Sepiolidae; genus Sepiola; species Sepiola atlantica. Next base: position 158,642,642 of record OY744521.1, on the reverse strand, counting down.
AGGGGCGATTTCTACCCCACAACAGTAACCCCTCCTTTTGACCCCATTCTAGTAGATATTGGAGGTGATTTTCTAAGAATTCTGCCATAGCCTTCGGTTTTGACTACAGGCAGAAAATAGAGTGTTGCGTCATCAGCAAATATTTTTATCGCGGACGTAATTGCACCAGAGACGTTTATGATAAGCAAGATTAAAAACAAGTCCAATAATCGATATATGGGGCGAATTCGCCTTTACATAATTTAGTTTAGATCTACGGCTGTCGATGACGACAAGGATCTGTTGTCTGTCCAAGAAGGCCATTTAGTAATACTGTACGAATAAATGTTAATGAGAAGCCATTCATGTTAGATCTTGTCAAATGCTTTGAATACATCAAACGCTCTAGCTTCACCTGCCATATCCAGTATATGGTATATGCGTTCCGAGATGACGATAATAATATGCACAGTAGAACGTGCTTGCCTCATCGATACTGTTCGCAAGTAAGTAGTAACTAATTTACGAGATGATGGTCAAGTAAAATATTATGAAAAAATGTTTACATATGTGGTAAACAAATGTCATCCATCTTCCGAGTTGATTTTTTACCAGTACAATGCAAGGTCTCATGAATCGCATACATTGCATACTGCCACTCTCTTTGTCTAGGAACAGCGTGTATATCCATGTTACAATCCAGCTATTGTTAAATCCAATCAGCACTACATTGTAAATTACTTAAAAAAATACAAGATATGTAAGTAAAGTATAAACATTTAAAAACGTTTATGATGAAGGAATACACAAAAATGTTTACATTTTTTTACAGGAAAATATACTTTAAAGCGTGAAGACAATGCTGCAATTTTGCTTGAATTGAGTGTGAGTCGTTTCATTAGAATATGACCTTTATTTATTAAATGACCTTCGTACATAGACGCGCTAAAGTAAGACAACTAAAAAATTCATAAAAAATGAATAAGTATATCAAGCAAAGAGGCTCGTATGATCTTACATTGGGAAACATGGATAACATTATTTAATTAAATAAAATAAAACATGCAGATATGTTCACAAGGAATATCAATGTAAGAGACGACCTCTTGATTAAGCATATCGGTACACATTTCTCAGAAGTGAATTTAATAAACTTTGCCTAACCTGGGCTCATTTAAATCATGAAAATATCTAAATTAATTATTCCGGTCATCAAAGATTCAATGTGTCAATGTACCGGCATCGAGATTCAGCACATTGGGCAAAATATGTTCCAGGATTATATATAGACAAAACAATGAGATCCCTTTGACAGGATTCATAGAAAAGTATGATTTGTTTGCAAGAGAATAATGTGCTTCTTTGAATGTGTTACATTCTAAGACTAAACTAATAATGACTCAGCTATGATGACGATAGTCGCCGCCTGTGTGTATGCAACATGTAATGTATGCCGAAAACTAAATGAAATGATAAGTTTTACATTAATTGACTTAGCATATTATGGTGTCGGCTGATTTAGCTTTGTTAAATTTCTATTTAGCCAACTGCTAGATGCGAAGTTGAACTCTAAACAAATAGAGAATTATGAGTAGAAAAATCTAATGCGAAGTGTGTAAAGTTCTTCAGTTATGTTATGCCAGGGGTCGTTCTCTCCTTGCTAAAATTTGACGTCAATTTAACTCGAATGTATTAGTATTTAATTGCATAAGCAATTACGTGTTGCGATAATTAAACAAAATGTGGGGTCAGATTATTTTATGGCGGCAACTGAAAACCGTCAATTTCCAGCAAACTGTGGAGTAAAGACCGAGAGAGAAGATGGGGAGAGGAAAACATCAAAAAATATAAAAAGAGTAAGTGAAAAAGACAGAGAAATAAGAACAAAACAGCGAGAGAAGAAGAGGAGAACGAGAGAGTGAAGAAATTAACGATAGCAAAATCAAATTATAAGCAATACAAATGCACAATAAACAAAATGCACGTTCAGAAAAAGTGAAAAAGGCGCAGTCAAAAACAAGAAAAAGTAGTACACCTCTGCAATAAATGTATAATATATCTATGAGTTTCTATGAATAGATTAGATAAACATCACTCTATTTAATTCATGTAAAGACTACCTCATGATCTATACAAATATATCTCCATATAAATACTGTTATGTGGCTGTATCTCGTGGGTATATGTTTATAGGTGTAATATTTTTGTCTCTTACACATCATAACATTTACTTAAATATTAATCGAATATTAATGGCAATAAAAATAAAATATCGTGAAATAGTCTGTTCAAACTTATTTTTTAAATAATTTAATTACGAAATTAAATCAACAATAATGCAATTTGTTTTACTTATAATTACAGAAGAAATGTAATCGTTTGTTAATAAGAAAATAATGAATTAGTTTATGACGTTTCAACATTTAAAAGGAATTCATTATAATTTGCACAGTCGAATTGATTAGTCGCTTTAGAATTATTCGAATCCTTATGTATTAAAAAAGTGAACATTTAGAAAACTTTTCACATCGAATAATTAAAAAATAGATTAAAACAGCATCACTTTAACACACTTAAATATACTTTTACAACAACTTGGTTCGATTAATAATGTGATGAAAACACGATATTCTAATAATTACATGTAACTGTCAAAAACAGTTTATATTAAATAATTTAGTAATAAACAGCATTATACAACACACGAATAAATAGGAAAGTTAAAAGTCTTCCAGGCAACGCCAGTTGGCTCCAGCTATTGTTGTATCATTTACACATTAAGAAATCTGTAATTCCATAAATACATTCATTCAAACCTATCTTCAATATCAGTTACGCAATTTTAATATCTTATTCATTTCGTTGAGAGACGGGCCATTCTTGCTCCAGATAAAATTCGCATACATCTTAATCATATTCACGAAGATCTAGGAATAAAGTACTAGTTATTGAAATCAATTTCTCGATCCGCTAAATCGAGATAAAGTCCCTTCCATGTAACATGAGACAAAAAAGAAACAGTTACATGACTCCCGTTGATGAATACTCCTAGAATGTATGAAAGTATTATTTTTGCAAGTTAGTTTACGCTTGAAAAATCAAAAAAGCAAAAGGGATTTTCATCACGTAATTTATTTGATGTACTTTCAACCACACAATAGTGACAGCAAGCGCTAAAAACGCAATCGATTAGCAGTGAATAATCTCTTCTGATAACCTGATATTATTTATCAAATCATTTGTTTTTATGAGCATATAAAACTAATGCACGAATTATTTTTGTTTTTATTAATAATTATATTTCTGTTTCGTCGAATTATAGTTTCACAATCAAATTCTAAACACCACACAATTATGGGTATTTATAAGCTCTGCGAAATGTGTACTATTCTTAAGTTACATTGTTATCTTAAGGATTTTGGCGGGAAACTTGCATTTATTTGTATTTAATTACATCAACAATTACGTGTTGGGGTAATTACACAAAATATGGGATCATATTATTTTATTGTGTGAATTAAAAAACTATCAAGTTGCAGTGGAACGAGAAGTAATGATTCAGAAAAGAAAAACGGAGGAGGCAACATAAAGAGAGGCACCAAAAGAGTTAGAAAAAAACTCCGATAATGTGCAAGTAAGAGATATAAAATGATAGAGAGATATAAAGAAGCAACGGTACTAAAATCAAATTGTAAAAATAAGAACTATACAATCGAAAATCAAGATTAAGAAAACATAAAAAAAAGGGTCATTAAAACTATGTTGCATACTAATCCTCTAAGGTGAGGCTAAACGGCTTACGTTTTACAATCAATTGAATACGCGAGTTCATACTGTATCTTTTTACCGCGTGCCTCATGCAATGCTGCCGCTTGTTGGATTCCATCCCTATGAGTGACGACACTTGCAGTTAATTGTTTCAAAACCATAAAAATAAAGAACCATTGACTTGAAGATAAAAAAACCTTCATTGACGCTCGAAGTGGACACTTTCTTCTGCCAACGACGGTATGCCGCGAATTCTTGTCGACGAATTTTCTCTTTATTATCGTAGGTGTCCAGATATTATACCACATCTGCCCCCTTAAATTCTTTTACGAGATTCCCGTTTCTTCCTTTCCCTCTAACACACTGACAACCAGTATCGTGAAAACATTTTAGGAACTCGGTAACCCGATGACATGTGTCGTGTTTACATTAAAGTGTGAATTAAAATAACTAGTTGAATACTAACAAAAGTACCCACTTACTATATAATAAATATACCCCCAGAAAGGATCGAATAGACAATTCCAGAAGTATATATATATATATATATATATATATATATATATATATATATGAATGTCTATAAATAGATAAGAGATATGCACACTTAAGCATAATTTAACAGCTACCATCTTAAATGTATACACATATAACATATATATATATATACATATATATATATATATATATATACATATGTATATATATATATATGTATATATATATATATATATATAATCAATGAAACAGGCGGGTGGAAAAAAAGAAAAATTGTTAAAATTTACCTTAAGGCGTTATCGTCTGACTCTTTAAAGAGTAACGTCAGAATGATAAATAAAAAACTAAAAGTCGAATGAGATATGAAGAGAAAAAATGGTTTCAGTTGGAGGAAACGATTGAGAGAGGAGCTCACTACGTTGGCAAGACATTCCAAAGATTAGAATTCAGAATATCCCACCACATACCACGTGATATTCGCTTACACAAGGTTTCGAGATCATCCGAGAATTTTCAGGCACAGGAATCAGCCATCGGTAATCAGCTCGTTAGTACAAATAGTAGTTCTGACAACTATTCCGATGGGTGGTTTTCTGTTTTACACAGTGCCAGGTCGAACTACCATCTCAATATTATTGAGGCGTTAGTTATTAACAATTCTCGTCCTAGCCGGTGTAGACAAACTATTTTGAAGCATCAGTTAAAGATATTTAATCATTCAAAGCCACCATAACGTTGAGAGATTTACTTTTTCCCCCTCTCTCAATCGGATCCTCCAACTGAAACAATTTTTCCCTTGATATCTCTTTCGACATTTAGTTTTTAATTTATCATTCTGACGTTTCCTCTTAGAGGGTCAGACGATAAGGCCTTAAAGTAAAGTTTAACAATTTTCCTTTTTTTTCCACCCGCATTTTTCATTGATAACAATAATGCTTCTTCTAAAATTTATCCTACGATTTTATGTACACGATATTTACTTACATATATATATATATATATATATATATATATATATATATATATATATATATATATATATATATATTGTATGTGTATATATAAAATGCTGAGTGACCGTGTCTATAGATCTGTGTATATGTGAGTTATTTTCACCTCTTATTGTTAGTCTATTATTTATTTAAATAAAGTATTATTTTTTTTTAATCCGGTATGAAAATAAACCGAGAAACTGAGAATAACATGACGAAAAAGGTGAAAAGAAAATATAGAAAGTGAGTACAATATGAGGATAAGTAAGGAACAATATATAAGATTAAAATAAAAGGAATGCACATTCTAGAAAAGTTTTAAAAAGTGTGAATGGAAACACTCGCAAAATCATATCAGTAAATATATACTAGATCTATAAACTATAAGTGCATATACTTATATATCTGTTGCAATATAATATTATGGATTAGCATATCATGTTATCATATTTAACGCACATTAAACCAGATTATACAATCAGCAAAGATCGGTTATTAGTAATAAAATTGGTTTTGCAAAGGTAAACGATTCCGACGTTCACATTTAAAAATGAGTTGTTCTAAATTTAAATCATGTCGTCACGCTAGTATAAACATTACACATTTAAATCAATACACTTTGATAAGTGGCATTAGGTGTATTGATGTGAATAATATGTAGTTGACAACTATTTTGGATGACAGAAAATATAAATTGTTTGTAAAATAATTAAATTGCAACAATTTTAAATAAATAAAGAATCTCTATATTCGTTTTATTTATTTAATATTTAGCTTACAATGACAATTATTTCTTTACGGAAGAAAACACTTTTTTCTTAATACATTGTTATTATTACAAAGCCATATTATTTTAAACATTAAATTATGGAATTTCAACGTAGTCACACTTATATTAATAATATTATCTGTATGTGCCTCGTGTGTCTATGTATATTTTTGTGATATCTGTGTGCACGTCAATTACGCATACTTATCCATTTGCTTTTGATCTAATACTTGTTGAAACAAAAATGTAATCGCGGTAAATAAAACAAAAATTTTGAAATCGTATTTTAACAAATTATTAAATCATTAAATGTTATCCACCGGATGCAAGTCAGTGATTCGTACCCTTTGTAAATAGTCACGCAATTACTTACTGACACTACCAATTTTGAAGTGCGTTTGCAATACATTCATCATGAGGATTGAAACAACATTAGCTTCAGAAACTTTGTTATAGTTTTGTTTATTCGCCCTAATCAAAGCATGTGGACACTGAGACGCAATCTTTTACTGTGATTTAGGGTCATTTTAAAGGAGTCCTCCTAAGTGGGGAATTATGAAGCAAATATTATGTTCACATAATTTTATTTTATTTTGCATATTTATACATTTAGGGATACAGGGAGCAGGAAGGAACTTAGAAAGGAAGGCGATCCGAGTAAATGACTCATTCAAAGAGAAGGTTTACTGGCATCCCGGGAACTCTACAGTGAGGAGTTGGTATTTTGCTATTAATCGGGTTGATTGGGGTCATTTTTGTTGAAAGAGTACAAATGCAGTTGGAGCACAATTTGTGGGAGTACTTGAAAAACAAGCACAATCAGGCAACATTGCTTTCATCGAATAAATAATTTAATGACAAAACGGCATCGTAATAATTACATTGAAGTTTAGAATACAATATACAAATAAATTTACAAAAAAGTAATAATGGAAACGCAAAATAAGAATAACACTTTAAAGACCCCCAGGCCACACCGGTTTTCTACAGCTATTTACTTTTAATTAAACAACAGAATACAATATTTGTACTTCGTGGACAACATTCATTAGATCCTGTAATTTTAAATAATTTTGCAAATTAAAGCGACACTTTATAAACAAAATAACTGGAATTATAGGACGTTGTTTATATAAGGGTCCATATCAAATATAATAAGTGTACCACTGGAAGATTAAGTTCTCAGTAATAATACCATGTTATTCAAAAAGGGGATTAATTAAACAGCATTAAAAAACATTAAATATCGCTGTTAAGATATTATTTAGTTACTTTTTGTTGTAAATGGGTTTGCTGTTATGAAGATATGTTGATCAGATGTCATGGCAAGAGAGAAACGCGTAGTTATGTGTAATGAAATAATAATCGTTGAATCAATGATGCTTATTAACAAGAGCATCAAACAATTCCTATTTCATTACGCGTATCCGCGCGTTTTTTCTCTCTTGGTCTGACCTTTTATTAGACACCATCATAACATCACACGGAGTAACAACCAAAAGTGACTAAAAATGTTACGCTATCGCTCTCACTTACTATCTCTAAGCACACACACACCAGTAAAATGAATTTAAATATGAAAAATATTCTTATCATACCTAAGGTAGCGATATGCAATTGAATGAGTCTGCATGCGTTTAACGGCGCTTCAACAAAACAATAAAAAACACTTATGTTTAAGGCGCTAAAAATAATACATAAAATTTGGCAGTGGCTATTAAACAGGGGTAAATTGCTATTCCACGGGCTTCGTAGATGTTCGTTGGTTTCGAGCCTTTGTAAAGGTCAAGCAGTTCTGAGGATTAGTAACACTATAGAAACGCGTACATAATGTGTGTAAAAATAAAAATAGTATATATATATATATATATATATATATTTGTATATGAATACAAAATATGCCTCCTCTTTCCGCATAGCTGTTATCTACTAAAATACAGTTTAATTATACCTAATTATTAAGTTCTGACAATAGAATAACGAAGCGGTCTATTGAATAGTGTTGATCGAGTCATAGTCCTGTCGGATCTCTTATACGTTTCATGTCGCACTTTCATTGGGAAATACATGAGCAATCCACGCCAGCGATGGGCTACATAGCTATTTAACAACCGTTCACAAATAGTTGTCCTTATTGATTTCGATTTGACATTTATAATCACGAAAATGGGATGTGTCGACAAAAAGAGCTAGACCATGCACAAACTGTTATATATCGGCATTTTTAGATAAGAACAGGTGGTATGTATTACTTTAATTATTATGTCTTCTGTCTTCATCTTAGAAAGTATTCTCAAATGGTTTGGTCGATGTAAACTCTGATGTTCTTTAGGGGCGTCTAGTTTTATTTGGAAATCGTTATGTCGATACTCGGAAATCCGTACGGGATTTAACTTTCTTTATTTAATATCGTTCCGTCAGTCATATCCGGATAGAATCTTTATTTAATCTTACTTATATTGTTTAGGATCGCATGTACCCTAGATCGAACTTTCAGCTTCCCGAAAACTGTCACTTACAACGGAATATGACTTAGCACTTCATCTGCTGTACTATGTGTCTCTACATCTTTCGTATATCTATATGTTCTATATAAGTAGGCTGAACAATGTATATATGGTGATTAAATAGAGGGTTCGCTTAGAAAGTTCGTACAGATTCCTACTTTGACAATACTCACCTTGCGATTAAACTGTGTCCATCGCTTTATTGCAGATTACAAAATAATCAATATTTCAGTAAATATGAGTTATAAAAAGCTGAAAATAACACCATCCAAGGACTGTATTAAGGTGAGATAAATCCTAAAATTTCATCAAAATTCATGTCATATTTAAAAAGTTATGTAATTTTTTTAATATTCAAGGAATTTTCACCGTCCATCGCTTTATTGCAAGTCTTCTAAGATAATGTTTTAGCTCAATATAACAATACCAAAGCATCATAAATTTATATTGAACACATTTTCTGGGGAAAATTAACAAAAACAAAGGCACATCCCGAGGGCTAAGTGTCAAACAAACGAATTATTTGTCCACATATCCCCCATGTTTTGAAATTACATTAAACAACCTTTTGTCCACCGAGGAGGTCAATTGTTTGATCTGAGATGGAGTAATGGTTCTGGCAACGTCGACTATTTTGTTCCAAAGGGCATCCTTCGAAGAAAACTGCTCTCCTCCCTCATAAACTCCTCGTTTCAATATTGACCATAGGTGTTCGATGGGGTTAAGGTCCGGAGAACACGGTGGCCAGGACATGAGGGTTTCTCCAACAAAGCCCTGAGATCCAAGGAAGGATGTAGTTGCCCTAGCAGCATGAGATGGGGCATTGTCATGCATAAAAATAATCTTAAAACGACGTGACAAGGGAAGATCATCTAGCCATGGTAACAAATTCTCATTTAGAAAGGCAGTGTAGGCATTGCTGGTGAGCTTGACACCTTCTGGCACTTGGAATGGTCCACATAGCTTATCCCCAATAATTCCCGCCCAAAACATTATGCCTCCACCTCCCTGTTGGCGACGAAATCTATAAGGCGTTGGAGTTCCATTTGGATTCCAAACTTTGGCCCATCCGTCCGGTCCATCAAGGGTAGCACGAGCCTCATCTGTAAACAGAACATTTTGGCAATCCATTTTCATATATTTTTGTGCCCAAGCCAATCATTTTTCTTTGTGGGTTTGGCTCAATGGAGGCCTTGTAATAGGTTTGATGTTCCTTGCCATTTCATTCAGTACATTGCATCGGGCTTGTCTGGACCTTGGTATGACTCCAGCCCTCGCAAAAATTGTTGCACTGGTGCTGTTTGAGTTGCGCACAATCTCTCTACGAATTTTTCGAAGATCCCGATCAGAAAGGTTCCTCCTTGTGCACTTATCTTTCCTGGACTTGATGTTGGGGTTCTTGACGAATGTAGCTAAAGTTCGGGGATCCCTTTTTAGTTATGTGGCTAAATTTATGATCGAGAGTCCTTCTGCTAGTCCTGCAATAATCCTCTGCTTCTCGGTAGCTGTTAAACGTCCTTTTTTTGGCATTTTATGAGACCTGCAATAAAGCAATGGACGGTGAAAATTCCTTGAATATTAAAAAAATAACATAACTTTTTAAATATAACATGAATTTTGTATGAAATTTTAGGATTTATCTCACCTTAATACAGTCCTTGGATGGTGTAATTTTCAGCTTTTTATAACTTATATTTACTGAAATATTGATTATTTTGTAATCTGCAATAAAGCGATGGACACAGTTTATACACTTGATATAAGAACAGTTGTCTTCATGATGCAATTAATACAAACACTACATTGTATAAATGAGTGAGAAAAGGTAGATCACAAATAAATGATATATCATTTCGTATTGTACTTACACATCAACTCTTCCCTGAATTCTAATTAGTATTTTTCTGTGTATAACGTGTAAACCAAGAAGCCGTCTCTCTAACAAAACTACCAATTCATTTATTGTCTATATTTGTGTACCCCAAACCAAACGTAATAGCCTGGAACACACTTACTGTCTAAGCACTTCCTATTCATGATACATAAAAACACTGGATTGCTACTCTACACTTCAGCATGGTTGTATTCATGTTCAATTTCAACAAATACTTATCGATCGTCCTCTTAAATAATACAAGTTTACCAATTCCATTCATTGTTGCCAATCCTTGCAAGGTATTTCAATCATCCAAATGATAATTTAATTATCTATATCCTCAAGATGCTTCTAGCCTAGTTAAGTGGTGACATATCCAGATAAAAACATAATGGCAGAAGTGTTGATGTAGATTATTTGGATTAAACATGTACTCCTAATCGATACATTTTTCTCACGCGACACCTATTACTGGCAGATAGCGGAAATAGAAAGTCATCAGACATGATTTTCTTACATAACAGAATACAAAAAGCAGAAAACCCGTCTAATATACGGAAGGGTTTATTGAGCCGACGGGTAAGCATCCCAAAATAAAAAAAAACATACACGTTAATCACATCGGATACATTTATGATCTCTTAATGACAGAAGAAAGGGAAAGATATGTACATTTCGAATTGTATTACACATTTTATGAGAGCATATTTACCGCGTGTTCACAGTTCTATCTTCAGTTCATAATAGGTGGAATCTTACTCAGAACTCCGTTGCTTGTGCATATGTGCCGTTATCTCCGCCCAAATATAAGTTCCATCTTCTCAGCACAATCAGGTCTTCTTATTTCGGGCTAAACCACTTGATCCCTTCTTGCAGCTGTCTACATAACCTTGAATAATCGCTTACACGTATTAGCAAATTTAACAACAAACAACGCACGTACTCTCATATTTAACAAAAATACAACAAAGTATGAGAAAAAGAGTTATATTTAAAACAAAAACACATATGGATACACATCGGACAATGGGTAACTCAACAGAAATACGTGAATTGATCGGACAAAAGAGGCATATTTTTTTTAGAATATATTCAATATGTACATTACCCCATAGAAAAACATTTGAAACCATCACAGAACGATGAACACACGGCAGCTCTAATGGAGATTAGCAGCTGTGTCTAAAAATGCTAATTCAAACAAAACGTGATTGACTTCATCAAATACATTTGATTATATGTTGGAAAGTTACCGACCATATGCAAATTATTGTTGGGAATTACTAAAGAAAATATTGTTATCGATGATTTTAGCTTCAAATTTCGGACTCAATGAAGTTAGTGGGTTTCAAAATGATGCGTTTCTTAACTAGGAGATAGTGAAAATATTTTCGTCAAAGCCAACATATATATTTCTATTCACATCGAGTGTTCTCAACGATGTAATGTATACAAATATATTAAGTGCGGACTGAAACTAGAAAAGTAAGTTAACGTATGTCCTTACATTATGATCCAACACTCCTCAAACGATAAAGGTCAGTTATAATATAGAATATGCAAGACATTTAATCAATTGTGATCCCCTCGCGAAACTATTTGAGAAAACTGTATCATATAACAATATTATAGGTGTCAATCAGCGATTTACATTTTGATATCTGTATGCCAAACATGCACTCTTTGAGTTGTCAAAAATAGCAAAACAGTATTAAATAGTTATATTGAAGTGAACATTAATAGTAAACATTTAAAAATAGTGAGAGGAGAATTTTATTGTATAACATATATTTCTGATGTAAATATTTAAGTTTCTAAGCTTATCCTATATCTCTGTTCCGAACTGTATCCACAGTGTTAGCTAAGTAATGGTTAATTATTTTAAAGACAAAATGGCTTTGTTATTTGTATGCAGATATTTAATCCAGCTTCCTTGACTACAACCTGCTGAACACATCACATAAGAAAAGCCTAACTTTTAGATTACTCTTTATTGGATCTAAACAGACAAGAGTTCTCGACTAACTACTAACACAAGTTCCTGATTAAACTACGCCAACATCAACGTTCTGATATTCTTTTTGAAACAGCATGGGTGTAGATCAACTTACAGAATGACCATGCGGCAATCGGGACATCATACTACACTGATGACAAGTCACCCAAATAAACGTCAACCGTAAAGCAGTAACATATTTAATGCCGGGCCACTAAGAATCCTACACTTACTGACTTCAACGACACAGATGAACATGTTTGCTGCCGCTATATTCAAACTTTGTGATTGACGACTCTGCGAGATCCTAATGTGGCAGTCGGGGCCATATGTAAGGTCTTTAAACACAGAATGCAATCCTGAGAGATCCATTCATCACGTGTCCATATTTATTCTCTATTTAATGATTACTATATACGCTTAATATACATTTTAAATATCTACAACAGAAATGGATCGTAAATTTGCAGTTAGAAATATAGAAGTTACAACAGGCAAACAGAATCATCTCCATACAATGTCTGATTACAGGAGATTTTTTTGAATACAGATTCTTCATTTTTTGTCAATTTTCATTTGATACAAATCGGAACAACATGTCGAGTATGGTTGGAAAAGCTGCCAATGTTCTTATTGGCACAGGAAAGATAATTGACTGAAACGGCCATTTGTGATCAGTAGTTTATTAAGATTGCGGTTAGGCGTCATTATTTTCATCTTAACCGCATTGTTGACTTTAACATATCTCTGTTATTACTTGATTACTCTTGAATTCGTGTTTGTATAATTATTTACATGTTTATTTTTACTGTTTTTTTCTGTACTTTTCATTACCTCTGTATTGTGTATTCTGTGACATCTTAAAAATGTATTTGTTGATTTGTATTCCTCCAGGTGTTCTTATTGGTGTTATTCTCTACGTAGGTTTCGTCGTTTATTTATTCGTCTTAGAAATCCGGTTTTTTATTTAACAATTCGATGCATTTTACAAGCTCCTTTTATTAAGGTGTACAATTTACTTGCATATGACATTTTCTATTTCCAACGTCTTTTATTTTTTACATATCTTCTGCTCAACTTTATACCTTTAACTAACCTGCCCATCTTAAATAGCTGAACATATAAATTTAGAAATTAGGAAAATAATGGGACTGAATGAGTATGTTTTGTACTTCTCTGTTTCTGAATTTCTCTCTATTTGTCCGTATATCTGTGTATCAGTTTGTATGTTTGTCTGTCTATATGTATGTCTGTCTGTATGTATGTATGTATGTATCTCTCTCTCCCTATCGCTATATATATATATATATATATATATATATATATATATATATATATATATATATATATATTAGTATTTCATGTATCCACATAAAATGTTATAAGGAGATATATTTTTTTATGTATCAATTTTCAGTATTTACTTCAACAGTGCTCGATACGTAAGTGGAGCAATATATATATATATATATATATATATATATATATATATATATATATATATATATATATATATAGATATATATATATAGATAGATAGATAGATAGATAGATAGATAGATAGATAGATAGATAGCTATATGTATATACTAGAAAACTATTTGAAACTTTGTATCACAGATATAGCTCGGTTTAGATGTGTGGATTCGGGGCAAAACAACTTGCAAAGCACGTTAAATATAACATAATTAGGGTAAACAAAATGGTCTCGTTCTGCTCCCAATAATATATATAAATATATATTTATACATATATATATATATATATATATATATATATATATATATATATATATATATATATATAATATAAAGTTGGGACGTTATTCCCATGTATCTTTGACGACAGTAAGAACATAACCACATGCATCAATAACTACTAAAGCCATCATTTCATATTTACTCGAGCGTGTTTCAAGAAATGTATGAGTATGTTCACATTCTTAGAATAAATATTATTTTAGACCGCCATCACAGTCTCTCAAAAACATACTAGATGCAGATTGTAGCAAATGTTTTTCTCTAACATTGTTCTACTCACACCTTCCAATTAGCGCCGGTAGATAATTACATCGGATAATGTATATAATGATGAATGTAATTGTTTAATTTCATTCTTATAACAAGTCCATACATAACATACCGGATGTGTAAATCGAACAATAAGCCCTCACTAAGACGCCTTGCTAATCTTGGAATACTGGATAACATAACATTATTCACGGTCTTTGGTTACTTGCAACTATTAACAATAAACTTCAACTTATACTTGAATTTTAGATAAAATTAACGAACGGGTTAACTTCTACTGTACATTGCTCCTAAATGGCGTCACGTACCTATCAATCTCATCGAGTAAATCTAGTTCAGTTATGAATCTGCTAGTGTTACACGTATACTCTTTTATTCACCAAAACATTTTTGACATATAAACCTGGGCATTTATATACATAACAATGTAATGCGTCTTACTCACTTTAACACAGTATTACAGTGTAAAACAAGGAGAGGTGTTCGGCTAAAACATATCCAATTGCTCATAGATATATTATGGAGGTCTACAATCTCTTTTTACACGCCGCTGACAGTAATAGTTCACACAACCCAGATAAACTTTTTTCGATTTTGACCAGCCATACGTATCAAATATTACACAAACAATCGAACATCCTCAGAATTGTTTTTTCCCCAAAAGATATTATTAGTATTGCTTTTCTTTCCTAAGTTTCAATCTTATACAATTATCGAAAACAGTGATATTTTGCGGAATGCTAATTCAACTTAATACGTCATCCACTCAGCATATAATTTATTTCCTTGTATTTTCGTTACATTAAAACATTTACCATTCATAAACACCCGTTTTCTACGCCTGGAAACCCCTCTCTCTATACCTCTTTATTGTGTATTTACTTATTACTATGAAAAAATAGTTGATTTATTCGGTTTATTTTTATTTATTCATTTCTATTTTTCAAAATATACTTCACCTTAAATTGTAGTATCTGTTATTGTATATCTTTTTCTCGCGATCAGTGAAGGAGAACTATATCTTGACTGTGGCAATTTCCTCGTCTGCATGACTATTTGTCGATTTTACAATTCGGTTATTTACGGTTCATTTTTATTTTTTGCTAAGTATTATGATACTATAATTGTTCGTTTCACTCTTCGGTCAGTTAACAAAAACTTCTTATAGACTGTGGCACTTTTAATTTTCTCACCCAGGTTTTGAATGTGGTACCACGTTATCTCAATCCCTCTGTTTATTAGTGTATTTACTTTCTTACAATGCACACAACGGTTAAAGTCATTCGGTTTACGTTTACGTATACATTTGTCCGTTTCAAAATATACTTCAAATTACAGTCAGTATATGATACTAAATGTATTTTCATTTCGGTCAGTGAAGGATAAATCTTTCTAGACTGCAGCAATTTTTATTATTCGATTAGTTTTTTTCTCTTTAGGTATTTGCCAATCTTACAATAATTTTTTCTAAGATTTATTTTCATTTTTACTAAGTGTTATAATAGTATACTCCTTCTTTTCTCACCTCTGACGGTGAAGAATAAATCCTTCTAGCCTGCACCAACTTTTGTTCAAAGGAGGTGAATTTGGGACCTCTCACAACATCTATCTATCTTTATTAAGTTACTACACCAAACATAAAGGTTAATTTACTTAATCTCGTCATTTTTCGATCAGTGACGGAAGAATCTTTCGACACTTACGCCAAATTTGATATTTTTGATTACTTTGCGTCTATTAAACTATTTGTCGATTTGAAAATTCATTTCTACTTTTTAGGCTTATTTTTATCTTTTACTAAGTGTTATGATATGATAACTATTTTTTGCTCTCCTGTGTCAGTGAACAAAAGTCGTTCTAGACTGCGGACATTTTTGTTTTTCCCTACGGGATATTAATGTTAAACACATGAAACAACAATCATTGTTTATTAATTCATGTACATTTAATCTCCAAAAATAAGCACTCAAGATTAGGATAAAAATTGCCTGAATACAGACTGATTTTAATTTCACTGATCATAGTAAGCTTCACGCTTATTTTTTGATCACATGTTCTTATTTGGTGGGGATGGGAGTAGTGTTTTTTACTTTTACTTACAATCGTAATGATGGGGGCAGTCAAACAAAACATTGAGAAATCTATTTTGATGACACCAAATTGGATATATACCATGTTACTCACCTGAAGAACTTAAAGTGTCCTTTTCAACATCTTTTAAAAGAATGAATACTCTAATATATATATATATAAATTTTTAATATATATATATATATATATATATATGTGTGCATACAGACATGTACACATCTTACACACTCATGGAGATGCTTCGATAGTTAGCTATAAAGACAACTATCTCAGAGGGCTAACAGGACATATCTGAAGAAAAAAAGAACGAAAACTATCAGATAAAAACTGAAATTATATATATATATATATATATATATATATATATATATATGTTTGTGTGTGTGTCTTTTTCTTAATTTTCCTTTCTACTCTTTATCAAACTTATTGTTGTTTTCCGTTTTTCTCCCTTTTTTATATTCATGCTATGCCCTTCTAGGAGGGCATCATCTATTATTTAGTAGTTTTTCCTATTGTTATTTGCGATTATATATATATTTCATTAGGTATATCCACACATTTACGAATAGAGTCACCCAGTATCATCATTGCAATGAGTGCGTCTTAAATCCGCATTAGTTTATGTCTTAATGTATACATCTATGTGAGGTACTATGTTGTCCAGTTTCATTCTTATATAATGTGAGTGTTTTTATAATAGTTCTTAAGATCCAGCGTATATCTTTATTTTGTTGGTTATCTTCTTCAGAATTTAGTTTAAATGAGCTTTCTTTTTATTTGAGTTGTTATTTTCTTATTGTCTAATTACTATCTGTCAGCTTCCAAAAAAACACGATAGTTGTAGTTTCACGCTGCCTTCATCGCCATTAATTAAGCAGTCTCTGCCTATAGTAATGTTGAGTGTTCTCTTCTCCATGTTAAGTAGTCAACAATGTACATTTTGAATCTCTCTTGAATTTCAACGCTAAAGAATTCCGTTGTATATATAAAATTCCCTAAGTCGTATACGCAGGTCGTCGAAAGCCATGATATTGCCTGTTTGTTGAATTTTCGATGGGGGCATGGCGTTTCACCTATTTATATATTCTTGAGTGGAAGTATGGTTATGATAAAAACGAGTTGTGAAAAATGCCTCTGTGTATCCTTATCTTCGTCTAATGTTCTCTTTCAGCTTGCTGGTCTAGTTTTCATAATGTTCTCAATAATGTGTATACTCTTCTCAGGTATTTTGGACATACCTCAATATTCAATGATCTTAAAGCGTTGTTTCGTAGGCCTTATTAAAGTTTATCCATGTCATTAGTTTTTTCATTTATTTGCTTTATACATTTTCACGATATTTTAGTCGATGTATAGCAGGCCAAGTGTCACTCTTGTCGCTTTCCGGCATCTTTTCTATTCACCTGGTAATAGTACACAGTTATACAGTCGTACATGCTTTATTTTTGTATATTTTATTGAGAAAATTATTTTCAAATTAAAAACGTTTCATAAAGTAGTATAAATGCATTTTTGGAAAAAATATATTTATTAACCAAAAATAATTGATGTTGCAACAAATGGTTTAATTAGTACAAAAATAATATATATATAGTATAGAACTAAAATGTATAAATTGCTTTTTGCCGTAATATAATAGCACAATTACAAACAAAATCCATATTATACATAGAATAACAGAAAACATCTTTCTTTTCTATACTATCATACTCTCAATCGTCCGTGACATCTAAGATGCCGATTACCTATTTAGCGGGTGTGCTGATGAAACATCATACTACTCACACTTGCCAAGAGGCTCGTTCCACATGTGAAAGAAGTCGCAGTTTGACACATTATCGTTGAATATTATATTACATAGACATTTGATTTGAATGTGTCATATTTGAAGCCAGAAAAAAAAAATTACGTTTTAAGGGGATGTGCGTTCTGGTCATTAATGCGTTTTATTGACATTCATCAAATGTTTTGGGATGGCAAATTACTGTACGGATCGTTTACTTCTATCTATTTATTTCTATTAATGTAGGTTCTCTTTTCGCAGTCCACTCCGGACAGTCCATTACATGTATACATTATTTTACATTTTGTGTTAATCTTTCATCTGGAATACTGATCGTTTTGAAACCAGCTTACTTATTTCCAGTTTAGCATTTGTTTGTTTTTTTTTATTTACGACTTCATATATTTTTTTTTTTTCGATTCATGTTCATTCTCTTCTTTCACATTGTTATTCATTCTATTGTGATATTGCGCTTCTCATATATTTTCAAATAATTGTTTTGTTTTGCCCAACTAGGAAATGCTATTTTACTTTTGTATCCGTTTACCTTTTGAGATAACGGGCTGTCATTGCTTCTAAAATTAGTAGTGTGTCTGTTCTATTCAGATGTGTATATGTATTATCTAAATTTCCACTCCTTAGTTATATCCGTTTTATTTCTTCATGATTCTTTGTCAGTCTTTTTCTGCCGTGTCGAACATATCATATATCTCATTGTTGTGTGTTCTATTTGGGTCGATTAAAAGCGTCTGCTTCTTTTTATAGTTTGTTGATTTAGGGTTGCAGCCTGGTTTCACATATATAATTTCTCGGTACATTCTTTAGATGGGATTTTGTCTCGTATTTATTAGTCCGATAATTACTGCTTTGACCAGTTTATTTATTTCAGTGTTCAATATTATATGTTGAGGTGTGCGAGGCTAGCCTGCGTACCATTTTTTAAATCATTTCTTCAATTGCTCTATACTAAAGGAAAGGATATTATAATAATAATAATAATAATAATAATAACAATAATAATAATGAAAATAATTATTATTATTATTATTAATATTATTATTGTTGTTGTTGTTGTTATTAGTATCTTTATTATTATCATTATACTTACTCTAAGTTTTTACACAAATTATTATCAGTAATTGCTCACTAATAATAACCAGTTGTGTTCTCCTTAGTATAAGTGCATAACCATACTGCAATTTCCAGCATCTTCCACCCATTTCGAGTAATATTGCATATTATTTTGCGTTATTACATGATATATTTTCCATATATTTCTCGCTAGTAACTACGTTGGTCGTTTCTTAAATCTGAGTGATAATAAGCCTCTCCAAGGTTCAAGCAATCTCGCATCATTCAAGTGGAGGTCTTGGGTTATTCTGCCCATCGGTCTGTGCATCCTTCTTAAGCTCAAGAAAAATCGTGTGATTTCGGCCAAGGCTGGTGCCACCGCATGTGTTTTTTTTTTCTTTGCTCCTCATCCGTTTCAATTTACCTATAGCTGGTAAGCGTGTGTGTTGAGGGTGTGAGTATCGCCTTCAATGAGTTTACTTTAACTTTCGGCTGTTTTCATCACCATCATCACCATCATTCTATTATTATTATTATTATTATTATTATTATTATTATTATTATTATTATTATTATTATTATTATTATTATTATTATTATTATTATTATTATTATTATTGTTGTTGTTGCTGTTGTTTTTATTATATCCTTATATCTTGATAAATAAAAACAAAAGTCATTCAATAAAAATCATCGAAAACATGGACTGTTCATTATGATCTTAATCAGCCCCGAAGGATTGTTGTGAATTGCTGCAAAGAAAACGTTAAGATGGAAGGCATGTATTTAATCATGATAGCTAATGATGTTATAAAAATTCAAATAATCCCGACAGAGAAACGCTCCTTTTTAGACACCATCATTCAATTTATTTTTGTTTTATTTATTTCACATTGAAAAAAATGCGTAATTTCATGTGCTTTATATTGCGCTTTTTTACCATACATTAAACTGACTTTTATTTGTTGATAAATGAACGGGATATGTTGTTTTTTGTGTGACACATAATGTATTTCAGTATTCCCAATATAATAATTATTCCCTCTCTTTCCTTGGAAATGATTATGTTTTTCCATAATAATTACAGAGCTTTCTCCTTTTCATTTTCCGTTGCCTTGCCTGATTTTAACAGCAGTATGCATTAGTTGGTATTGATTGAAGAAATTGTTGTGAAGACGAGGTAATCAAAAGCTAGAGATGTTTGCCACATTCACCATTTCAGCCATTTTCACACGCTATTCAGAAGTATTCGTACTAAATAAGTAGCTATATGAGTATTAGAAATGATTTTCATATGTCATCACTAATACATAACTTACATACAATAAAACATTGGCGTTGTATGACAAAAGAATCTAAATTATTTGCAACGTAATGTTGACTATTCTACATAAGCTCTATTGTAATTGAGCTTGTGCGTATGTCTGTTAGGCAGTCCTAGCCTCTAAAACTACTCGATGGAATTCCACTAAAAAGGAATATGACGTAAACTCCAGATGGCAGGTAAACCTTAGCAGAGTGACATGTGACTATATATACTTCTACTAGTACTACTACTACTACTACTACTACTACTACTACTACTACTACTACTACTACTAATAATAATAATAATAATAATAATAATAATTCTCCTGATACTACTAAGAATAATGATTATTACACTAGCCGAAGGTAAATAAACATTTAATATTCCATAAAGTGACCACCCCCACAACATAAAAGCACACATGCACAAACATATGATGGTGGCACCTGTCTCGGTTGATATAATAAAAAAGTGAAGGGCAAATTAAGCTTGAGGAACCAATGAGAGTGAGCACAATCAGGCTAATGGATTAGTATACGTTTCAAAACATTTTAATCAAGTTATATCTAATTTGATATGAATATCCTTGGTATACATAATTGTCTCATAGATCGATAAACATTCTATATATACGATGTTTCTACTACTACTACTACTACTACTACTACTACTACTACTTCTACTAGTTCTAATACTAATACTATAAAAATAAAAGTGATGGCAACAACTACAGCTGACACCATACACAATTATAATGAATTGTTAAAGATGATGGAAATACCAAATTGGGGGAGCACTAAGCAGACCTCTGTCGGAAAGGTGCGAGAAATATTGTGCTCTTTAAGAGGCTGATTGTTAACCACATTCTGAAGAAGACGAACTGTTTTTTCCAGCTCTAAATCAAAAGTAAGCGGCTTTTGCAATAACGCAACATCACTTTCAATAGTTATCGAGAGAGTTGAAGTGTACACAACACCTGGGGAGACTTGTTGTTTCTAAGATTCCAGCAAGCACTACTGATTACTGTATGTGTGCAATAACTAATGATCGCCCGTGTTAAACTTTTAGTGGGTAAATCATTATAATTGTATAGTTTATAAGTAAATAAATGTTGCGTCAAGCAACTTTGATGAAAATGGTGTTTGATAGGAACACCAGTCAATTTAAATACAAGCACTTTTTCGTAGAAATTACACGTTTGAGTATCTACGGTCCAGTCGAACCCCGTATTGTCAGTTAAAACATTTTGTAACTGAATACATGGAATGTCACTTTCTAGCCGACAACGACAACAAAATGTGTTTATGCCGTTGTATTAGATTTACAATTTTATTTTCAATTTGGTAAAATCTAAATATCTGTCATACAGCACCACAATATATTTCTTAAATGATTTAGCGATTATGCGATCTCATATTTATAATTAATGACTAAAATGACCGCTGTAGAATGAGTATTGTGTATTACACCGAATGAATACAACGGCAATAGATGCACATATATAAACATATGCTGAGAAAGTTAACTGTGATTAGGTATTTATCTGATATCGCTAAGCTAAACGATTCAGACTTCATCTATTTTGAAAGTAATTGTTCTACAATACAATGCGATCGTACTATTGACTAAAAAAGTCAAATTTAAATATTTTTCATTGTAAAAAGTGACATTCGTTACGTTGATATATATATATATATATATATATATATATATATATATAATGAAATTCAAATTCAACTACGGTTTCAGAAACGCCGATTGAAACGATAACTTTGAATTTTTTTAGAATCATGACGCGAGATTTTGTTACACAAATGTCATATTTATTAAATCATTTTTTTTTTTTTATAAATCCCAAATTTTCGGTTTTCAAAAACCTTAATCATGGTAGACAATGCTTTTTCTTTCCTCTTCTGGTGTTATGAAGATATGGTTTTTGTTTTTTTATATGTCCGATCCGTAGTTTTCGCGTACTGAAACGCATGTGTACGATAAGTAAATTCAAATTCAACTACGGTTTTAGAAGCGGCGATTGAAACGATAACTTTGAATTTTTTTAGAATAAGTTAATATGACGTGAGATTTTGTTACACAAATGAAATATTTATTAAATCAATTTTTTTTCTTTTTTATAAATCCCAAATTTTCGGTTTTCAAAAACCTTAATCATGTTAGACAATGCTTTTTTCCTCTCTCTCTCTCTCTCTCTCTCTCTCTCTCTCTCCCTCTCTGACTGTATATATATATATATATATATATATATATATATATATATATATATATATATATATATATATATATATATATATATAAGAGATGTTGTCCTTGGTTAGAAAGCATTGTTTACATGGAAATATTAATTATTAAAAATTATAATGAGCAATTAGAACGCCATACAATGCATTTGAGTGATATTAACTTTTTATTTTCCAATTAAATTTTTGAAAGAATTACTTCATCATCAGAATTACTGAATTTCAAAATGAAGATATATAAAAATACCTTTCTTGTGTCTTTTTTTTAGTCATCATCTTGTTTTTGGTGTTATCAGTTCGATGTTGATGAACGAATATCGATGAGTTTTTTTTTTTGGACTGCACGTGGCGGTGCAAATTGTAAAACGAGATGTTGTCCTTAGTTAGAAAGCATTGTTTACATGGAAATATTAATTATTAAAAATAATAATGAGCAATTAGAACGCCATAAAATGCATTTTAGTTTTATTAACTTTATTTTCCAATTTAATTTTCGAAGATATACTACATCATTAGAATTACTGAATTTCAAAATAAAGATATATTAAAATACCTTTTTTTTAGGCCTCATCTTGTTTTTTGGTGTCATCAGTTCGATGTTGATGAACGAATATATATGAGTGTATTTTATTTTGGACTGCAGGTGGCTGTGCAAATTGTAATTAGAGATGTTGTCCTTGGTTAGAAAGCATTGTTTACATGGAAATATTAATTATTAAACATAATAATGAGCAATTAGAACGCCATACAATGCATTATATTAATGCATGTGTTGTTGAAAACAACATAACTCTTCTGTGTGGTAATCCCTTTTTTTATTTTTTCCATTCTTCGAATGATCTTTTTAACGTTGACATTGAATGAATTAATGTAGGATCCGTATGTTTGACTAACGTTTTCGATTTTCTCCGGAATCATCATCAGGTCTTTTTAATGGCACAAAATGAATAAAAAAGCGGGTGAAAAAATGGAAGTTTTTTTAGAAATATGCCGGCAAACCGTTCACGTGCCATTAGAAAGACCTGATGATGATTCCGGAGAGAATCGAAAATGTTAGTCAAACATACGGATCCTACATTAATTCATTCCATGTCTACGTTAAAAAGATCATTCGAAGAATGCAAAAAAAAAGTTTCTGCTGTTTTCAACAACACCTGCTTTAATGAATAAATGCTGCCTAAATACACACACATATATATATATATATATATATATATATATATATATGGCTGGAAATGGTTTTTACGTTAAAAATACATATATTATTTATTGGTTTAAAAGTGAGTAAATACTACAATATTTAATAAATAAAGAAGATACATATTCGTTTTAGTTATTTAAAAACATATTTAGCTGATAATGACAATTATGTTTACGTGATAAAAAATAGATATCTCTTCTTTATAGTAGTTACCCTAATAAATATTTACTAGCGGAACCCGTGTAAATTACACGAAATGATGTTTTCAGTACTAATTATCTTGTTCCTAACCTATACATGTTTGAATAGAATATGATAAGATTTGACTTGTATATTTATTTAAAAAAAGGAACAATACATGAAGCAATCGGACACTTTAGCCTTTTATAGTCTGAAATTAGCGACCACCTCACTTAAAATAAGCGAACGCCATTTATGATTTACGAATTTGACAAAATAACTAAATAAATATTTGAAATAAAAAAGTAATTTCTCAGATGTTAACTATATAATATCATTGACCTTGTCTTATTTTTACGTCTTTATTTGGTACTTTGTTACATTGGGACCGGGCTAACATTGACTCTGACCCTAACTTTCACCCTAACCCCCAATGACCCTAAACTTTATAGCTTACCCTAACCCTAATCCTAACCCACTGACCCTAACTCTAACGACGGGGTCAAAGTTAGCGCGGGTCCTTATGTAACAAAGCGCCCTCTATGTGTTAGTAAGTTACGCTTGCTTTATTATGAGCCCCCCCCCTTTCTGGATAAGAGTGAAGTTATTTTTTTTAAATAGTAACTCGTGTACGATGGACACTGCGCATATCTACTAAAAAGGTCGATATGCCATCCGTTCAAAAAAAAAATAAAGATAAAAATAATACTGCCCCTCTCTACAACAAAAAGAAAGAAAATAAATGTTTTTTCACGTTTTAAGAAATACCAACGATATTTTACTTTTTAAGCAGTTAACGTAATTACATAGACAATGCCCTTAAAACGGCAAAATAAAAAACAAAAAATAGTTTTAAGTTTTAACCAACACAAAAAAGTACTTTTTAACCAGGTGATAAAAAATGTATTATTTCTTCCCCTTCCCCTGAAATGTAGAAACACATCTTAGAGGTTGGTTGGGATCGAACTATAAACCAGTTGGGCCGAAGTCAAAAATACTACCTCGCTAACCGTTGCGCCAAAAGAAAATACTTTAAAATGCTTCGAAAATTAGGCGAATTGAATGGTTTTAAAAATCTAGGCGTGACACACGAACACACACGCTATCGTATTAATATATAGATTATTTCGAAAATAATATTCCTAATGATAGTAAATTATGGAGATTAATTAGAAAGCACCATAACATTTATTTAGGGCTCACGTGGTCTCACAAGTAAATGATAATTCTATTTATAAAAAAGGACTACAACTGTGTAAATAGGTACATTCATTTTTCTCTATAAAATAAATATATATATACAAGCGCAGCATGTCTTAGTACATATATAAATAAACCGGCTGATATGAAATTGATATGGCCTGAGTATAGCATAAATCTACATTCTGACGAGTGATTCAATTTGGAACAAATTAAGAAGTGTTTACCCACCATGTTATTGCTATCGCTTCGATAATTACGTTAATCCGCAATGGTTGTAGAAATTGCATCCGCCAGTGACTTTTGGAAATGTTGTGTATACAATTTGTGATTACTCTCATTATCACTTTGATTCGGAATGGTAGTAACTGACAGAACAAAAGCAGCAGTAGCCGACACTAACAGTGTAAAATTAAATTCTGAATTGTTCACTGGTATCAAGCTGTCTAGTACCATTTTGTCAGCTTCTCATTCGTTCCTCTCTACCCATTATTTCAGGTTCATATCGCGACTCGGGCCGGGCATACAACAGCTCACTTGTATTATAGGCATGGCTATTTCGTGGGCGTTTCTTACTGTCCTACGAACTGGGATTTAGCACCTGATAAACTGTAAAATATTTGCGACAAACAGCAGTATGGTCCGTCTACCAATGAATTGACTCTTTTTATCTGAACTAGAAGATTTTATCGAATCTAAACTGATTTACTGGCGCCCTTTCACATCAGACACTTCTTCATTAAATACATCAGACAAAGATGAAGCGTGTTTACGTTTCTGGTTTTTTCACCAATATCTTACTAGATAGATCTATTGTTGTAGCAAATGGCAACCATTCTCTCTAGTACAGCTTTACTATTCCCATGAATAATTAAAACATGTGGATACGAGCAGGCATTTCACAAAGAGATAAACAAAGAAAGTATATCAAACACAGCTGGTCTATAATTATATATTGTTTCAGGTAGACATCTTGAGTTTTAAGTAAAAGTAGCATTGCTCACACACACAAAAACACACACGCATATATATATATATATATATATATATATATATATATATATATATATATATATATATATATATATATATATATATATATATACAAAAAGGGATTTAGAATTACCTTGAGAGAGTTTACATTACCTACTGGAGATAGTTTGAACTACCTACTTGACCCCATTCCCGATATTCTTCAATCTCTCTGTACCAGGCTTTGTGATGACAAACTGACATGAATATCTTTCACCCTACAAGTGAACTCTGACAAAATATTCAAAACAACATAGTATTCGAAGCCCAAATATGTTGCCATCAACACGGCTATACACTTGATCCTACGGAGATTTGTCACTTTCTCTACGTACTGTAATTTCTAGTAACATTGTTTTGCTGAATATTCCACCAGACTGGATGAATTATTTTCTTAGAAACCGGCAAGACCAGTGAGCGATCAAAAGGATATGAAATAACATAGTTTACTTGTCAAGTGAGTAGAGGAAAATGAATGTTCTTAAATTCTTAACAAACTCAACGTTTGACAGATAAATAGTTTTTAATGAAAGATTCGAATATCTATGTATCTCATATAGTTATCAAATCTTTGCCTCAGGAATGCACCCCTTGATTTATGAGAACATAGACTGATAAAATGAACCTATTCATATATATATATATATATATATATATGGATCAAGAGAAGAATAGGGACCCCAGATCATTAACACAAGACGCGGGACATATTTTGGAAGTCACCGGTTGACCTCGCAATACACGTGGTCTCTATTTACAAAACACTTGTAAATAGATCTTTTATTTATGTTATATATTTATGCAGTATATTTCGGAATTTTTTTTTATTTACTAAATAAAAAACAAATTTTAAACGCAATTCTATATTTCGTGTTGTGTATTTTAAGAAAAAGTGGATACTTTTTTTTCTTTTCGTAGGGAGGCGAGTAACTAGCGAAGTTTTATTTATTTGTTTATAATTGTTGCTTACAGAAAAAAAAAGAAAAAACTTCATAAATTTTAAATTGCTTCCGTTTAGAAACTGATTTTTGAAGTCTAACTCCGCCCTCGTGGGGAGGCAAAACGAAAGATTACAAGTCAGCCGATTTTTTAAAAAGCGTATATATTTCGTTTATTTATTAAAATAACTTGCGTAATCATCCGTTTTGCCTCCTCAGGCTAGGAGCAATGTGTAGTATGGAAAAATCCTTCTAAACTGAGGTAAGATCCAGAGTGCCCCTTTTTGGGAAGCTTGATTTTTCCCTACAAAACGAAAGATTACTTAAGTACGGTGATAAATATTTCATACCCCCCCCATTTCTGCCCTCGTGAAGTTTTTTCCTTTTTTTCTTTAAGCAACAATTATAAACAAATAAATAAAACTTCGCTAGTTACTCGCCTCCCTCGAAATATACTGTATAAATATATAACATAAATAAAAGATCTATTTACAAGTGTTTTGTAAATAGAGACCACGTGTATTGCGAGGTCAACCGGTGACTTCCAAAATATGTCCCGCGTCTTGTGTTAATGATCTGGGGTCCCTATTCTTCTCTTGATCCATATATATATATATATATATATATATATATATATATATTATTATTATTATTATTAAATTACCACTTACCAAGGCTCAAATGTCACTCGCGGAGTAGTGTGAATGAGAATAACATCAAATTAAAAAAATGGCAAAAATAGTAAAATGAAATCTACAAAACAAAATTCTAGTTAGACAGTCTGTACATTTATATCCTGGCTTAATGTTTCGTCCAAGGTGATAGTATGATAGACATCGCTATTGCCTCCTCTGATAGACTATTCAACGAAACAGAATAACGAACAACGTATATTGCCTTTCTTCTACAGAGACGAAGGCGATTGTTGTGTTCTGTGAGGAGAACCTGTCTTGGCTCTGGAGGAAAAACCTCTCAAAAGGTATATTTAAAATTATGTTTGATATTCTACACTAGAAACGCGTCACCACGCATCTTCTGCTGATCAAGTGACAGATAATATTCAAAAATATCACTGGCCAGTATGCACTCAGTACTGCCTTGAACTGTTTGGTCGTATGCATAATAATCTCAGTTTCTAAGAGCCTGTTCTACAAACCAAATGAGAAGCCTATTGACGATTTAGCCGAAATTGTCTCAGGTACAGCTTATCTGAGTTTCCATGAAGCCCTCTCCGCAGAGTTGGTGAAGAGAAGATCGTCAGCTGAAAATTGAATAAAGCTATGGGAGTTTTAACATTGATCAATAACATGGGCTGATAATCTCTTATGTAGTGCTGTCTGAATAGAATTTATTTACATTAGATTTTAAGACAACTAAGTAATACTAAGTAGCGAAAAAGTACCGGGGTAAGAGTTCCACAGACGATAATCCCTTCCAAATAAACCTGATCCATGAAAATTTCGCTTGGCGCTATGCTCATTGAGAAAGCAATACATTATTCATTCGATGTGATGTTAAAACGAGTGCCTGATGAGAACGTCTTCCGAAAAGTAACTAAACATTAGAGGTCAGTCAAGAACCTTAAATTGTAATGACTCTAGAGAAGAGATACACTAGCATCGTTTCTTCTGTGAGAGAGGGCTTTTAGTGAATGGCAGATATACACTAGAATCGTTTCTTCTGTGAAAGAGTGGGTGTAGTGAAGAGAAGATATACACTAGCATCGTTTCTACTGTGAATGAGGGGGTGTAGTGATGAAAGGAAATACGCTAGCATCGGTTCTTCTGTGTGAGAGGTGTTAGAGTGAGATACCAGATCCACTAGCATCGTTTCTTTCTGTGAGAGAGGAGTTGTAGTGAAGAGAAGAGACACACTAGCATCGTTTCTTCTGTGAGAGAGGGGTGGTAGTGAAGAGAAAAGATAACCCCCATTAGATTTAGAAATCGATTTTGTACTCTTTCTAGGCAGAACATAGTGCTCTTGTTGAATCTTTCATAAGATGTAGTAGGGTATTCCCTCTTTGTACGTTTATAACTTGAACGTATCGCATCTGATATCAGGTACTTTATAAAGCGGTAGAATTATCCAACTATTTTTTCTAGAACTCTTAACTGCACTGTATATGCGTCTTTTATTTAAGATCCGGTTTTGATATCAGATTTTGGAGCTTATAGTAATGAGGGCATTTTCTAGAAGAGAGGCATTTATTAAAGCTAGAGCAAAACGAGGTCGAATAATTAATGGTGAAAAAAGTAGAGCTTAGTTATAGAGTGGATAATGTAACATGCTACTTTCTATCCGGGGCACAACATGCTGACACATCGAATAGAGAGACTAAGCGAAATTTATTTAATCAGTACTTTTCGAAGTGCAGTTATTTACATAATAATTGTGTACGTAAGTGGCAATTATTGATTTCAGAATATTATTTGGAAAATAATTACGACGATTAGATCGAGTGTTTGTCCCAGAATAGATCAGTTGGCATGCGGGCGTTTATTCGCTATTTCTCAGCCCTTGGCCGATCAGCAACTATTTTTCATAAAGATATCCGAATGAAAAGTATGAAAAAACATTTTGAAAGCGTTTGTAAGACAACTGTTTGTTCCAAACCATATCGAAGGCGTTTGATACATATGGGGTATTGCTCTGGTAGAAAATCTCTTTTCCGGAGGTTTGACTATTATATGAGATATTACACTTAGCATATAAGCAGTTGGACTTACAAGACGATATCTGTATTTCGTCTTACTAAGTAGATTGTTTGCTGATGTAGTTGGTAATAGGTTTATATATATATATATATATATATATATATATATATATATATATATATATATATATATATATATATATATATATATATATATATGTAAATTATAACTAAAAGGTAAACTTTTAGAGAGTTGGACCTATTGTGAAATAAGGAAAGCTCAATATACTGGATAGAGCAAAAATATAGTACGTCAATGAAAATTAATAAGACCTGCAAATGGAAGCAAATCGGTATTTTCAGTTGTTCAAAACAAGGGGCAGTTTAGTTAATAAAAACATTTATTTTTCATCTCTTTCTTTCCTTAAACCAGGCTTTTCAAAGATTAAAATCTTATCATCAGAGGAAAAAGTATGATTGATAAGTTGACAGGATAGGACTGTCAAAGTTTCAAATTTGAAAACGTTTTCTTTTGAAATTAAAAAATTAAAAAAATTTTACAAAAATTAAAAAACATTTTTTTTTAAGTTCAAACGGGCAGGGGAACCACCAATAACGAAATCCAAAAAACGTGGGGCTCAGAAATATTGGTAAATCCAGAGGAATCTGTATAAAAATCCAACGACGGCGATTCCATTCAGGTCTGTTGTCCACGGAGAGGAATCAAATAAAAGTGGCCATTTCAAGGAACACAATATTCTTCCTGTTTTCAGTTAAGCGTATTCCAAGGCAAAAGCTTCAATGGAATCAAAAACGAATCGTCGCAATGTATTAAAATTATTTGGGAATTGTGGGATAGCATAAATAAAGAAAAATAAGAGGAAAAGAAAGGGAGGGTAAAAGAAAAGGAAAAAGAAGAAAAGAAGAAAAAGGAAGAAAAGAAAAAAAGAAAAAAGAAAAGGAGAAAGAAAAAGAGAAAAAAACGATCGGAAGTAAAGTGTAATCTAAAAAGTGTGGGGGGCGTTAAGGGATTCAGATCAAAATGATATTTAGGCAGAAAGAAGGATGGAAAGTAAATCTCAAAGTGGCCACACACAAAAAAAATGCCATGTGCCTGGTCAACTCAGTGAAGATATATTATTAAGAGGGAATGTAAGTAGATTAAATACAGATAAGAAACAGAAACTGTCTCTTAAGGAAGGTTAATTTAGCAAGGGAAAGGATATAGTGGCAGGGTTTTTATATTGGGGAGTAGTTTTTAACTGGTGTCGCTAATAAAGTTAAGCCTCATTTTATATTTTAACAAGAAATGGGATTGTGTGTCTTATTATACTAAATAACTTACTTATAGTAAATTTCTTTAAGATGTTAAAGGGGTGCTAAGGGGTTTTGAATCAAATTGTCAATCTATGAATAAATCGACAATGTAGGTAGTTAAAAAAGGGAGATGGGGTTATTAAGCAGATGTAAAAAACCTTAGACTAATGAATAATAGTAAAAGTAATAATAAAAATAATAATAATAAAAGTAGTAATAAATAGTGAAACTTAAAGAATAGATAATAGGATTTAAAGATGGGGGTGTATAGGTATATATTTGCAATGCTGCCTCCACCCACTCACGGCGGTGGACTATTGTTCACTATATCACTGGGCATCCACCGTAATCTGGCATGAATTGTGAATAAAGCACATGTAAAAATCACGCGAGCAAAGCCGTATATACACACACATATGTTCATACAAAAAACCAGCACATACATACAAACACATATGTATATACACATACATACACACATATATATATATACATACATATATATATATATATATATATATATATATATATATACACAAATGTACAAAAGCCACAAACACCCAATCGTCCCTAGCATACCTGCACAGCCAAAACCGCTTACATACACAAGCGCGGCATCAATACATGTATCTGAGATTCCAGAAAACTACATATATATATATATATATATATATATATATATATATATATATATATATATATATATATATCCTCATAATAAAAGGCAACTACTCACATATTCATCCGCATCAATACATGCACCTGAATTCTCAGAACACCGACTAAAGGTACGTATATACACAAGTATAAAATGAGATTATTCGATGTTAAAACGGAATGGAGGCCTAAACAAATGGGTAAAGAAAGGGTAAATAGGAATGAGGTATATACAGGGCATTGCAATTGGAGAAAGCGCAATTGGAGAAAAAAACGCAATTGGAGAAAAACGACGGTGGATAGGGTGTAATAACGAAAAAAGTTATAGGGGATGGCCAATCAGTATTCAACATCAGCGTCACCGCGAGGTATAAGTCTGGCAGCAAAGCAATTCAGCATTAGATAAGTATATTTTAAAGGATAGGTTAAATGTTCACATCAGAGGGATTGGTATAGGGGCAATCAGGGAAAGGTAAATAGTAAGTACAAAGAATTATAAGATATGGGGAGGGGGAAATCTATTGATTATTGCTAGGTGGGGGTGTATCTGGAGGGGCTAAGAAGTTAGCATATTTGTATTTACGTTTGTGCCTGCAATGGGAGATCAATTCGTTTTTAGAGTTAATAGTATTTAATTATTTATTAGCTGTGGCTATTGCGTAAGTTTCCAGAGTGCAAAGGCTGCAGTGTGGAGCTCCTGGGGTGTATGATCTAGATTGTTTCAATATGGACCAATGCAAGGAGTAGGGTGTATTATTGCTTTTAAGGTTTCTAATTAATTTAGAAAGCGAGGTACTAGGGTTATTGTTATTTAATTTAAATGATTGTATGTGGTTTGAGATCCTTATCTTAATTGGGAAAGCGCTAAGACCTATGTATCTGTGAATTTTGCAAGGTGCAGAATTTGCAATTGAATAATTAGGGACATTGGTACCTGTTTGAGAGGATGGATCTGATACTATATTAGCCTGGGGTATTGGGGTAGGGCCTAGAACAACCGGTGTATTACTGCTAATTGTATAGGGTTCAAGATTACTCGGTGAAGATGAGGAGTAAGATCTAGGGAGGTCGTTTGTTGTACTTTGAGATATCGGGGCAGAGGGATGGGGGGAAGTACGTAAAGGTGGTAGGGTTGCCGAAGCGGGGTTCGAATTATAGTTAGAGTTCTGTCGGAATTCCTTAATAGTGCACGCGTATATAACATCACTATGAATGCAATCACCATTAAGAGGACAGTCTCTGGATCTACGGCAATTACATTTATTTTGGGTAGGAAGGGTAGGAGATTGTTGGGCAGTTTTTATTTTTTTTATTATTGGAGGAAATTATATTTTGTGCTATGTTAGGCATAGTGGAGTAGGATATTTTAATGGAGTTCTTATTTAGTATTGTGCAATATTTATGGGGGTATCTAAAACATTGTCTAAGATTTTTAAAAAATTTTTTGGGCGTTGGTTTTTACATTGCAATTGAAAGGAGGGTTAAACCAGATATTATTTTTCCTTCTTGACTTTTTATCTCCCCCAGAGTTCCGGTTAGTGTTTATAGTTTCTAAGCTGTCTGTATTGTGAGGGTTAGGGTTACCTCGTCTTCTGGGATTTAAAGCCATATTATGGGTAATTAAGCTAGTGCGATTATTTTTACGGGTTGGGGGAGTGTTGTTGTACTTAATTGTAACGTTGTATCCTGAGGCAAGTAAGGCATTGTTATAAAAATTACAATTCTGCTCAAAAATAGATTTATTTGCAGAAAGTTTAGAGATTCTATTAGAGACCGACTGGGCAATTGAGTTGGTTATTGATTTGGGGTGGTTAGAATATTTATGCACGTAGAATAACGTTAGGTTGGGCTTATGATAAGGGCTAAAAGTTTCAAAATTAAGGTTACGGTTTAAATCTAAGAAGTTAGAAGTTCTCTTTTCTGGCTCAACTGTAATTGTAAGAGCAACATTTTTAAAGAAACTATGGAGATTTTTTATGGTGTTGTTGTATTGTCTTGATCTTTCTCCAGACACAAATAGTGCATCGTCCCTGTATAGACCACCTCTCACATGTTCGAAGTTATATTTAAGTTCTTTCATTAAGTAGATACCCACTAAGTCAGTGACTTGGGCAGAGTCTGAGGACCCCAAATTTTTAAAATTTGGAACTTTGAACGACCTATCCTGTCAACTTATCAATCATCATTTTTCCTCTGATGATAAGATTTTAATCTTAGAAAAGCCTGGTTTAAGGAAAGAAAGAGATGAAAAATAAATGTTTTTATTAACTAAACTGCTCCTTGTTTTGAACAACTGAAAATACCGATTTGCTTCCATTTGCAGGTCTTATTAATTTTCATTGACGTACTATATAAATATATATATTTATATAACGAAGTGATAACGTGGATGACATTTGTATAGTTTACAAGTTTATTAACTCATCGTGTGATTAAAAAGGAACACAAACACAACACTACCGTAAAACCATAGCTTTTCAAATTAACGCTCTTATCGTCACAAAGTGTGAATAATAATTGAATATTAATTCATCATTTGACGTGAATTTATTGAAACCACAAAAGTGAATAAGTTTTTAAAATACTGATAGGAAAAACGTATTGATTTACGTCCTGTAACTGATCAAACACAAGTCGAACTATGAGTATAATGTTGTATCATATTTAAATGATCCAAAATGCTTAAACAGTCCAAATAAGGAAGTTGATAAATGTTCTGAGATTCACAAACCTTACGTGCTTCAATAAATTGTATTTTTAGGTAAAATATTATCCTGATCATTTACGCTCGAAGGAAACGTTGAAAATTACTAAGAAAATACTAGAATCGTGTATAAATGCCTGCCTCAAAAATACGCAGCCTCCGGACTGTACTTGAAATGTGTCAGTTAATGGTGAATGTTAAATTCACAATTGCAGTAGCATTGGTAGGAGTTACTCTTAAAAGGCTGTTTATGCAAATATAAATATGTGGTGGGTGTGAACGTAGAAGTGAAATGGATAAAGCCCAAGGGGCCATTTAAGCAAGTATAAAATATGGGCTTGAACAGGCGGTCGCAGTGGGAGTAATTAAGTCAATTGTGGAAGTTGCTGGGAAATTTGCTGGTTATTAGAAGGGATGGGAAAAAGAGCGAGATAAACAAAAATAGGATATGAAGTTAACATGCAGGTGACTATTGCGAAATGATATTTTAAATGTACTTTTAAAGACAGTCAGGGAAGAAGTGATTACAGCGGGCATATTGGGCTGGGCGGGTCAGATATAGAGCTATGAAGCGATACATAGATATATGATGGCGCTATTTAAGTTTTAGTAATGTTAAGGTTTCCTCTTAATATCGGGACGAAAAAAAAGATAATTAAGATGATAGAGTAAAAGGAAAGGAAAAAATGTAGAAGGCGAGAGAAAATGTATGGGGAAAGAAAGAGATAATAGAACAAATATATAGCTTAAAATAAAATATTGCAGTCTGTCCATATTTATAATCTTCGCAGGTGTATTGCTTTATTAACCCTCTTAACCAGCTCATTGATTCGCAACCTATTTCCAGGTCCAATTCACTACTTTTCTGGAAAAAGGGATAGCACGACTGCATGCATCGAGGACAGTTGTATCGTTTTTTTTCCTTCGGATTGAATAGATCTAGAATGCCAATAAGATCTGTGGCTTGGAATTTTAAATTAGGAACGGAGTTTAGACTGTTGTTTGGTCTTGATATTTCTTTGTGGGGTGATAGTTGTCATCACTGGAGTGCATTTAAGGAAATTTATATATTTTTGTTTTTTATTATTATTTTTTTATATATTTTTTTAATCTATTATATATGTTTTATATATTTTTTATATATATCTTTATATATATATATTTTAATATATATTTTTTTAGATATATTTTTTGTATATAGGTTTTATTCTCTATCTTACTTTATATTTTATATTATTTATTCTCTATCTTACTTTATTTGTTTCTTACCTTCTTAAGTGACCTCAAGAAAATCAACACCACATTGTGTATTGCCGGGTGTTGTAAATATTATTCAAGGTGCTTAATTTTCCCTGATGATCTGCCAAGCAAGTACCTGCTTGGTAGTTAAACACGTGTAGGTAAACACCATTTAATTTGAAAAATGATAAATAAATGATTTTTGAATGAAAATATCTTATGTGGTGTTGTTTTGGCTCCTGAACAGAATGTTTTGGTAAGCTTTCAAAAAATCACATATAAATGCTCTGTTCCCTGTAATCGAGTATCATCGAGCTTGTTTTTATTGTCATAATCCCAGTCGCCACTGAACAATCGTTTTCTCTAAATGAAAAATCCAAAGATATATATATATATATATATATATATATATATATATATATATATATATATATATATATATGCTTTTTTTTATTAATACAGGCATGTTCAAAATCTCTAACACTGGCATGTCGATGTTATCTCATCAAGCATAGGTAGAATCCGATGTTTAATTCAGTTAATATTTGAAAATAATGAAATTGGGGAAATTAAAGAAAAGAAAAAAGAAATTATTAGGTTGGGGAGTCGCGTGGTTGGATTTGAGACCGTTGAGAATCAAGTGTATACTGAAATAAAATAACATGAGATGGAGTAAAATGAAATATAAGGTAGAATATAAATATATAAAACATAAATTCATGTACGATAGTAAAACTGATATAGAGAGATGAATTAGATGGGAAGAGAGGAAGTAAACAATCACACGGTTAATATTCTTCAATTATATCTCCGTAAACCGAGTCGACTCTTATGACAGTCTAAAATTATCAATACCTTACATTGAAGAGTGCAACACTATTGCTACGACGATACTTAAGGTAAAACTATAATTTAATATTTTTTGATGATATTATTATTAATAATAATAGCCCCCTTAAGATGTGTAGCGCTGTAATAGGGTATTAAAAATAAATTCACTTAGTTATTAAGCAAGACACCGAATAAGGTCGCTAAGTCATTTAGTCTGTCTTAATGTTTACGCTGTAATAATATTTCTGAACCAGGTTTGAGCCATTATGATTGTTTTAAATTATCACTTCCTACACTGAAGAGAGCAATAAGCTCGAAACAGCGTCGTGTGTAGGTAACAATATGGTTTAATTTTTATTAGCGATAAATATATATATATATATATATATATATATATATATATATATATATATATATATATTATTTATTGGAATTCCAGGTCTTTCCACATAACGAAAAATGACTCCTTGTTGAATCGTTAAGTAACTTCGCCTTACATATATACATATCCATAGGTGTACATGAAGGCATACTTCTACGTTTATATTATCACGGACACGCTCCTGTATGCGAAAAGATTATAACAAATACATTCGCATATACAGTGTATAAAGATGATAAACACAAATAGAATAGCTATAGTTATATGATAAATTAATTCGTCAAAAAAAGAATTGTTTAATTAATTATTATTTCATGATCATATATTCTGAAACTACATTTTATTTTGATCATTGACTTTCAAAGTAGTATTCTGATGTTTGTTTGGTGTCGGCCAGTTATATTATTGTGTATATAACATTTACATGTAAATAGATCCCCATAATTATATATATTCTGATCAACATCCTTGAGGGTGATTGGATATGTGAATGTTATTTTCCTTAACACGGATCAAAGACTATACTAGCATATCTGTTTGAACCTAATATTCATAAACAACAAATAAGATTGTTTATAATAGTTTATGTTATGTATACTTCTAATAATTGTATAATAACACTAAACCTGCTTATATGGTGTTCAAGTCTTGGAGCTAAAGTACACATATGTCTTCATTGATGTCAGAGAAACGCCGGGTGTTCCTTGAAGAAGTAAATAACTCTAAATTTATCAAAAATAGTTGAATCAATGTGAATAGACTTACACCCCTTCTAGATTATCAATCCTGTTTGGAGATTTCTTTCCCCACCTCTGAAAATAAATATTTAAAATTATGCAGAATATGAATGACATATTATACGGTGTTATAGGCTTGACACAAAATCGTCTAGTGTTTCTCATTCTATCTAGATAATACCTTTGTCTTCCCGTTTGTATATGTACATGTACATCTTACAAATTATATTGCCGGATGTTTTTTTTGGGGCTGGCGTACTTGAGTGTTATATAAATAAAACTTTAATTTAGAATCATTTTTTTAAAATTTAGTGAATAAATAATTTACTGCAACGTACAATAACAAAAATAAATCCAATACAATACCAAATAAATGTGATTTTATATTATTGGGTACATTATATTATTTATGAATAGTCAATTGAAACGGAAGATTATTCAAATTGTTTTGTATTACAACAATAACCCATGAAGAAAATCCAATGAATTATAAAGTAAATTAATTTTTTTAAAACGTACTTATACCGTTAACAGACCAGAATTAAATAATAACGTTACAATTTAGAAATACATTTTTACATAAGGAACTGGGGTGATTAACTGTTATGTATTTTCAGGTAACGATTTAATAAACAGATTAGTTAATTAACTCTAACTTCGCCATTCTTTATAAAGCGTTTCTAAAGCATAACGTTATTAGTACAGCCCGATTCGTAAACTGCATGAGTACCGTTTATACAATTTATTTCCATTACCAATAGTTTGAGATTTCCGTATCGGTTATGGTTACATCAAATAAACAGTTCGAATTATCTCCCCTTTACACTGACTCTTCAAATTAAAGACGACCATTTCATTTTTTCCAAATAATACATCTGCATCTAAATTAATAATAACAATAATATATAAACTTACACGATAGCAGCAATGCAGAGTTTCAAGAATTTCGCCAGAAGATAACATTGTCAAACTTCAATTGCATTGTAATGCATTTACCGACTTCTTAATTAAGCTTCAACAACCTGATAGCATACTGATAAATAATAGGACAAATAATGTATACTTATTGATTTGGCTTTATCCGGCAGTTATAGAGTAGCTCTGAAGGTTTATAGTTATGTTTAGCCTTGCAAATGATGTGTAATCTGAGAGCCAGTGTAGTACCTGTAGTAATCGATGCATTCGGAACACTCCCAACGAAGCTCACCTACTTCTTAGACAATCTCCATACTAAGTCCGATGTATTTACTCTCCAGGAGACAGCTCAAATCATGAGAAATGCCCTTCTGTCTGACGTTACGGACCTGCTGAATAAGTAATCTTGAAAATTAAATTTGATAACTTTAAAGAGCATTAACCTACTACTACAAATACTAATACGAATGTTAGTCTTAACAAAAACGAATCTACAGAGAGAATAAACAAAAGAAATATACTATAATACATCTTCTCAAACAAAAACGTATTAGCCCTAATATTAGTTGGTAGCACAGAACGTTGTTCTGGTATGTCTGCGAAGATAGAAATACTCATGGGGAATTTTACCATCCAGATTTCAATTAAAATTCTACAGCGAGTAATACAATTATTTTGAGGTTTATTATAACTGTTAAGAAATAACCACCATCCATAAGAGATAACTTAATGAAAAACGGATCGTGGTAGAACATCAAGTTACTGTCAATAGTGAACGAAAGATAGCGAAGAATAGTGAAACTCAAGAGAGGCTTGGTGTTAATTAGACTCCACCAACCCATCACACATAGAAGCTGGCATAAATAAACTGGAGAATATAAATGATATGTTTGCTTATTCGTCTTATTGTAAGTTTTTTAAAGTAATAAATATCTTAAATTGACAGTTTAGAACAGTCTACTTTAAAATCAAACCAATATAAATAATATCTTATGATAAGAAAGTTGGCTTGCGTTCGGTGTACCAATTTCATGCCTGCTCCAATGTGTGATATGTTGGGTTGTGTTTATTTATACTTATATATATATATATATATATATATATATATATATATATATATATCTTTCACTTTATGTGTTCTTATCCTGGCTAGTTTCTCTGCCGTCTTCCCTCTTATCGCCGTCATCCCCTGCGCCTACCGCCTCATTATTCTGGCTCGGTAAGTCTGAAATGGAAATAGAAAATGAAAACAAATATAAATATAAATAAAAAAAGAAAAAGAAATGAAGAAGAATATGGCACCTACTTGTCAAATCCTATTTCAATGTCGCTGAAAGTTTTCTCATATGCTCCTATCGGATCATGTTTTCCTTCTCCTATTTGTTTCCAAATCTTCATATTTTCTGAAGACGTTCGGTTATACGAACGAAACCGGTCACATCTTTGTTCTTGTTTTTCTCCTGCATTTTAACCTGTTATCCGTTCGTCGTCTTCTAACACATTTTGCGTACCTCAACATTTAATTTTCATGAATTATCGTGCGCCTTACCCCATATATATATATATATATATATATATATATATATATATATATATATATATATATATATATATATACGATTTATATTCGCCTAATGGCAAATATCCTGCGCGTTAATATTAATGTATACTTTAAACCTTCTAAAAACTAACTTGACCTCTCTCAGGAATGAGTAGTACTCCTGTGAATGTATGTTTTTTTCCGTTATTATCGTTTGTATTTAGGTTAGAACATTCAACCTTCAGAAGAGTTTTTACTGAGAATAGATTATCAACCGAGGCTCTTACTTATTGCAACGCTGGTCAATTTGTATATGTAGTTCGTACTTTCCAAAATACCGAGAGGTAATGAGATATTTAAATAGACTTACGAGTAAGAAATCCATATAAATGATAAGAAGCATGATTTTGTACAAGATGTTTTGGTTACAATCATATTTATTCTAACGAATATGTTTTTATAACACCCCTCAACACACACACACACACACACACACACATATATATATATATATATATATATATATATATATATATATATATATATATATATAAATATTGGTTGTAAATATAATAAACGGAGTCATAGGGAACGAGGCACTATTACAAAAAGAAGAAGAGGCAATATTAAATATTAAATCGTCGATTTAAAACGAATAAAAGGTTCGACTAAAATTGACAGAATAAAAGCTATATCCCTAGGTACGTTTCGACCGAAACATTGTGAAGAGAAAACAACGGCAAACATCATTTAAAACGGGGGAAAGAATAACGTGGGGAGGAAAAAAAGAAGAAAAAAAGGGAAATTGAATAATGGCATTAAACTGCAAAGAACAATAGATCCGATTTGTGAGGCAACTCTTTCTGCCTACAGAGCGATTGTGTTCGCATTGTAACACTAACTACCTCCAACACCTAGAGATGGTGTTTGGAACGGACCTTGTGTACAATGCGAACACATCCATCGGAGTACGCCTCACCGCACTTTTTATTGTCATACAAGTGCTGTCCACTGGATGACTTGTAGACTTGTGAACGCGTGATGTCATTCGTAAAGACTCGGATGTGTTCGTCGCTGTACTCGTCTTTACAACACGTGATCTGCGAAAACATGCAGGGATATGCTGGGCCACTCTGACTTCCAAGCGCTGAAGAGTACGACCAACATAGACAGCTTCACACTGACATTTGAATTTATATATAATCAAACTTTATGTAGTGTTGGAAGTACATCTTTCTGAAAGGCTGGAAAGGCAGTTCTGGTGCCAAACACCACACGGGGCTGTACTGCATAAAAACAGCGAGCTACAACCGATGAAATTTTATCCGAAAAACC
Organism: Sepiola atlantica; assembly: GCA_963556195.1. Lineage (NCBI taxonomy): Eukaryota > Metazoa > Mollusca > Cephalopoda > Sepiida > Sepiolidae > Sepiola > Sepiola atlantica. The sequence continues at coordinate 158,600,857 of OY744521.1, read as the reverse complement.
CTTACTGATAGAACCAATAAAAGGTAGTTTCAGATAAACTGGACATTTGGCTTGACCAAAGAAAATCTTGACATTAAATTTCGCAAGTTTTCGATCAATACACTTGGAAATTAGACCCTCTGGGAAACCATTTTTAATAAGAATGTCAGTTTTCTTTCTAAGTTCAACCACAAGTTTGCTAGCAGTGCAAATCATCAATGCGCGGTGAACAAGAGTTTTGTACCAAACTGATCTTTCTACTCATGGGAACAAATGAATCCCAACTGATATACAGACCGTAAACGTCGGTTTCCTATATATAGTTGTAGTGAATGTTTTCCCCGTCCTTTCCACTAAAATGTCCAGAAATGGTAAATAGCCATTCTGCTCCTCTTCCACAGTGAACTGTAGTGCTGTGTGGAGAGTATGTAATTTCAGGAAATTATCACTTGCCTCGTTACGGGACTCAAAAATGGTAAAAGTATCGTCCACATAACGCCAATAACCAAAGGGTCTACCAACCCGAGAAAACAACAAGGATTCCTGAAAACCTAGGAAAATGTTTGCAAGGATAGCACCCAAAATACTGCCCATCGCCACCCCATCAATCTGCTGATACATTATATTATCAAAACCAAAACTGACCGATTTAGTGGACAGCCCCATGAGTTCCAGAAAAATGCTTTCTGGAAAGGCGGGAGGGGTTAATGTGCCACGATAAAGCATTTCAGCACATACTTCAATGGTTTCATTCAGAGGTACATTAGTGTACAAGCTGGTAACGTCAAATGAACATAGAAAGTTTGTATGCGACTCGCATTCCAATTCGCGAATAAATGAAGCGAACCGGAAAGAATCAGCAATACAATTAACTGAAAACCTCCGTAAGACAGGATCAAGGATATCAGCAAGCCAGTTGGCCAACTCATGCTGAGGAGAACCAATCATAGACAGGATGGGTCTCAATGGAACTCTCTCCTTATGAATCTTAGGTAGCCCACACATTCTGGGTCGTTGAGAACCCACAGGGCGGATCCTGTCATAGGTATCCTTATCAATAAAGTTATTTCCATGTAACTGAAGAAAACGCTTTTGAAGCTTTACTTCAGTACTTAAAATATTATCAATTGACACGTCACCAAGTTTTTTTAAATGTTGTTGTATCACTTAAAATGCTCCACATTTTATCGGTGTAGTCATTAGTATTAAGAATGACCACACCGGCACCCTTATTCGGTTTGGTTATGTAGATATCTTTATTTGCCTTCAGAAGTGTGGCTGCCTGGTAGGTAATCTTACTCCAGGCAAACTCTCGGGAATTGATAGGAGAATAAGCGAACTTTTGTGCTAGTTCAGCTAATGTTGTCTTCATATAAAGAAGATCATCGTTGGACCTCGGCTCATAATGATTTATTTGAGACTGTAATATTTCAAATTCGGCTAATACACTTTCTTTATCCATCCCAAGAGGGGGACTACCCACATCCAAACCTCTGGCAAGTACAGTTTTCTCCGTGTGAGAGAGAGTGGCGTCGGAGAAGTTGAACACATGTTGATCAACATCAATCCCCGTATCATGCCTCGTCCGAATGAGCGCGTCAAGGTAAAGATGGTTCATGGAACGGGCCTTGTTGCTGCGCAAATTGTGACCAGCCGATAAATATTTTGAAAATCTTAATCTATCAAAAAAAGAAAGACTGGTCCATGCAGCAGACCATAAACGGTTGTATTTAACAACAATTTGATCAAGGATTCGTCCCTGATGAAAGCCCGTTTCAAGTTGAGAGTATTACTGGCTTTTATTTTGGCTATGAGCCTAGAAATAAAGCCTGGGGCGACATAATTCTTTAAGCAATACTTGAGAAACTCCATTCTGGCTCTCAACGATGTAATCTTGCCCTTAATTCGGAGCAGTTCGTTTAAGTTATTTCGAACAACCTTTGTGTACCTACTCCTGAAATATTTGAACACATTTTTAGTGGTACAAAATGTTATGATGGTTTTAAATATAATAAACGGAGTCATAGCAAACAAGGCACTATTATACGAAAAAAAGGTAAGGAAATATTAAATAATATTAAATCGTCGATTTAAAACGAATAAAATGATCGCTTAAAATTGACAGAATAAAAGGTAAGCCCCTAGGTACCTTTCAGCCGACACATTGTCAAGAGAAAACGTCGGCAAATATCGTTTAAAAACGGGGGAAAGGATAACGTGGGGAGGAAAAATAATGGGGAGATTGAATAATGCCATTGACCTACAAAAAATAAATCAACATAATAGGCAAATTATTTTTTTTAGAAGTCTCTAAATAGATCTAATTTGTGAGACAACTCTTTCTGCCTACAGAGCGAATGTTTTCGCATGGTAACACTAAATGCCTCCAACACCTTGAGATGGTGTTTGGAACGGGCCTTGTGTACAATGCGAAAACATCCATCGGAGTACGCCTCACCGCACTTGTTGTTGTGATACAGGTGCTGTCCAATGGATTACTCGTGGACTTGTGAGCGTCCGGATGTGCTCTGCAAACACCCGGATGCTCTTCGTAAAGACCCGGATGTGTCCGTCGCTGTACTCGTCTTTAGAACACGTGATCTGCGAAAACATGCAGGGATATATATAGTATATACAGGGCTTTACGGAGCCCTCCAACGATAGAGAAGAGAGTTAATATTATATTCAGCGGGATTGGAGCTGGAGTGGAGCGGGAGCAACTCCATATGCGCCTTAAGAGTATCGTTATGTCGCTCCGTGCTCCTCGCGCCAAAATAATTTAATGTTTTTGTTAAACATCAGTTTTCTATTAAGCTATAAAAAGGAAAAGAAAATGAAGTTTCAGCTAAACTCTGAGTGTTTTGTAAAAATATATCTCTGGTAAAAATATATGAGATAGGGAGATAAAGGGGAGAGGAAAGGGAGAGAAAGGAAGAGAGAGGAAGAAAGAACGAGTGAGTTTCACATTAAAACATAACATTTGAATTTCTCAGATTTTCACGTCGACATATTACAATTTACATTGGACAGTTTTCTTAAGGCAGGAGACAATTTGGCAACAAATTATTTGAAATGCGCCAGTGCGTCTATATATGTATTTGTAGTTATTTTGTTACTGATTTGATCTTTGTTGTATTCATGGCAAGGATGTTTATTGCTGATTGCATAAATAAGCCAATTTTTCTTTAAATTCGTGTTTCTAAATAAAGAATTTTAGGTTTAATCGTACTATATGGGCCGTTGGATTTTCACGTCCATTTCGCTCGGTATTCACTCGATTTTGGGTGAAATGGTACATTTTGTCGTGACAAATAATTCTAATTTTTTTTTATCATATATCAAATTGAACTTTTATTCCACATTTTTACCCGTCGTCTTTTCGGCGACATTATGCTATTCTTAAATTCACGTCTAGTATGTTTTAACCTTTGCATGCTGGCTTTTAAATTCGTTAAATTCCGTTATGTTTGTAAATAGAATGTTCCAACTGTTTTTGTGTGTGTAATGAAATATTAAAGCAGTAAAATTAACTTTAGTCTAAGGAAAAATATATTTAGTCCAACGGAATCATATATTTAGTTTAAGGAAACACACTAAAAACTACCATAGCCGCTAGCGATTTGAACCTGGAATTAAAGTTATTTCTCAACACTTTATAATGTAAATAGAACATTTTAATTCAGGCTCAAACATACAAGTAAGGTTACCAATCAGTTTCATCCGAAATTGGACCGAGTACCATACGAAATGAGCGGAAAAACAGCGGTATACTACAATGAAACCGAGGTTAACACTTAATTAAATTAAAGAAAATAGTTTAAATTTATATTTGAAAAAACAAATAATTAGAGTGTCTGACTAATTTGTTGTTTTGTAAAATTGTAAACATTTTGTTTTTGTTAGAGATTTGTAATATGAACGTTTTCACCTTATTTATTCAAATTTTTAATTTCAATAAATGTTTTGCCCGACCCAGGAAAACTTGCTCCAGTTAATTCTTCGGGGGAGGAGAATGTGACTCGATATTTTTCAACTCCCAAGGTATAGGGCAGATATGGTGTATGACATTTTAATACATTAAATGGATCCCTGTATTGTTTATTGACAATTTATTGTATATTATTTGCCCAACTTATGAAACATATTTTTCATTCAATCTTTACAAAATCACCTTTATTGGGTTTTTTCGCTCTAAATTGTACTATTGAAAAATAGATAATTCGATTTGTTTAAAAGTACTTACGCGTTTCTCTGTGGTAATTAATAGCATGCATTACACAATATAGTTGTATTCGTAAAACGAACAAATATTAAAAACAGCTCGACACTTAATGTTGGCGTGGCTGTCTCTCCTCTCCCAGAGAAATATCTTCTTTAAAAATAAAATACTCACTAATAATGTTTCACTGTAAAACTTAATTTATTTAAACACATCTGAATGGCCTTCCAAAATAAATAGAAACAATATTGGGTCAAATGTTCCTCATTTGAAAAATACGTTGTTAATCTAATAAAAATAATAAAAATGTGTTAACATACTTCAAGGAGTTGAATATTCTTATTTTATACCTCAGGAAACGAAAATTTCCGCATAATCTTATGCTTCATCCGACATGTTTTCCTATAACCCTTAACACATCTCAAAATATTAGCGAGATTTAGTCAAATATTATCTTACAGTCTTACAATGAAAGTGATATTCCCACCTATATTGACGGGATCTTTTGACGTCCACCCCTATCCTTGACTACTCATTTGCAGAATAGAACGTTTATAGAAGAAGGTACATTTTCATTATGGGGCGCTGAAAAAGAGCCCGTCCTTTATTATAGGAGTTTGTAGATGGAGGAGCTTATTTTTGCTAATATGTAGTCTGAGAGAGGCCAGCTCCAATTTTGGGCATTGTAACAGAAGCGAGAATAGCTCGAAAAGTAGTGGAGACCGTACAATCATATATATATATATATATATATATATATATATATATATATATATATATATAGGATCAAATATAAACCACAAGTAAACTTTTAGTAGATAGAACTTATAGTGAAAAGGTTAAGCTCAATATACAAGATAGAGCAATTATAAAGATAGCAGAAATAAGAGTGATAAACATGTACGAATGTCCAAATTTATTTCAAATTTCGATAGTTCAAAGCAAGGTGTATTCTGTAATTAACTAGTGTTTAGTATTCGTTCCTGAAGCCAAGGCTTTTCAAAGATCGAAACCTTATCATCAGAGGAGAAATACAGATAGATAAGTTGGCTGTGGAATAACCAAAGTTCAAACATTTGAAAAATATTATGAAAAATGTAGTGAAAAAAGGTTCGTGCAAAAAGGATATGTGGTTTGTCCAGGTGGTAATTTTCCGTTTAAAAGGTGATTTTGGAGGAGAAAAAAAAAAGGTTTTCGTAGGAGCAGTATAGAGAAAGTGTAAAAATGAAGTATATCCAAAAGTAAAATGTTGAAATAAAATTGTAGATGGAGCGTACTTTAATTGAATTGATGAGAAAACTGGCCATTATTGATAACTTCCGTTAAGTGCAGTGCCAGTGCTTTGAAGAAATAAAATGCTTTATAAGGGGAAGAAGAAGGACCGATTTAAGAAGTAACCAAGGAGCGTAGTTAAATGCGAGATAAGTGGAATCTACGAAGGTGATATTGTCGGTAGAAAGATGCATATACAGGTTCGGTTGAAAAGATACGAAAAAGGGAGAAAAGAAGAAGGTGAAATTAGAGACCATAAGAAGCAAAGGAAAGAAAAATAAGTATGTGGGTAAGGTTTAGCTATAGGAGAAGACTTAAGTGAAAAAAATTGTGTATAAATTTGATGAGTAGAAAAGGGGGTCGTAGTTAAAATGGAGTTTGAATCGAAGATAAAATAAATTTCGAGAGTTTAAAGGGCTACCATCGCAGATATTAGGGATCCAATGCATAGGAATGTATAATTTTAATTGTGAGTAAGTAGTACATCGGGCAATGATTAGCGTAAACAAGTTACATTTTCTGGTAAGCTTAAAAAGGGCTTCCAAGTAGTTTAAAAGTATGATTAAATAAATAAAAGAATGAAGGTTAAAATAAATCAGAATAAAATTAGATGAGTAATTGAGTAATTGAATGAGGCCCAAAGAATAATGAAATGATTAAGTGATCAACGAATTAAAAAATAATTAAGGTAGGCCAAATGTGTAGTTATACATCTAGCCTGTTCCACTACATTATATTAAAAATTTGGGGTTGGAGGTTATTTAGGGGATAAGGTAAAACCGCTTGTAACAACTGATTTCAATATAAGTATTATGGGGTGGGTTTGGGTTGAATCAAGTTGACTTACATATAATGTTTGTGTGTTGCAGTTATAAGTATTTATAGGGTCGAGCAAGTGGCCTAAATTAGAAGAGAAACCGAAGAGCGTTGTTAAAAGTTAGATAAATGGAACTACGAGGAAGATATTGTCAGTAGAGAGAGGCCCATACAATATCGATAGAGTGGATACATGGAAATAAGAAGGAAGTAAAATTAAGCGGCGATGGAAGAGTTTATGGGCAGGTTGGCAAACAGTAAAAATCAAGAAGCTGGTAGTAAAGGTGAAACAAGAGGAATAGGAGCTATAATGCTGAGTAGGGATAATGGTCTATACATAATGGTGGGTTGTACGAGGAATGATGTTAGTTCTTAATTTACAATAAATTATATGGGGGGATAAAGTTATTAGGTGCAATGGGGCGGATATGTTGTTGGGTGGTTATTGGTGAGGTGTGGGGAGTTAAGAATAAAAATTAACAAAATTAACAAGATATATAGAGTTTTGAGATTTGTCTGATGCTAGAGAGGGAGTTTTTGACTAGGAAGATGGAATGTCAGAGGGAGTAATGCAATTAATGTATTTAAATTTTCACTTGTGCCTGCAATTAGAAATTGAATCAGTTTTAGAGTTAATAACATTAAAGTTCGTAGGTGATGTAGATATCAAAAAAGTTTCCAGTGTACATAGTTGGCAGAACCACATCCAGGAGTGTAGGAGGTAGACTTTTTAAATATAGTCCAAAGTAGGGAGTAGGGAGTGTTTTTAATGTTAAAGCTTTTTATTAGATTTGATAGAGAGGTGCTAGTGCCATTATTATTATTGTGTTTAAAGGAGTAGATATGGTTTAGGATTCGGGTCTTAATGGGGAAGGTACTTGCTCCAATATAGGTGTGTATCTTGTGCGGGATTTCTGTTATAGTATTTGTGTTATTCATAGTATTAGGAATGCTTCGGGGTTGTATGCTCGTGTTCTGGGCCAAATTTAGGTCTGGATTTTTGGTTGGGGAAGATGAGATACTTTGAGGGGTGAGATCAAATCCATTATTAGTTAGTGGTAATTGTTAGTTAGTGTGAAGGGTGCTATTTAGGGTTTCGTCTGATGTAGGGAGTCGTAGATGGGAGAACCAAAGGGAGAGAAGGGAAGTTGTATGTTGGTATTAGTGTGAATAATGCTGTTTTTGGGTAATTGTTTAACAGTACATGAATAGATAACGTTACTTTGTATGCAATTACCGTTTAATGGGCATTCTCCAGATATTTGGCAATTGCAGTTGTTAGTAGAGTGCATGGAACGTGCTGGTTGTTGGGCAGATTTAATGTTTTGTTGTTAGATGTGATGATGGTGTGTGCTATATTGGGCATTGTGGAGTAGGTGATTTTAATATAATCATTATTTAAAATAGTGCTGTATTTAGGTGGATGCTTGAAAGAGTTATCTAAAATTTTGAAAAATTCCTTAGCTAAGTTAGTTTTTACATTATAATTGTAGGGTGGGTTAAACCAAATACTATTCTTTCTTCTAATTTTTCTAATTTTTCTAATTTTTATTTTTACTGCGTTCTTGAAGGTTAGCAAGTTTGTCATTATTGATAGTTTTAGTGGGTCTATTTATACATGTCTTAGGTTTCTTAGGTAGCGTGGTATTGGTTCGTTGTCTATCATGTGTAGCCATTTCGTAGGTAATTACATTTACAGGTGTGTTCTTCTAAAAAGGGGGATTATTTTCATATTTAATTTTATCAGTGTATCCCGAATTAAAGAAGTGCATTATTATAGAAGCTGGAATTTTGTTCGAAGATGGATTTATTAGCAGAAAGCCTTGAGATTCTATGAGAAACTTTGGGGACTATTGAATTAATGATGGATGTTGGATGGTTAGATAGCTTATGTACGTAGAACAGGGTTAGATTTGGTTTAAGGTAGGGGCCAGATGATTCGAAATTGAGGTCCAGTGTTAGGTCATGGAATTTGAAATTCTTTTCTCAGGTTCTATACTTATGGTTAATCAGAAGTTTTTAAAGAAATTGTGCAGATTTTTTATGGTGTTTTGTATTGTCTACATCTCTCCCTAGAAACAAAAAGTGCATCGTCCCTGTATAGCCCACCGTGCAAATGTCCGAATTCAAACTTTATTTCTCTTAACAAGTGTAATCCTCCAAGGTCAGTAACCTGGACAGAGTCTGAGGCTCCCATAGTGATATCAAAGTTATTGGGGTATCTTTGCTGGTCCAACATTTATTGTCAATGATAAAAAAATTATTTAATTATTTTAATTAATTATTTATTTATTTACAGGGTGTTTCAAAAGTCTTGGGAACATTACAAATGCGTATATCTCATGAATTATTCCAAGTAGAAAAATGAAACTGGTCCCATTTTAAAGCTTGCTTAATCAAGTTTTTGGTCATACTAATGATTTTCGTGTTATCTTTCCAGGTGCAGTAATGGCGTTCTCTAAACAAGACAAGGCATTTTGCGTCCTCCAATTTGCAAAGACTGAATCGTGGACATGTGTTCAGCGTGCATTTCGCAGGAAATTTAAAAAAGAAGCCCCTGAAAGGAAATCCATTGTCAGATGGCATGCTAAATTTGTGAAAGATGGGTGTTTGTGCCCAAGTAAGCGAACAGGTCGCCCTTCAACTTCAGAAGATGCAGTTGAGCAAGTTCGGACAGCCTTTCAGCGGAGCCCCCGTAAATCATTGAGAAGAGCCAGCAGGGAACTTCAGCTTGCTCCAGCAACTGTCTGGCGTGTCTTAAGGAAACTACTGCAAATGGTACCTTACAAGCTCAAGTTGGTCCAAAAGTTGAAGGACACTGATAAGCCACTTCGCCGTGACTTTTGCATTGCAATGCAAGAGAAGTTGGAAGATAACGGCTTTGATGACCGGCTTGTTTTTAGCGATGAGGCGACCTTCCATCTGAATGGCAAAGTTAACAAGCATAACACTCGCATATGGGGTACTGAGAATCCTCATGAACTTCTTGAGCACGAGCGAGATTCACCAAAAGTGAACGTGTTTTGTGCAATTTCCAAGAAATGGTGTCTATGGACCGTTCTTCTTTGAAGAGGCAACTATCACTGGTAAATCCTATCTCAACATGCTGGAAGACTGGTTAATGGCTCAGTTGGAACAAGCAGAATCTTATGACTTCATTTTTCAACAAGATGGTGCACCACCACACTGGAGTCTTAGAGTAAGGCAGTTTCTTAACACAAGGCTGCCTGGTAGATGGATTGGGAGATCTGGGCGAGGTGATGACGTTTTCATGCCATGGCCTCCTAGGTCTCCAGATCTTACCCCGTGTGACTTTTTCCTTTGGGGCTTTGTCAAGCAACAAGTCTATGTGCCGCCCCTTCCAAGAGATATTGACGAACTAAAGGCTCGAGTAACGGCAGTTGTGGGAACCATTGACGTCAAGATGCTGGAACGCGTTTGGCAGGAAATGGACTATCGACTAGATGTCTGCCGTGTGACGAATGGTGCTCATATTGAGCAACTTTGAAGATTCCCCACAAAACTTGAAACTTTAACCTTTCCAACGGTACCAATTTCATTTTTCAACTCCTAATAGTTTTTGAGTTATTAAAAATCGTTATGTCACCAAGACTTTTGAAACACCCTGTATATACTTTTACATATTCTACTATACTTTGAACCAATTAGGTAGCCTTTTTTAATCCCTTGATAGTCTAGCTAGTACACGCTAGTCGTCGCCCAATTTTTGCTTATTACATTTAAACTGTAGACTTCCTTTCATTGAAATTCAAATCTAAGCATCGGTAACCATCTTAAACTCTCTAAATTATTCTGTCTCCACCCTAAATCCAGTTTTCGTCTACGATCCCTTTTTCTTTACCTCTTCAAATAAAATTTACACTCAATGACATACTTCTTAAACTTTGACCAATCTTCGGCCACTTCCTACCTACCAATCCCTTATCACTTGAACCCCTCCTCCCCCATCCACCCCTTTTCTCCTCCCAGCTGCAACCGCGGCTTTCTCAACTAACCCGACCACTGTATTCCTTCATATTTAACTCTTCCCTCCCTCCAACCCAACTCTTAATATAGCATTGCTGGTTCACTTAACTTTTTTCTTGGACTCGCTTTTCTACCATGACCCGGGAAGTTATCAATAATGGTCAGTTTTCTTATCGATTCCATTTAAGTGCGCTCCATTTACGATTTGATTTCAACATTTTACTTTTGGATTTACTTCATTTTGAAAACTTTCTCCATACTGCCCCTACAAAAAACTTTTTTCGTCTTCTCTAAAAGCTCTTTTTCATAGGACACCTTTTAAACGGAAAATTACCACCCGGACAAACCACATATCCTTTTTACACGAATCTTTTTTCACTCCATGTTTAATAATATTTTTCAAATGTTTCAACTTTGGCTTTTCCACAGCTAACGTATCAATCTGTTGTATTTCTCCTCTGATGATAAGATTTCGATCTTTAAAAAGCCTTGGCTTAAGGAAAGAATAATAAACACTAGTTGATAACAGAATACACTTTGCATTGAAGAATCGAAATTTGAAATAAATTTGGACATTCGTACATGTTTATCACTCTTATTTCTTCTATCTTTATGAATATATATATATATATATATATATATATATATATATATATATATATATATCACTTTCACACAATGCACTATTCAAATAAAAATTTGAATAACCTACCAAGCAAACATTTAAATCACCTACCAAAAGAATTAAGAAGTGTATAGTTGTTGTTCGTTTCTTTGTTTGTCAGAATAGTCTGTATGAAGTTTAAAGTTCCCCCTAACAATGTGAATACATACACTAAGTTAAAACGAATCTCTAGTAAAAAATATAATATATGTCAAAGCAAGGATCGCGCAATTAGTACCTCAAACTCTCATGAAATAGTATTCCCCGTACCCATTTTCAGGCAGACGTGTGAGACGGCTCGAAACATGGCCGGATTAAGCAGAGAAACTCTTGTCTTTATTTAGAGTGGTTCCCCTTTTAGTGGTACAACCAATTCTTTAAACCTATGTGAACCTTACTATTTAATCTACAGAGGTGCGTTAGACATGAATGTGGTCATTTTTGAAGAAGTATAGTTGAAGTAATACTGGAGTAAAGGTTAAAAAGGGGAAACTCATTAGTGAGCAACGATCATGAGCTTAACATCACTTAACTTGTATAAGTATTCCAAGTGTAATTTTTTTTATCAGAGAAGCTATAACATTAATCAAGTGTACATCATAGTATTTATTTCATAGATGCTAATAACAAATACATATGTATATTTCTTATGCTTTAGATTATATACAAGGAAAGCTTTTTTAACCTTATATGATAAAAAAGATAAATGTAATTCACGTATATACACACCTCAGCAAAAATAAGAGTTGCTTACATTAGATAATACAGCCTAAATACACTCACACTCAACATATATATGTGTATATATATATATATATATATATATATATATATATATATATATATATATATATATATATATATATATCAAACAAAATCAAATGAAGAAATGTCTGAAAGTGTAGCAATATATACAATAATGATTAGGAATAACTGCTACAAAGTGACTGAATTTGATTTGTAGAAATCGGAAATATGCTGTGTAGCTTCATCGACATTTATGTGTACTAAAATACAAATGGTACTCTGAATCTTACAAAAATATTATTGTTTTCGGGCTTCAGTTTCTCTCTTTTTTTGTAAACTTATGTATATATATATATATATATATATATATATCTATATATATATATATATATATATATATATAACTTTATTTTACATACATTACGTAAGTTTCTTGAACCCATATTAATTTGTGTCTGCATGGAAGCAGACTTATACACCAAGTTCTTTTTAAATGAGATGATAATTCAGCTTTTCAAGTAAATTCTGAATAAGGACAACATTAACATCCCCTTTGTCTTGAAAAAATTCTACTTCACTGACTGAGAACAGAAAAAATGAAGTGCGGTATCAGAACAATATTCTACAGTTTGATCCTCGTCTGTACAGACCAATATTTTGCTTCCCTACTTTGTTTTGTCTCATGCGAAACTCATAATTGTCATGGCACCTTACGTCTATAGTGTCGGCCTGACTTGTTTTGGGTGAACTATGATAAAATAAAAATGTCAACAGTATAAATGGATGCAGTCTTTCGAAGTTTTGGTGTGTATTCATTACTCACAAGAATGGCAACGCTTCCAATTATTCATCCTGAGATCAATCTGAATGTCTATATAATATATTTTATTATCAGTGTGGTGTTTGTGCATTATAAATGTCATGCTTAGATTCAATTTGATTTCCTTTGACTATTTTTCTAAATCAACTATATACTTAGTTGCTCCAACCAATTGCCTGAGTTACATGTTGGAGATGATTGTTTTGTTTATGGCGCAATACTGCATTTAAATGTAAGTAGTTACCTTAGTAGGGAGGGCCTGTGGACGAATTTATCTTTGGGCTGGACGACCCGGGTTCGATGCCACTCACGGCATGAGAATTTTCGGGTCTGTCCACCCAGCAGTAAATGGGTACCTGACTAAAACTCAGGGAACGTTCAAGGCAGCGGAAGGAGAGGGATGGGCTCCGCCTTCCATATGCTGTGCCCTAGACACGGTGATTCAAATCACCGCCGCTACGGCCATGGGCAGTATGCGATGTCGGCAACGATACTCATGCGCGTCCAGGCTATGCGACCTTTACCTTTTAGTTACCTTATTCTCAAAATGTGTGTTCTAATGTGTTTTAAGTTGATAGTAATAGAAGGAGTTAATGAGCATAATAACTTGTGACATACTTGGGTGTTTTTATTTTTATAACAAATATGGTCTTATTGGAGTCTATATGTAAACTGTACATAGGTAATGTACTGGCGTTCCCAATAACAACCGCAGTTTCCGCTAGTGAAGTGTTTACATGAGCATTTGTCCAAAGGCTGATTATAATTTATCGTATTTAAGTGTTGAAATATATTTTTATTTTTCCGTTTATTTTAACTATTTTGAAAGATTTCACTTTGACTTCTTGGGGAAGAATTAAATAAAATGTAATATCTTCATAGGTTTTCCATATTGTTTTTGTGTGTACGGTTATACTATTTGATGAGATATTTTAATGGAGGATTATATTTCTTGCCAGACAATTTTGAGCATGTCTTCTGTATTTTTTAACTTCGTTTAGGTTTATTTTTGGATGTTGCTCTTCTGTATTCCTTTATAGCTTATTGAGCCTTGAGTGTACAGATTATGAACACATTCGGATTTCTATTCATAAATGTTAACTAAATCAAGTGTGAACTTATAAACTTGAGTCATCCAATCGCAAATAAAAGCATATTTATATTAACAGGATTTTATCAATTTATATCTTTTGGATGCGTATTTCAATATTATCTTAATCGTGTGTATTATTTTATTCTGCTTCTGATATTAAATCGTATTGGAATCTTCCAAATCAGCTATTCTGGTATTTTCTCCTGTAGTAAGGGGCCTAGCATTTAAAAAATATTATTAGAAAAATGTGTTTCTAATAAATTTCGTCATGGACCTCTCCCGTATAATCCATTCATGATGTTGGATCAAATGGAGTCAGATATATTTCTAAATATTAATCTGTTGCCGAATGTAAGCGTTAGTTTTATGTTTTTTAAATCTGGCTTTGCGTTAATCTTTTCTTCATTATTTGTATATACATTCTAGTTTAAATGTTTGAATGAAATTAAATGGTTTAGGTAGGCGTTTTATCAAATAGTCTCTTTGAAAAAAATCATAGTGTTGTATGCAATACATGCTTATTTGTAGTTGCAATAATGCCGGCATTATAATAGTTTGCATTCAATTAAAGATATTTATCCGCATGAAACATACTGTATTTGCCAAGCAATCTTTTGGAAATTTAAATCTTTATAATCTTTTCAGATATCATATTTTATACATATGTTATTCTTTTACTTCAAGAATGTTTCTTGTCAAGATATGATTGTGAAAAATATTCACATAAGGAGACTATTTTCATTTTGTATTTACGTTTGTACCTCTAATATTCAACTGTTATGGTTCTTTCTGTTTTAGTTCGACATAAATTAATTCTCGCCCTTGGAATCTTTTTACAACTCAATCAAAGTAGTTTGATTCGAAGTGTTCAATTATTTATTCGTGTGAATATCCTGTTTTCGATGTTTTCTTGAATTACGTATCAAGGATAAGTCGTCTTTTTTTATTTCGTGAAATATGTTTTAAGCAATATGTGGTGTATCTGTTAGTTCTGTGTCATTATAACTTGAAAGTTAGTTTCCATAGTTTTATGTTGTTTTGCTTGAGCGTTTTAACAGTCGTGTTTAGGGATGTCACTGTCATTTTACCACTTGCTTGAAGTCAACACTAGCAGTGATATATTTTTGGTTCATTTTTAACATAGCTGTACGATTAGTATTTTTATCTTTACTGACATATATTTATGTTCTAATGTTTAACACACCAATTTGTCAATAATATTTAATACGCTGTAACATATTCGAACATATACTTCTTTAGAAACACGACGTTTGCAGATTAAGGAGCACTTTCATGGAATATTAAAATGTCTATGTATTTCATATACAGATTATGTGTTAAAGAGAGTATAAAGTTGAACTTAGGTTTACTGTCGGCAGCCTCGTAACTCTAGCTTCGCTTGTTTTGTCTTTTACTCTTCACATTCCATGAGCGATTTTTCTGACAAAGAGGGGAGATTTGCTATTTTCTGGGTCAGAATCTATCCACTAACCAATTATCGTTGGCTTATTGGTGTGTTTGAAGCAACACAATTCTGAGTCCTTTACATCACGTGGTGTCATGACTTCTCTGGAGAAATTTTGATAAAGAAACTGTTAGACACAGACAGAAACCCCTTAATTTTTGAGAACTTCGAATAAATAAAAATATACCGATACAGAGAAACACCATATTCTGTAGAAATATGCGGCTCTTCTTTTTCAATAAAATGCAAACATATGGGAATATATACCTAAAAATACATGATTTTTCTGCTCAACCAATTTATTATGTTCGGTTAAATATCATTAAACATAAGCAAACAAACCAATAATTAAAATATAACATTTAAAATCTATAACACCATAAAATATACCATCCAGCTATTACAAACAATAAAATATTGGAAAATTAAACCATAAGGAATTAGTAAGATAGGACCTAATAACTAAGTAATAACAATCTAAAATTTGTAACGAATAACTAAGAACTTTTCTACGTTCATGAAATTACGGATGGTTTGATCTAAGCCCTTTATAATCTTAAAATTTAGAGCTTATACAGATAGTAATAGGACTATTATAAATATAGATTACAGAGAATAGCAGTAGGTTATTAAACATAATGGGTAATGTTCCTGAAGTAATAAATATAACTCCGCTAGTTGGAGCAAGAATTAGAAGCCAGAACATTTATAGACACATTACACAGGGTAGATTGAATGTTGGAAAAATACATACATTGAAAGTTGAACATGGGGATAACATCAGGGAAATTAACTTGGTACTAATGCAGCGCTGATAGATAAGTAAATATAGAAATACACATGATATAAAATTCCTTCGAAATATTATACATAATCATAAAGAAATTGAATAAAAGTAGCTAATAGTTGATATTAAAAATAATAAGTTTCATATCCTCAAATTAATAACAAAAAGTGTATTTATAAGATACAGGTGTTTACTAGATATTGCTGGCTGTAAATTAAGTGATCATTAAAGATTTTTCATATATATAAAATTAATCGAAAATAGGATACAAAAAATAAAATGATAAAAAAATCATAGCATCTATACACAGCTTAATTTAATAAATTGAAATGACTCGACATAAATAATCTAAGTTCCTCTCGTAAAATATATTTTCATAATATTTATATTTTATTAATACTTGACAATAAGATCATTTAGTTATTATATGTATATGGGTGTGTAAGTGTGTATGTGTGTATATATATATATATATATATATATATATATATATATATATATATATATTTGAGAAATGAAGGATGAAAGTAATCCGACGTAATGTGAAATAGAAAAACGAAAAACAAAAAGATGTATGTTTATGTATTCATCAACGTTTCGTCTTTATTTGTAAGACTTCCTCAGGATAATAATTTTAAGAATTATGTCATACTAGTACATAAACATATTGTGTTAACATGATGGGTTACAGAGAATAATTAGTAGCAACTGTTGGGAGCACAGGACCGAGGTCCTAGTTGAAGGAAGTCGGTGGCATAGAATGATAATCATGTGGATAGCTGTGAGTGTAAAAGTGGAGGAGTGGGGGTGAATGAAATAAATGTAGATGGTTGTGAGTGAAAAAGTGGAGGGTGGGGTAAGAGGAGGGAAGGTGAGAGGCTCTGTGTTTTTGGTGTGTGGGTTTTTGTAAAAGATTTTAAATGATGAAGGTGATTGAAAGTTGGAGGTTTTGGTGGGTAAGAATGTGAAATAAGCTGTCGAAAGGGTGTAATGGGTGAGGAGGAAGATGGTCGATGTAGTTGTGGTTAGGTGTGACATTTTTAGAGAGTAGGAATGTTGACCAGCTAGCTATGTCAGGAATGTGTGGATATAAGTAAGTTAGAAGGAAAGTGTTGAAATGTGCTGAGTATGTGACAGTGAGAGGAGGAAAGCAAAACAGATAAGAAAAAGAACCAGAAGGAGAGAAGTGATATTAGTTGCGGTGATTTTGGTAATTTTGTGCATCGAGTAATGATGGTTTGAGATTAAATTGAGGACCAACAACTGGGTGTAAATATCTAAATAAATGGGAGGGTATATAGATTGTGTTCACATGCGGGGACTTGTGTGTAAGTACAACTGTGAGCGAACAGAAATAGAGGTTAGCCATGATCTAGGGTCAGTTTTTTTTTCGGTCAGGATCATTTTGCTTATTAAGGGGGGATTATAGAAAACATTTTGTTGTCTGATAGTGTTCGACGCTGTGATTTGTGCGGTTTCCAGTAGTTTCGCTGAGCTTTGTATTTGGTGATTTTGCCCCCCCACCACATTTTTCCTTTTTCATTTACCATATATATATATATATATATATATATATATATATATATATATATATATATATATATATATATATATACATGCATGCATGTGTATATATGTATATAATAGTGTGTGTGTGTGGGCGTGGGTGTTGTAAAAGGTGTGTGTCTTGAATCACGGATGTAAAATAAAAAGATTTGTATGTTTCCCGCTCTGGGATGGCATGGTTGTTTTGATACGTCAACTGTCTGTTGGGTTTGACCGAGTTGTCGGTGGGAGGTCTAATATGTATCATGTGCCTTTTGTTTCTCATATCCTTGCCTTTCCCCTTTATTTCCTTTTTGATTTAAAGATTTTTCGCTTTTTCAACTGGCGAGATAATTTAATATTGCCCTTGATGAGAAGTTGGCAGGTCTTTGAGACAGTTGTCGGAGGCTCAAACTATGTTTATTGTAATATAAATAGCTCTAATATATATTGAGCACTTTTGAAAAATGTAATTTTTGCTCATTTTATAAATATTGTAACTGAATTAATTAGTTATATATATTTATATATATATATATATATATATATATATATATATATATATATATATATATATTACAAGACAAATAATGTATAATAAATCAAAGGTTTGTCTTGTTCTGTATTTCATACAGGGAAAAGCCGCCAGCTTCAACAATAAATTAGTTTGAGCAGTGTAGATAACGCGATCGCGTTCTTGGACGTGAGTAGTAGAATTGAATACGCTGTATAGCAACAATGATGGGGTTGGAAAAAGAAATGGCTTCTTTGGGCTTAACGAGCACTGTGAAAACTGTGGGTGTTATTAATGAGCATAAGCGATTTTTAATTCAATTTAAAGGGGACGAGACACAATGTCTAGCCATGTCTTCCTTAAAACTACAAAAGCGTCGTTCTTGCTATTGATTACTGTTCTTCGTATCGCCGGCAGTATTTACTTTCACCCCTTTGATATTTTTCAATAATAAATATATATATATATATATATATATATATATATATATTTATATATATATATATAAGGAGATCGTAGTTTGCTTAGAAGCATTGCTCGTAAATATAAGTGTAGGTTTGTAATCCGAGGCTGGAGCAATGTGATATAGGTACCGGCAGGTGGTGAAGGTGAACAAACCTTCTCCACCGTCCGGTAGTTATATCACATTGCCCCAGCCTCGGATTACAAACCTACACTTTATATATATATATATATATATATATATATATATATATATATATATATATATATATATATATATTTATATATATATATATAGCAAAGCAAGGACTATAGACATGTGTGACATTTTTAAGGGTTGAAATGACATTGAAAAGTGTAAAAATGAGAAAAATTATCAATACATACATCTACTAAGCTGATGTGTTCCTCTCGATTTTACAAGTGTTAATGTTATTGTAGCCAAAAAACATGTAACACACGTTTATATTCTTGGCCTTAATTAAATTGTGTACCACAAGAAATTTAAATATATATATATATATATATATATATATATATATATATATATATATATATATATACATATATATCTTGTTACTTTTGTGATATCGACATTATATGAATGCGTAATATTCTCGTAGGTATACTGGTATATATGTATATATGCCTAGGCCAAATAAATTTGTAAAATAAAAACCACAAAATATAATATACGTCCACATATCAGACTAATTATATTTCACTTCTTTTTATTAGAAATAGATCTTACAGAATGCAATAATGGTATATTTATGATCATTTATTCAGAGATAAATATGAGATAGAGTGGAATAAGAGATCAGTTAAAAGAAATGTGTCTGTAGAGTAGTTGGAATAATTACTTCAACTAGCTTTATTTCATGAAAACGTGGCTGGAAATTTTGAAATACTTCAATAATAAAACAAAGTTTCGTTTTTAGAGCAATAGATCTTAAGATCTCCAAGTCCTCTTATAGAGTTTAGCATGAAGGTTTACGCATTATTTTTAGCTATAAGATATCTGGAAATGCCACCAAAAAGTTTCTCCTTCATAGGTTCGTGAAGTAGTTATTGATGGGCAGGAGCCCGAAGCTCATAGTATCAACTATAGTGTGCATCAAGAATCATTCAGGGGCCGAACTGTTGTCCTGACCGATCGGCCAAATCAAATTCTAAGATAATGTTTCGACATGTGTACATATTATTGTATTATCTAGGGCAATACTCAGAAGAGCACCAATGGGCAGGGCATTTCTGATTCTCTCTCTTCAGATCCTGAGCACGTGATGCAATGGGAAAATGGGGGTAGTTACTTTTAATATGTCCAACACTGAGCTTCTCTCTTTTCATCACTAAGGTTCAGATACCAACTTCGCACCAATTGAAATGAGTGACTCTCGTCTTTAGCTAGCCCCTGATCAAACAAGCTTCTGTGACTGACCTTCACTCCTGACCTGAAATACAAGAATTTCACTAAGTCCGTTGCCAAGGCCGCTGGAAAAACCGTTGCATCATTCTACCGTTCCAGAATGTATTTCACTTCTGACGCAATCCTCTACCTGTATAAAAGCAAACTACTGCTTAAAGTGTAGTACTATTGCAACAACTGGGGAGGTGCTGCAAAACACATCCGTTCCTTCCTTTGAAATATAGTGGGCGATTACCCCTTGTCCTCTCTACACCCTTTTTTATTACAGTAGAGACTGCTTGTCCTTCTCTACTCTATCTTTATTTTCATGGTAGGTGCTCAACTTAGCTGTAATCTATAATCGCCTCTGTAAAGCATTCACAACAAAATCTCGTCTCACTACAAAGACTGTCAATAATTTGCATGTCTACTTCTGTGCCTAAAACAAAATGAATTTCCATGAGCAAAGTTTATTCTCTAGAACTACCCGTCTGTGGAACTCAATACCGCGGGGCTGCTTCCTGGCTGACTACACCCTTGTTGCTTTCTAGTTTAATGTTTGCAATCACTTGTTAAGTCGTCCTAAATAATTAAATTCTGCCTAACTTTTACCATCGTTACCAATCATCACGGTGTTGTCTCATCGTCCACCTGGCGCTAATTAACCCTTATCTCCGATTGGTCTTTGTCGCTTAATCAGTGGTGACTCTTTATTAAAAAAATAATCGCAACTCCAAACACAATAATTTAAACAGAACCGATAGTTTAATCTAATATATCATTATCGCTTCTACTTTTAATTCCGGTGATATCACTATTCTAAAAACTACAGACAAGGACTCAGAAATGGTGGTATTGCAATAGATAATGTATGCGTCCTGATCCTATTTATAGCATAACACACAGAAAAGTGAACACCATCCGTTATCATTATAATATATTTGAATCTACTGGCTCTACTACTATCAACGAATACATTCATCGAAACCTTGATGCGACCATTAGAAACAGTCACGAATGATCAAATATGAACATAGTATACCTGGCATTAATACTACACTATATATTTGATTCCAAATACAGAAACGGAGATGGTACTCTGATTCATCGTATCTTTAACGCCAGTTCTAATCAGAAGATATTCCAAGTTACTGTCAAAATAGTAACCTTATTACTCGGCTGTAAAAACGCTTCTCAAATGGATAAATCAAAAGAACATCTCCAGAAAGGTTAAACTCTATTTGCTTAAAATAAAAAATAAAAATGTTCTCATGTGTCTTTATTAAAGCCATCATTGACTTATGTAAAGCAACCCTCAAATAACATAGTTTAATAAAATAACTACAGTAAATGCTTGCTACTATGGGAATCTTACTTAGCGGCGTAGTAACATACCTATCAATATAATTCTTAGAATCTGGCCTATGAAAATACAGACCTTCATCAAAGAACACATCTATAGGTCAAGCAATAACATGCAAATCACCCGCCACTAAAAGAAACACAAATAGATAAGATTGCTGACAAATTCGATTCCGTCGAACTATTTATTTTACATACAAACATCCTTATACACAGAGCCCTATATACACTATATTTTTTAAGTATACCATATTAGTACCAAAATGCAGGACTATATTAATTTGTACTCCAAGCATGATTCTAGAATAAAAACTATATTTATAGTAGGTCCCTACTTATGATTTCTCAAGATAGGCATCCTTCATATATATTTAACGAATTTTATGAGATCTACTTCTGACTAACTAATACCCGTTATTTTTCGTCTTGAATATTAGTATAGAACACTCTACATAGAGAAAAACAACAACTCTCAAGAATCACACAACTATCAACTCAGACGTATTACGCAATGTACGAACATACACGACGGACATATCTTCTTTAATGTATAAGAATGTGTTTGGTACCGTACATACCACTTTATATACCAGCAAAAACATATTAGAACATCTAAACAAAGCTCGCCTCGCACCTACTACACAACCTAACATGAATTTAATTTTATTACAGATATGCAGACATTATTACATGGGAGAATACCAGCGTGCATTGGAAAACAGGGTATACGAGCATAAATGAGCTATTTAACTCAGTGATGATAAAATAGCTTACGTTTTTCATGCGTTTGATTTCAACCACTTCGATAATTAAAAATATCAATAATTATATCGCATACATCTCATTAAATCTTATCTCATCTAACCCATGAGCTCATAAAATGAATTAGATTACGCCTATTGTAATGACACGAATGATCAACAGGAACTATACTAATATTGCTACAGTTTAAAGTCAGCTATTTAATTCAGAAAATTCTTTACTTTGCTCTCTTGCTCTTGTGCCTTTCTTTTCCCCTCTTGATCTCTAGTATGTTTAAATATTCATTGCTACCCTGTATCAATCATGCAGAAACAAAGTGACTGTAATCGTTAAAGAAAAATTAAAGTTCACAAATTGTATTAGTACAATAGTTGTTTTTACAGTACGACCCCTTGTATTATATTTCAAGATTGCGGGCTTGCGGTTCTGAAATCAAATCCCATCTGTAATACATTTCAAATAAATAAGTCGAGACTAAACTGTTTGAATACAGATAAGATTTGTTCGATTTGATCTTCGTTCGAGATCACTGAACTGAGGGTGTACAGAGAGAGATAGGGGATATACATCATATTTTATAAGCCAATATCATTTTACACGCTCACACGTTTTATGCTCCCAAACGAACTGCTTTCTACTCACTCACACTAAACTCCTCTCTCTCTCTCTTTTGGAGCCATGTGACGCCATGTCTATTAGCATAAGTTCCCACGGTCTAACAACCATCAACTTGAGTTCAACACGTTAATCCCGGTTGGACATTTATTTCCTGATAATTTAAACAAACCATTTAATATAATATGCTATATATATATATATATATATATATATATATATATATATATATATATATATATATATATATATATATATATGTTTACCTTACCATTTAGCATACTATGCTATATATTAGATGTAAATTATGATTCCATTCATTACCATCGATTTTGTCTTGCCGTTCTGATGAGTCGACTCCATTGATGTTGACTTCAACATTTGAACTAATCTAACTAAATTTCTGTTCTTTTCTTTCACCTACATATTAACAATCACTTACTCCAATTTCAATCATAATACAATTATAATTACGTGTATATATATATATATATATATATATATATATATATATATATATATATATATATATATATATATATATATACAACACTCAATGATTAACCGAAAAATATGACTGAAGGGTTCGCGAATCCTAATGGCACCTTAACAGAGCTATTGATCATATTTCATCGAGAATCGGCGTTTTCATCAATAATTTGAAAAGTAACCACAGTTATTGTAATGTGGTGTTTCCGGAAATAACTCAACATTTTCTTTATCTAACTTTTCTTAACTTCTGTTCGAACGAAAGAGAGAGGGGCACACCACTCTCAAACAATTGTTTTAGTAGTGGTCTGAAGACAACCTAATTTTTATTTGGATGGTTTCAGTAACATTCCAAATGGGATCAACACATGTTTACTACAATATTACATTTTATAAGTGTTACATAGTAATCTAAACGTGCTCAACAAATTAAATAGAGTAGGTGTGTTTAAACGCAACATTTCCTGGGATAAACAACTTGCATGCCTTTTGTTAACTCGTCGTAACCCTGAACTCATAATAGGAATAATCTAGCATTATAGCTGGTTAGTTATATAAGTTCATCAAAAGTGCTCCATATCCAAAATCGAGCAGGTGTGTGTAGATGGTGTTGCTCAGAACCCATCAATATCTAGATATAGCAATTCTACATGTTACAGGAGTTTTAAAACGCCACGTTACTCAGGAAAAATAAATAAAGAGAAGGTGATTGGGAGAGATGCATAGATAGGAGTTTAAATCTAAAGATGTTACACACAATTTTTAACCTCTTCAATATATATATATATATATATATATATATATATATATATATATATATATATATATATGTATATATATACAGATAATCAAACACTAGGCCACTGCTGTACTCAGTTGAAGCTTCTAATTCAATAATCAAGCGAAATATCCGTCTCCGCAATAGTTCGATGTTAGTTTTTCTCTGATATTTACTGATTGAAGCTTTTTGGTAATTTATTTTGTCGATATATTCAATTGGATTGGCTCCTGATATTTTATCTGTCATACACATAGATTGTATAGAGCGATAGTTTATATTTATATAAATATACATTGTAGATACTATTTAACAGCGCTTCCCCGTAAGCCAAATGAATATACCTTAGCACTATCAACTCTTAATAGAAGGTTCGATCTCTTGGCAGAGATGATAGTCTTGCTGCATTATAAGTGAGAACAAAGGAGTGAGCGAGATAGATTGATTCTGCGTATATGTGTGCTGTTGAGAAAATAGCTTTCACACTCAACATCGTCATCTCTCCGCTAACGCAGGTTCTCTGAAAAGAGCTTTGATGACTGTCGCCTTTCATCACTCCAACAACCTCAACAACAAGACAGAAACGTTACGCATCTTCTCGTACTAACACGATCGAGTGAAAAACATTATAGCTGACTAATTCAATCTAACCAGGGTTTTATTGGGCTACTAAAATATTTGATGACTGCTAATAAAGGTCAATAGATTTCCGACATACATTAAACGCCAACATTTTTTTTTGCTTTGTAAGTGTTTTCGCCTTATCGATAATGGAAATAGTCTGTGTTTAAGTTTTACATTACCTTTTTATCTGATTGTTATCTTTCCTTAGCAAAAACCGGCAGCTTGGTGACGCTTAAACAATTACTGGAATGGTCCTTACAAGTTCGAGAGTTTTTTTAACCAGTGCCATATTTATCTATTAAAGAAGACTACCTATAGCTTATTGCTCAAAATCATTTGAACAGTTACTAGAGGATATATATATATATGATAAAAATTAACGATATATCGTAAAATTATATGCCATAAAAACAGGATTTGTGAAAAAGACAAACGAAAAAAAATACAATATGCGAACAATCATCAAGAAAGAATATATTTTTTCGTTCGGATTCACTTGTTCTAAAGACGTTCGTTGATCAGAACGAAACCTGTAATTATATATATATATATATATATATATATATATATATATATATATAGTTTGAAAAGTCACATATTGTATATATATATATGTATATATATATATTTATATTTATATATATACATATATATATATACATACATGACAAGTCAAATAATTTTGAATAGTAACTAGCACCTACATAGGTAACCCGATGCAGCACAACTCCCTTTAAAATGGGTAATTGAATATAACTTTGTCTGACAGCTGTACTTAATTATGTGTATGTTATGTTTTTGTGGAGGGAATATGTGTTTGTTTTTGCGTTTGAGTGTCAGTAAAATTACCTTTACAATATGGGTGTATTGCCCTCTTTATTTGGAAAGTGTTTCTCACGCTAGATACTTCGATAACAAATTCAATGTATTAATGAAGAACCTTACAGTAAGATGTTAAAAGCATTTTAATTAATCACGTTTTTTCTTTAAAGAGTATGTTTGCCAAACTCCACAAAATAAGAGCGTAAAGAAATGAAGTTTCAACTTGATGATTTCTAAACGTTTGATAGCTGTGACCATAACATGTTTTGCAAATATGTAGCATAACATCTTTTTCATGAATCTGCAGTTCTCAATACATAGATGAAGAAATAAAACACATCATAATAAACTTAAAAACACTGCAATACACCATACATTATATATTAAATGCCAAGAAGAAAGCCTTTCAAATATTCTCAAAAAAAACAACACACAAATTAATCTTACCCATGCATTCCAATAACAAATCCATATGCAACACACTTTACAAACTAGGCATTTTCACAGTAAATACCACACCACAAACAATAAAAGAAACATTAAACACAGCAAGACATTTAAAAAACACATTCCATGCCGGCTTATACACCGTCCCATGCAACAACTGCCATCGAATTTACGTGGGAGAACCACAACGTGAATTAACAAAAGATTGAGCGAACACAAAAGGGAGATAACAGACAATAACTCTCTCAGTGAACTTTTCTCCCATGTATTAGAGCACAATTATGCTTTCAAATTTGAACAGGCAAAAATCACCAAATACATTCATAACAAAGCTCGGCCAAGACTACTGAAAACTGCAGTAATCACAGCCTCCAACACCATCAGACAACGAAATTGCGTCTTCAATATATCCCTCTTAATAAGCAAAATTATCCTGACCGAACAAAAACTGAACCTATCATGGCTTACCTTTTTTCTCTTCGCTGTCAATTGTACTTATATACAACTCCCCGCATACACACGTACGCACAAACCCCTCCATACATACATTTTCTTTCACCAAGAATCCAAACCACTTAACCACAATATACAGCTTCACCATTGAACACAATCTAGATACCCTCACAAATATTTAGTTATTTAAACCCATGTTTACCCTCAATTTAATTTCAAACCATCAACACTGCCCGCACAAAACAACATTACACCTATTTCTCACCGAACTTAATATCATTGTTCTTGTTCTCTTTCTTTTTCTTTTTCTTTTTCCTTCCCTTCATTGTCATATTCTCCGCACATATTAACATTTTCCTTCTAACTTACTTATATTCACACATTCCTGACATAGCCAGCTGGTCAATACTCCTACCCTCTACTTAAGCTTTACTAAACACAAAACTCTGTCCACAACAACCACACGTGTATTTCTTTCCTTGCCGGAATTTAGAAAATTACATGCACCACAAACACGACAATCCACTTACGTGCTTGTTATATATAAACAAATATTTTCCCACAAGTTTGACTTCATGAACTGCAACCTCCTGAAGACTGAATACTCTGTCCCACATAGCAAGTGCATCGAAATCGCAAAAATACTTCTCTTATCACCATCTAACGAACAAATAATACTCCAAACTTATTCCTTAAGCTAACATATGGCAACAAACGCACGTACACAATGCAATATAACAGGCCACTACTTTAATAACTGCGATCTCGGTTAAAATAATTTAGACTTTTTTACAACATGTCATCCATATTTCCATTTTTTTGGTTTTTCTTCACTTTTGCTTCTGCCCGATTTCTCCATTAAACCCGCACGCGTTTAAATAATTTAACACGTGTCGATAAACTATTTTCTGCGTTCTTCCTTTTCCTATGTTTTTACCGTTATCGAATGAATTCATTATATTATTTTTTTTCTGAAAACGTGTATTGATCCAAATGTAAACGATAAAATCTCCCTTCGTGATTATTCCTTTTGGTATTGTAATTTGTTATTTCCATTTGTTATTTTCACACATCTTGTCTTTCATTTAGTTTCATGATATCACGTTTATGCTATCCTTATATATATATATATATATATATATATATATATATATATATATATATATATATATATATATATATATATATATATGTATATATATACAAATATATATATATATATACATATATATATATACACACATATACATATATATATATATATATATATATATATATATATATATATATATATATATATATATATACGGTAAGCAATGAAAATATATATGGCGATTAATCTACACAGAGACTCCCGCGTTTCATCCCCGGAGGGGAATCTTCAGGCTAAATGCCACTTAGCTCTACTTACGTATCGAGAACTGTTGAAGTAAATACTGAAAACTGATACATACCCATTATATCTCCTTATAATATTTATGTGAATACATTAAGTACATATACACACAAACATACATATATATATATATCTCTCTCTATATATATATATATATATATATATATATATAGAGAGAGAGAGAGAGAGAGAGAGAGAGAGAGGGAGAGAGAGATACATATAAGTGAAAGAAGTGAGATAAATATATACGAATGATGGATCTCTTTCAACTTCGATTGCTCAATGCAATGTGTACTCGGTAAAAACATGTTTATTTTTCTTTGCGTTCCATTTACGATTGAACTACACTATTGGGTTTACTACATTTTTGAACATTTTCAACGTTGCCTTCACAAAACACTTTTTTTCATCGTTAAATCTTCTTTCACCGGAAAATCTTTTTACGGACATTCTCCAACTGGACAGACTCGATGCTTTTACACGAACGCTTTTACTCTCCATTACTTTATTTTTTTTTTAATTTTTAATTTTGGCTTTTCTACTGCAAACTAATCTATTTATGTAATTCCTATGATGATAACCTTGTAATCTTTGAAAAGCCTTGGCTTAAGGAAAGAATATTAAACATATTTTACCGAGTACCCCTTGCATTGAACAATCGACGTGGAAATAAATTGGGCATTCGTACATATTATTCTCGCTTCTTTTATTTATCTTTATAAATGCTCTAACTCGTATATTAAGTTTAAACAATTTCACTATAGGTTATATCCTCTAAAAGTATACATTTTGTTTTATATATATATATATATATATATATATATATATATATATATATATATATATATATATATATATATATATATACGTGAGAGAGAGATAAAGAGAAAGAAAGATAGAGAGAGAGAGAGAAAGAGAGAGAGACAGACAAGCAGACAGAAAACAGTAAACAGAGCTAAATACTGAAAATGAATTAATGCAGATAGCAGAGAATGTTAATGACATAATAAAATGTATAATTTCTCATCTCGATCCACTTTTGAAATAAAATTTAATAATACAAATACAATTTACTAATAATATAGGCACACACAATGCATATATATATATATATATATATATATATATATATATATATATATATTAATGTATAAATGAATAATCACGGTAACATTTGTTTAATATTTTTTTTACGAAATGTTCAAAGCTCACACTAAATGAATGTGTTAAATATAAATGCTATAATGTATGATTGTCAGTGTTGATATATTAAGGTTTACGCGTGGGTCGTGACCCTCAATCACGCTAAATAAGTAGAATAAAATATAAAATGAGAAAAACAATCGCTTAAAATTCTAATCTAAAATGTGTTGCAAGTTTAAGATTGTGAACAAATATGTGTTAGTGGAATTGCACTGACTTGTAAAAATGTGTCATTTTATTCCCAGCTTCAGTGCGACAATTGTTAAACTTTATATGTAGACAATATATAAATATAAATATATATATATATATATATATATATATACATATATATATGTATATATGTACATGTATATATATATATATACATATACACATGTATACATATATATGTAAACATTTTAAAAAGCAAAAACTATGGTATTTATGTATTCATCAACTTTCGTCTTTATTGAAACACTTACACAGGATGTAGAAAACAATGTAGACAATCATTTTAAATATTAATTTTGTTTGTCAGAAAGTGTCCAGACTCCGCATGGATGTAGACGCGAACAAGCAGATAATGAAAATCATGATTCTGGTCATGGCGTTATTAACAGTAGTCTATCTCATTGAAGTGACGTGAAATGAATGGGATTGATGGCTTCGACTCATTAGCTTATGTCTATTTTTAACTAGCGACTTTGTCTGGGTCAAAATATGTCATAGCCCAGCTTGGCTCCCCTTTACACTTCCACGTTTCCAGATTAGCATAAACGGTAAATTCCGACTTCTGCCCACCACCTTAACATAAGCTGTCAGGCAAGCTTGGCTGTGACATATTTTAACCTATACATTTCTTAGCTAAAAATAGCCATAAGCTAATAATTCGAAGTCATCAATCCAATTTGTTCGCTTCTTTGAATTAGACAAACTATGTTGATGATACTATAACCAAACCATAATTTTAATTTTCTACTTGTCCACGTTTACATCCATGCCGAAGTCAAGACACTTTCGGGCAAATCAAACGTAATGGTCTATATGATGTTTCTACATTGTTTTTGTCATTCTTACGAAGTATTTCAATAATAAGAAAACGTTCATGAATGCATAAATAACATATTTTTTAGCTTTTCTGTTTCATTGCGCATTACGTCGATGATTTTATCCTCATTTTCCATCATATATATATATATATATATATATATATATATATATATATATATATATATATATATATATATATATATATATATACTTTCTTGAGGCACATATTCGTTTCATTTTTATCAATTCCTGGTTCATACCTGATCACCTTTTCTTATCTCAGTGTGCATGTTTTCTGTGAGGAGAGTGGATGAATATTCCTTTTCTTTTTGCTGCATGATCTCTTAGGGGTTTTAAATGTCTACGATGATTATCTGAATGCACGTAGGGTGTATATTACATATTGCAAGAACAAATACACTCGATGCAAAATATCGTTATTTTCATCTGGCGTCAATTTGTTGTTTTCTTGTGTCAAGATGTCTCCACTCCATTTTGTTGCATTCCTTGTTCTTTCCTGTTACTCTCATTAATTACTGTGTATTTCCCTATTCTAACATCGTTCTCTTTGTGTTAACCTTTCTAGTCGTGTCATTCACAGAGATATCAACTAACATATGCATTTTCTATATCTTTTTTGATGGAAGAAAATGATTATATATATCGAATACTAGCAGAAGTACCCGTCGCATAGACAATTTTTATGTGAGACAAGAAAAAAACAGTACTTTCCGAATGTTCTAATAATATAGTTTTTATAATAACTACTAAACTATTAATCCATAAATATATAATATACTTATATATTCATATATATATATATATATATATATATATATATATATATATATATATATATATATATGTATATATATATATATATATATATATGAGAGAAATCCGACGTAAAAAAGCAAAAAAAAAAAAAGAGATACTTTTATATATTCATCAACGTTTTGTCTTTATAGGAAGACATCCACAGGATGATAATTAGCAGAAAAATGGCATGCAATTACATTGGAGTTTGGGGGTGGCATGGTAGATTGATGAGATCATTATTTACCGACAATTGACTTGCCCAGTCTGGACTATACTCCGGCGTTCATGTCAACCCAAAACTTCGATGTACTTGCATGGCATTTTTCTTCAACTTTTCATCCTGACGAAATCTTACAATAAAATTAAAACGTTAATGAATATGTAAAAACCTTTGGTTTTTCCTTTTTCTATATATATGTATAAATATATTTTCTCATCGCAGGATATGTATTTATTAAATATTATCAAAGTGACAATTTACGCCGAGTAATTAATTATCGATGTGTCGAGCTATCCATCTGTCTACCTATCTGCTTCTTTCTTTTCTTTCATATATGTATATATAAATATGTATGTTAATATATACATATATACATATATACATATATATATATATATATATATATATATATATATATATATATATATATATATATATATATATATATATATATATATATATATATATGAAGAAGAATGGAAAGGAATTAGAGAAGCAAAAGCCAAATCAAATTTCAATTCAATTGCTCAGAGCAAGGTATATTCCGCAAAAAGGCAATTTATTCAAATTAAATTTTCCTCAAGCCAGGCTTTTCAAACATCAACATCTTTTCATCAGAGGAAGTCGCTGGGATAGATAAGTTAGCAAAGGCCAATATTTAAAATTTGAAAAAGTAAAATAAAAGTTTATATCTTCCTGCTCTATCCTGGATATTGAGCTGTACACTTTTCACAATATGTTTTACTTTTCCTAAAAGTTCGCTTTCAGTACACCACTTTTCATATATATATATATATATATATATATATACATATATATATATATATATATATATATATATATATATATATATATATATATTAATGCAATAATGAAGGGAAGAGGTGTTGAATTGTTCATAATTAAAAGATTTAGGGGATGAGAACAAAAATTGCCAGTCGACTAGTTTCGCCTACACTTTACAAGACTGATATCGTGAGATTTAAAAAAAAAACTTTTATATTTAAAATTAAATTAACGTTATGTTATGACGGGGGAAAAACAAGAAGTTCGAATTTAGAATAAAATAAGCGTGATGTTATGTGGGATGGAGGTTGTGTATTAGAAACTAATCACACTCAACTCCAAAAGACACTCCTTCTGTTTCTTTTCAAATGATAAGATGAGTGAGCACAGCTAAAGTTGGAAAATGGATATGTGCTAAAGTTCGTTGCGCACGACGGGTTATTTATCAGGTGGTCAGTTATCGAAGAACCGTATGAATTTTTTAGAACGTCTCGTGACCGAAGGGTTCCATACCTGATTTGACTGTGTTGCTGTACTCTGTTGTCTAATCTCAACGTCGTCCGGCCCACGTAATTGGCACTGCAATTACATTCATAAAGATAAATCACAATATGTTTATGGTGGGGGGGGCAGATTGTCTTTTCGAGAGGATGGTAACAGAGGTTTTTTACAGAATACAACCCGCACATTAGATGAAAAATAACAATTTTCCACCGCTAAGCTGATTTGTTTGGCGAACTTCTCACTTAGTGTACCTAACCAAGGCAAACGAAAACGCATAAGGCGGATATCCCAGTAAGACATATCCTTTCTATTGTCGGGTCATCTCAACAAAAGGTTGCAAAATTGATCTTTGGTATTTTACAGCCTGTATTAGAGCACTACAGTAAATACTGTTTAAAAGATTCGTTTTATTTTGCAAACTACATTCAGCAGTCTAAGGTCACAAATAAATTTATGTGCTCTTATGATATCAGTAATCTGTTTACCTGTGTCCCTATTTTGGAAACGATAGATATTTGTGCCGATTTTTTATAGCGTAGCCACTTTTCGCCTCCTTCCAATCCTGAAAGCACGTTCGTTGAGCTGATGAAATTTCCTACTACATCTGTTGAATTTAGTTTAAACGATGTCATGTATAGGCAAATCGATGGTGTTTATTTATAAACAGCCGTTACGCAGGCTGAACATTATAAGTACTCTTTGGTCAACTTTGTTAACTTTGTAATTCCCGAGTTTCCTCGGAGAATGTAATCAAACGTCGAAAGATGCTCGGGTTTACTTCCTAATTAATGTTAACTTACTGTTATTTATAGATTCATAAAATTATAAACAGTAAACATTTCCATTGGGCTTGTTGCATTTTATGTGTGAAAGTTTTATGATGAAAACAATTTCTGTAATTGTATTCTTATTGATACAAACATGTAAAAAGCTGCACATCTATCGAAATGTTTTAATGATTAGCTCTAAAAAGCTATAATATAATCGAGGTGATAAAACATTCTTATTTCTCTCTTTCTCTCTCATATATATATATATATATATATATATATATATATATATATATAATAAAATATAGTAACACAAAATGACATAATCATCGATGCAATCATTTATTTCAACCTTGTGGTATTTTCAGGCATCCGATTTAGACGATTACATTTTTGAAACTGAAAAGGAAAATTTACACTCGACAATTCAAATATAATTTGAGAGAGAGGGGGTAACAACCTATGTAATACATATTTAGAGAGAGGGGGAAATTTGAAGCACATCTAATCTACAAGTATAAATTGAGAGAGAGAATTGCATAATTTATTACAGACAGGGAAAGGGAGGCCATATGTATAAGTAGAAATTGTAAAATTGGGCATAGCTGATGATGGAGGAGGGGGAGGGGTGTTTATGTTTCTCAAAAAAATCGGGTCGTGTCAAAAATTAAATTGAACTCTAATACCCGGATTTCTTCCTGGAAGTAATTCATTATAACACACACACACACACACACACACATATATATATATATATATATATATATATATATATATAGCCGCACTGATGAGCTGTGAAACAGCGAAACAGGCTGTATGTGGATGACTATAAAAGCTCCCTCGGGTAGAGCTTATTTTTGTAAGGGTATCGTCAACGGCCATTAGCTTTAAGGCAATGCTCATTAGGTAAAACTAATTTCGAGCTCCGGTCATTTGCAATGTTTACATTTCGTTTCATTGAGATATCACTTACATTCAGTCAGTGTCGCATGATGGCGTAGGGGTTAGCATCGCCGACTGTCAGCTCGACGGTTGCGTTTCGATCCCGGCTTGAGACACTAACTGGTCTAGCCGCACTGATGAGCTGTGAAACAGCGAAACAGGCTGTATGTGGATGACTATAAAAGCTCCCTCGGGTAGAGCTTATTTTTGTAAGGGTATCGTCAACGGCCATTAGCTTTAAGGCAATGCTCATTAGGTAAAACTAATTTCGAGCTCCGGTCATTTGCAATGTTTACATTTCGTTTCATTGAGATATCACTTACATTCAGTCAGTGTCGCATGATGGCGTAGGGGTTAGCATCGCCGACTGTCAGCTCGACGGTTGCGTTTCGATCCCGGCTTGAGACACTAACTGGTCTAGCCGCACTGATGAGCTGTGAAACAGCGAAACAGGCTGTATGTGGATGACTATAAAAGCTCCCTCGGGTAGAGCTTATTTTTGTAAGGGTATCGTCAACGGCCATTAGCTTTAAGGCAATGCTCATTAGGTAAAACTAATTTCGAGCTCCGGTCATTTGCAATGTTTACATTTCGTTTCATTGAGATATCACTTACATTCAGTCAGTGTCGCATGATGGCGTAGGGGTTAGCATCGCCGACTGTCAGCTCGACGGTTGCGTTTCGATCCCGGCTTGAGACACTAACTGGTCTAGCCGCACTGATGAGCTGTGAAACAGCGAAACAGGCTGTATGTGGATGACTATAAAAGCTCCCTCGGGTAGAGCTTATTTTTGTAAGGGTATCGTCAACGGCCATTAGCTTTAAGGCAATGCTCATTAGGTAAAACTAATTTCGAGCTCCGGTCATTTGCAATGTTTACATTTCGTTTCATTGAGATATCACTTACATTCAGTCAGTGTCGCATGATGGCGTAGGGGTTAGCATCGCCGACTGTCAGCTCGACGGTTGCGTTTCGATCCCGGCTTGAGACACTAACTGGTCTAGCCGCACTGATGAGCTGTGAAACAGCGAAACAGGCTGTATGTGGATGACTATAAAAGCTCCCTCGGGTAGAGCTTATTTTTGTAAGGGTATCGTCAACGGCCATTAGCTTTAAGGCAATGCTCATTAGGTAAAACTAATTTCGAGCTCCGGTCATTTGCAATGTTTACATTTCGTTTCATTGAGATATCACTTACATTCAGTCAGTGTCGCATGATGGCGTAGGGGTTAGCATCGCCGACTGTCAGCTCGACGGTTGCGTTTCGATCCCGGCTTGAGACACTAACTGGTCTAGCCGCACTGATGAGCTGTGAAACAGCGAAACAGGCTGTATGTGGATGACTATAAAAGCTCCCTCGGGTAGAGCTTATTTTTGTAAGGGTATCGTCAACGGCCATTAGCTTTAAGGCAATGCTCATTAGGTAAAACTAATTTCGAGCTCCGGTCATTTGCAATGTTTACATTTCGTTTCATTGAGATATCACTTACATTCAGTCAGTGTCGCATGATGGCGTAGGGGTTAGCATCGCCGACTGTCAGCTCGACGGTTGCGTTTCGATCCCGGCTTGAGACACTAACTGGTCTAGCCGCACTGATGAGCTGTGAAACAGCGAAACAGGCTGTATGTGGATGACTATAAAAGCTCCCTCGGGTAGAGCTTATTTTTGTAAGGGTATCGTCAACGGCCATTAGCTTTAAGGCAATGCTCATTAGGTAAAACTAATTTCGAGCTCCGGTCATTTGCAATGTTTACATTTCGTTTCATTGAGATATCACTTACATTCAGTCAGTGTCGCATGATGGCGTAGGGGTTAGCATCGCCGACTGTCAGCTCGACGGTTGCGTTTCGATCCCGGCTTGAGACACTAACTGGTCTAGCCGCACTGATGAGCTGTGAAACAGCGAAACAGGCTGTATGTGGATGACTATAAAAGCTCCCTCGGGTAGAGCTTATTTTTGTAAGGGTATCGTCAACGGCCATTAGCTTTAAGGCAATGCTCATTAGGTAAAACTAATTTCGAGCTCCGGTCATTTGCAATGTTTACATTTCGTTTCATTGAGATATCACTTACATTCAGTCAGTGTCGCATGATGGCGTAGGGGTTAGCATCGCCGACTGTCAGCTCGACGGTTGCGTTTCGATCCCGGCTTGAGACACTAACTGGTCTAGCCGCACTGATGAGCTGTGAAACAGCGAAACAGGCTGTATGTGGATGACTATAAAAGCTCCCTTGGGTAGAGCTTATTTTTGTAAGGGTATCGTCAACGGCCATTAGCTTTAAGGCAATGCTCATTAGGTAAAACTAATTTCGAGCTCCGGTCATTTGCAATGTTTACATTTCGTTTCATTGAGATATCACTTACATTCAGTCAGTGTCGCATGATGGCGTAGGGGTTAGCATCGCCGACTGTCAGCTCGACGGTTGCGTTTCGATCCCGGCTTGAGACACTAACTGGTCTAGCCGCACTGATGAGCTGTGAAACAGCGAAACAGGCTGTATGTGGATGACTATAAAAGCTCCCTCGGGTAGAGCTTATTTTTGTAAGGGTATCGTCAACGGCCATTAGCTTTAAGGCAATGCTCATTAGGTAAAACTAATTTCGAGCTCCGGTCATTTGCAATGTTTACATTTCGTTTCATTGAGATATCACTTACATTCAGTCAGTGTCGCATGATGGCGTAGGGGTTAGCATCGCCGACTGTCAGCTCGACGGTTGCGTTTCGATCCCGGCTTGAGACACTAACTGGTCTAGCCGCACTGATGAGCTGTGAAACAGCGAAACAGGCTGTATGTGGATGACTATAAAAGCTCCCTCGGGTAGAGCTTATTTTTGTAAGGGTATCGTCAACGGCCATTAGCTTTAAGGCAATGCTCATTAGGTAAAACTAATTTCGAGCTCCGGTCATTTGCAATGTTTACATTTCGTTTCATTGAGATATCACTTACATTCAGTCAGTGTCGCATGATGGCGTAGGGGTTAGCATCGCCGACTGTCAGCTCGACGGTTGCGTTTCGATCCCGGCTTGAGACACTAACTGGTCTAGCCGCACTGATGAGCTGTGAAACAGCGAAACAGGCTGTATGTGGATGACTATAAAAGCTCCCTCGGGTAGAGCTTATTTTTGTAAGGGTATCGTCAACGGCCATTAGCTTTAAGGCAATGCTCATTAGGTAAAACTAATTTCGAGCTCCGGTCATTTGCAATGTTTACATTTCGTTTCATTGAGATATCACTTACATTCAGTCAGTGTCGCATGATGGCGTAGGGGTTAGCATCGCCGACTGTCAGCTCGACGGTTGCGTTTCGATCCCGGCTTGAGACACTAACTGGTCTAGCCGCACTGATGAGCTGTGAAACAGCGAAACAGGCTGTATGTGGATGACTATATATATATATATATATATATATATACATATATATATATATATGTATATATATATATAGAGAGAGAGAGACGGAGAGAGCGAAAAAGACAGAAAAAGATAGCGAGAGATATGCATATAGGTGTGTGTGTGTGCTTGTGTTTTTGTAATAATAATAATGATTTATTTCAGAAAATAATAACCGGTTTATCGAGCATGTTTATCTTATCTGATGTATGTAAATCATTGTGACTGTGTTTCAAGTAGTGCAATAACATTATACGGAAATATGCCGCTTCATAGTACGTACATGGGTAACTTATTCATGAAATACCAGATACATGTATTCATAGATTACTCTGTTAACTTTATCCACTGTATTCAACAAAGGCGTTGAACGTGAGCAACGATTTACACTGTGTATCTCTATTTTAAGAATACATTCGATTCTTCTAAAATGATCCATTTCCATGTTGCATATTTTGAATATGTGTTTGCGCTTAAATCACATTTTCTAATCGTTGATGTTTACTATATCATCGATTAATTATAGCTAGTCATAACTGTTATGGTGCTGTACCTACCTACAGAGAACTAATGGACTCGTCCACCTTATAAATACGGGAAGCACGTGACACTTGTTCTCTTCTTCCCAGGCAAACCGTCAATGGCGGTTGAGAGCAACATCTCCTTGTAATATCTTTCTTTCTATTATATAATATATACCTTTGTTCTTTTAAACCATGTGTTCCTGTGTCATTCATTCAGCTTTACCCAGGTCCACAACAAATGGCGACGAGGCAATTCGAACTCTTTGGTCAAAAAACTGAAAATACCACGTGAAAATGCACTCACAAGGTTAATACAGCAAGCCGCACGCAAAAAAAAAACAAAAACAAAAAAAAAACAAAGGTTTTTGCCGTACGGTCGAGAGAAGAAAAGAGAACTCAACTGAAACAAAAAAAAAACAACAAAAAAACACATTGAATTCTTAAGTGCGAGAAAATTGATTTCTTTTAAGAAAAAGAAAACTGAAATGGACCTGTTGTGCTCTAAGTTTTAAAACTGATTATCGAAAAAAAAAAAGCTTGAAATTGGGTGCGCGTTCCTCTAGTTTGGGAAAACTAGTTAAAAAAAAACAAAAAACAAATAACAAAAACAACTGAAATTGAATGCGCGTTTTTTCTCACGGTTGGAAAACAAACAAACAAACAAAAAAAAAGAAATACCGAACACCAAGATTAAGCGAGTATTGTTTTTTTAGACGAACGTCACAACGAGTTTTTTTGACGAACACACACAAAAAAAATGAAACCGACACAACGTGCTTCATTTTAAAAACAGATAAGAAACAAAAACATGAAATGAACACACGTGCGTTACTCCATAAAAAAAAATGACGCACGATAAAAAAAAGGTCAGTTTTATTTTCTCTCTCTCTTTTCCGACTTGTACTGAAATATTTTAAAATGCAAAAAGAATTAATTGTGAAACAGATTTTTTTTTCTCTTCGTTAAAATTAAAAACGTGTATAAGAAAAGAACATTACATAATCTTTTCATAACTAAAAGGGCGTCTTGCAAACGCTAATTTAAAGAAAAGAACTTCTTATAAATTAATTAAATAACGAGAAAATATTAATTTTCAAAATAAAAAAATAAGTGAATATACGCGTATATAGAGAAAAGGAAAAGTTTCATAATCTTTTCATAATTAAAACGGCGCCTAGCAAACGCTAATTTAAAGAAAAGAACTCTTATAAAATCATAAGATAATAAGAAAATATTAATTTTCTAAATAAAATCAGAAACTAAATGGTTGAATATGGAAGATATTAAGTCTATAATCGCCGAACTAACGAAATTCCAAATCTCCCAGCAACAACAAACTGAGGAAAGATTTCAAAAGCTTTTATTACAACAGAACCAAAATATTTTATTACACAAAAAGTAGTATGATGAAAGATTGGAATTTCTTATACAAACAATATCGCGCAGTGACCAAAAAAATGAAAAAGACGACACGTTTTCGCAGAACGAAATTTGGAACAGTATTGATAATTACTCATACACGGAAAATAATACATTTGAAGAATATTTCCGAAGATATGAAGACCTATATAAAATTGACTGCGGTGGTTGGAGTGATGCGAAGAAGCTACGCCTCCTTCTTAGAAAACTAAATACCACAGAACATACGAAATTCGTGGATTTCATTTTGCCTCGGAAAACCAGCGAGCTAACTTTCATAGAAGCGGTTGGTTTATTGACAGAACTGTTTAGTCCAAGAACTACACTATTCCACAAACGATGGAAGTGCATGAACCTGGTAAAGAAAGACGAGGAAGATTACGCTACTTTTGCATCGATAGTGAACAAGCATTGTGACGATTTTAGACTAGCTGAATTAAGTGCAGATAATTTCAAGTGTCTAATTTTTGTACAAGGTTTAATCTCAGGAAATGACACGGAGATAAGGCGTAGAGTTCTAAATAAATTAGAGAATGAACCAAGCCTTACGCTGCAAAAGTTGGCTGAGGACTGTCAAAGATTTGTAAATGTAAAACAGGACTAAAAAGACATTGAATTGTCCGGCAATGCGCACATAAAAAAGGTACATCAAAAAACAAAAGCTCAACCTTATAGAAAAATAAGAAATAATAATTTTGATGTAACAAAGACAAACCAAACCAGTAAAAAAATAAATAAATTGCCACCAAGCCCTTGTTCACGCTGTGGTAATCCACATTGGTACAATGAGTGCCCATTCCGTTTTAAAACCTGTATGAAATGCAAAAAACTTGGACATAAAAGTTCGCACTGCAGAACGGGCAGAGGAAATAAAATGCGGATTCAAGCCACTAGGACAAAGAAGGAAACTGGCATGAACATAAGAAAATATGTACAGGTGAAAATCCTGGATAAAAATATAAAATTGCAATTGGATTCTGGTTCAGACGTTTCCATTATAAATTTACATAAATGGAGGAGATTAAATAAACCTACTCTATCAAGAACAAACAGGCTGGCAAGCACAGTTACTGGTGAAAGAATTACATTTGAAGGAGAATTAATCACAAATGTGTCCCTAATGGGAAATACTAAAAAACTCAAACTACTGGTACTGAAGGATTCGAATAATCTTTTTGGTTCAGATTTTATGCAGGCATTTGATTCATGGAAGTTGCCGATAAATACATTTTGTAAAAAAATAAATAGTCGCGCAACAGAATCGGAAAAACTACAACGAGAATTAAAAAACTCGTTTCCAGAGGTTTTTTTCTGGCGGTCTTGGATGCTGCACTAAAATGACTGCAAAATTCCGTCTAAAAGAAAATGTACTGCCGGTATTTAGGAAAGAAAGGAAAGTACCCTTCGCCTCGATTGAAAAAATAAACGCTGAATTAGACCGACTGGTAAAGATGGGTATTTTATCAAAAGTATAACACAGCCAGTGAGCAGCACCCACGGTTTATGTAAATAAAAAATCTAATGAGATTCGTGTATGTGCAGATTTTTCAACAGGACTGAATACTGCCCTCGCGGACGATCACTATCCACTCCATACCCCGGAAGAAGTGTTTACAAGCTTAAATGGAGGAAGACTTTTTTCAAAAATAGACCTAAGTGAGGCATACCTACAAATACCGGTGGATAAAGATTGTTCTAAGCTGTTATGTATAACACACACATCGTGGTTTATATAAATTCGAAAGATTAGCGTTCGGAGTTAAGGTCGCGCCAGCCATTTTCCAACAAGTAATAGACACAATGCTGGGCGGACTCGATTTCGCAATAGCGTATCTCGATGACATCTTATCAACGGCAAAGATATCGAACAACACCAAAAACATGTAAATCAAGTGTTTGCGAGAATCCAAGATTATGGGTTCAAAGTAAAAGAAGAAAAATGTGATTTTTTCCTGGAGGAAATAAAATATCTGGGTCATGTGATCGACAAGGACGGCAGAAGACCAGACCCAGAAAGGGCTACCGCAATAAAAAAACATGCCGGCGCCAGAAAACGTCATGACATTACAGAGTTTTCTGGGCCTAGCAAATTACTACCAGGCTTTTATCCCAGAAATGCATAATTTGCGTGCTCCATTAAATGAGCTATTAAAAAAAGGTAAAGCCTGGGTATGGACACCTGAATGTCAGGATGCATTTAATAAAATCATAGAAAGACTTGCGTCAGAGTTATTTCTAACACATTACAACCCAGAATTGGACATAATCGTAGCTAGCGACGCTAGTTCATATGGTTTAGGAGCATGTATCCTACACAAAATGCCTGATGGAACCCATAAACCCATTGCACATGCATCAAGGACCTTTCTCCCAGCGGAAAAACAGTATTCTCAAATCGAGAAAGAAGCCCTAGCAATAATATTTGCAGTAACAAAGTTTCACCGATACATACATGGTAGACAATTTACCTTACAGACAGACCATAAGCCGCTAATTACAATTTATGGATCTAAAAAAGGCCTACCTGTATATACAGCTAATAGACTAAAAAGATGTGGAACTATCTTATTAAACTACAACTTTAAAATGCAACATTTGCATTCAAATAAAATCTATCATTCAGATGGATTGTCGAGATTAGTGCCAAAACAGAGAGAGACTCTAGAAGACACAGTGATTGCGTCTCTTCAAACAGAAGGAGATTTTAAAGAGATTTTGTGCAACGCAGTGAGAGAGCCCCCGGTGACACTATACGAGATAAAAAAAGAAGCTCAAGAGGATGAATTTATCACCAGAACAAAAATGAAATTGGTAGATAAGGATTTACATGCGGCAAAGTGTTTCTTACTCTGTGATGACGTACTCATGCATAACGAAAGGGTGGTCATCCCAGAAAAACTACGAAAGCAAATTCTGAAAGAATTTCATGTTGGCCATCCATGGATAACCACGATGAA
This sequence comes from Sepiola atlantica, assembly GCA_963556195.1. Taxonomy (NCBI): domain Eukaryota; kingdom Metazoa; phylum Mollusca; class Cephalopoda; order Sepiida; family Sepiolidae; genus Sepiola; species Sepiola atlantica. Next base: position 158,558,760 of record OY744521.1, on the reverse strand, counting down.
GGGGTTAATGAGGAGTTTTGTGTACTGGCCAGGTATGGACAATGACATTGAAAAAGCAGTAAAGCTTTGTAAAGGCTGTGCCTTAGCGGCAAAAGCACCGCATATAAAGCATAGCCCATGGTCAAAGACCGACCGTCCGTGGGAAAGAATTCACGTGGATTTCGCGGAAGGAGTTTACTACTTAATCGTAGTCGACAGTTTTACAAAGTGGCCCGAGGTACTACTTTGCAAGAGTCCCACGTCAGAGGTTACGATAAGATTCCTACATGAACTATTTGCCCGTTTTGGGGTAGTGGATTGTTTGGTGAGTGATAATGGGACGCAGTTCACGTCATCAGATTTTGAGGAGTTCTGCGCGACGTTTCAAATCAGACATATAACGACGCCCCCGTATAATCCTAGGTCAAACGGCCAGGCGGAACGCTTCGTAGACACACTATAAAGAGCATTAAAAAAAGGCCGGTGATACTCCTAAGGAGAAGGCTTTACAACAATTCTTACAGGTATATAGAATTACAAAAAACATGAACATAGCATCATCATTATCCCCCGCAGAGATGATGTTTGCGCGGAATGTGAAGTCCGTGTTTGATAAATTATTACCTAAACATAATAATTATGACCGAATCTCTACGGTACCGAAGAAAAAATACAACCCAGGAGATAGGGTATATTTTAAGATGTTCAAAAACAATGCATCGTTCTGGGAACCCGGTACAATTGAAAAGAGGATCGGATCGATGGTCTATATCATAAAAGGACCACGGTTCTCGCATAAGAGACATCTAAATCAGATCAGAAAAAGACTGTCAGATGACACTGACAGCACCCCACAAGGAGAAGACGTGATGGACGTGATATATGACACCTTCAACTTACCAGCACCCCAGGTAGTCACACATAAACGACAACCAAAAAGAAAACGAATGGCTCCTGACTACCTAGAGATAAATCCGAAAAGGAAACGTTATTAAGACTCCTGAGGAGGTAAGGCTTATAAGGGGGGATGTTATGGTGCTGTACCTACCTACAGAGAACTAATGGACTCGTCCACCTTATAAATACGGGAAGCACGTGACACTTGTTCTCTTCTTCCCAGGCAAACCGGCAATGGCGGTTGAGAGCAACATCTCCTTGTAATATCTTTCTTTCTATTATATAATATACACCTTTGTTCATTTAAACCATGTGTTCCTGTGTCATTCATTCAGCTTTACCCAGGTCCACAACAATAACCATATACCATCAACCGATACTAATAATTATTAGAAACAATCAAAGTATTTATACAAATACCTGAAAAAGACCATTACACTATCGACCACTAATTACTAAAAATAAAACAACATTAAATCCGTGAATATTAAATAGCCGTTATATTAGGTAACAGTCAAATTTATAAACACTCATCATGTAACTTGAATGAGAAAAGGATACCATAACATAGATCAATAATTATGAACACGGGTATCATAAATATATCAGTAATAAAAACAAACAGTGATCACAACATACAACTACACGAAATTAAGAGAATAACTAAGCCAAACATCATACCAGTTTGCTTGACTGAGCAGTGTTTATTTTGAACGGCTTCAGCCAGCTTTCCTTGAATGATGAATTTTCCAAGACACATTAAGCTCAAGAGTGGATTATAGACGCATGCGCATACTGTTAAAGAAAGATGATTTTAAAGTAGGTTGTTTCTATGTTTATCCTGGCTGTATTCTGGCATTAGATGATAATGTGTCCATATGCTGATCAATCTTATACTGACCAGGTACACCGTCGCTTGACAGCCACGATATTATACTTCAAAACTACCCAGAAACAATCATTAGGTGATCCGCCAATAATAACTACAATAATATATACATCATGCAATCCATTAATCATGCAATCCATTAATCATGCAATCCATTAATAACAATTATAACACAAATTAGAAAACTACATCACTAGAAACATCAACCATGTGAACCATCAATGATAACAAGCAACAACTACTACAGTATCTGAAGAGTGGGCAGAAACATTCCCCAAACGATATAACAATATAAACAAGAAACAGCTCTCATACTATCCTAAAACCTAGACACACAAATAATAGGATTCATCAATAATAAGTACAGTCATGATAATATTAAATTATGATAACTAGAACGATACGTCCTACCATCAATTAATGGCAACTATAAACGGACTTATATATCAATAATAACTAGAACTACCACCAAAAATACGGTGATACAACTAGACCCATTAATTAAATCGGAACAGCTATCATACACCCCAGAAATGAACATTTATAAATGATAATTGCAGTCATCATACCATCTAAAAATTATAATTAAATCATTTCTGATGCTACACATTAATACTTCCGTCTATTACTTATAATGAAGACTATGCGCCATGAAAATAGGTTGGTAGTATTATACAATCTATCCATATAAACTAGAACAAAACACATCCAATCCAACAAATATAACTAAACACAGTGACAATATAATTCATTAATGTGAACTAAACATTTATTTAAAATTCCCTGCATCACCTTGAACGAAAAAGAGCCATAATACCAACCATACCAAATCACTATAAACAAATAGCGCTCATGAATGATCAAAGTGTAACAACTATCATACTACACGTTAATAATATGCAGAAACAACTACAATAAAATACGTTAATAAAACTACGAAAATCAATTATATCGTACGTATATAAAAATAACCATTATAGACTACATCGATAATATCTTGAAATAACATGCAACAATAAAAAGAGAAATAAATGCATCACATTTTAGCATCAACAAAAATTAAAAGCATAACATAAATTATAGAGAAATATCCTTTTTTTTTCAATTTCACTACTCCGCTGAAGAAATGATACACGACTCTATCGTGCTGGCACTTTAACTGGAGTTTTTTTTCGAGAAACTTAAATTATATTTATTTTTGAATAAACAACACTAATTTAAACAACATATATCCAGTATATATCGTTTACTCCATGAGACTCATGCGTATATATTCAAGTATATATGAGACAAAAACGAGTTGTGTGGGAGATTAACTTGCCTAAAAGAAGAGCATATGTCTTTAAATATTTTTTGCGAATATGATGCAAAATAACTGCATAAATACTAGATCGTTTTAATCTAGATTAACCGTTTTTGTATAACACATAAACAAATAATTATTTTCCCACGTTAATCAAATGATCTAATATCTTTACCCATTTCTGTAGAACCCTAAATCTATTTTTAAACAGGGCTATATGCAGAATCGTAGTATACAAATTACTGAATTCAATAATCGAAATTTATTTGTATCTCTAGGGAAAATGTAAAAACTGAAAAAAAGAAAGCAATAGAAAGCAAGCAATACATCCGCACTATCTTTCCTTGATTTTTTAAAAACATTTTCGTTGCTAGAATTATTGATAAGCTTACGTTCGATAGAATTCGGAATATGTTTTTTGATTGATGGGGGCTGATTAGACTTCTAAATCGGATTTAGTTAATATTCTAATTATTTATGTGAGATCAAACAAAACCTTCTACTTGAAAATAACTCACTGCTTTTCAAGTCTGAAGCGCACTGAAATATAACGATTAAAGAAAATGATCATTCGACGATAAACAACACATGTAGAGGATAACACTTTAAAGAGAAATGTATAGAAACACACCTATTAGGCGACCACTTCTGTAAAAGAAATCAGAATAAGTATCTACTATCAATAAGTAACGTAATTTAAATATAATTTACGCGACGTAGTTCACAACTTATTCTATTCCATGTAAACAGTGAGTAAATATATCCGCAAAACAGGAATTACAAAAACATATAATTTACATTTTAAGGTATGGGATCAGTTTCCGAGATTAATTAACCTAAAAAGATAACCGAAATTGTAGGCCGGTTAAATTGTGCTGGTGGCATTTTTGTTTTAATCAGCCAAAATATAAATGCTTAAAAAAATCAATTTTTTAGAGTTTTATTTTAGGGGCAGATGTGCTTTCTTGAATTAACACTCTTTATCCAAAAATCTACACATTACACACAAAACTGTTTTTTTTTAAATTTTGCACCCTGAATCAAACACTCACTAAAACTTGAACTAGCCAGAATAAACCCCGAAACAAACCGTAACCTTACCCTACACTAAGTTTTGGTTTTAGTTTTCAAAGCCGGTTTTGTTCCATTTTATTGTGTATAAACATCGGAACAAAATAAACTAAATCCTGCCTATCCACACACAGTGATTCCACACTCTAAAACCTAATTATTTTTTTCATATTTGAAATTGTTTTTACGGATATTTGTTTAGTTAATTCATTCTGCTTATTCCACACTGGCAACACCTGAACATACACAAGTTTAATTTAGGCATGCTTCTTTTTATATCAACTTCGCTATAACCATACATATGAAACTAAATTACGAAAGTATATTTTATTTTGTTCAAAGTGGAAAAATAATACCGTTTCTCTCTGCAGGCGTGCTATGTATGGATATAACATATTTAAAACCTGAGTTTTCTATACATAATAGAATTAATATGTGGATTTTGATGTAAGATATTCAGTAATTTGAGAAAGAGTTCATCTATTCAAGGGTTACATTCGAATGCTTTGTGGGGCTTAAAAACAATACATCTCAATACGTATTTTTCTACGTAAACCCCGCGATGTCAATCGATTTTGAGTACATATATATGCTCAAGACAAACACATATGATTCATAAAATTAAATACGTCATGATAATAACGACATTTTGTTGTGATGATGAGTCATAGATTTCCGCATGGAATACATGACAATGTCGTGTTTCTCAGTTAGTCTACATATAATGTTATATATAAAGTTATATAGTCAGATATTTGGAGTTGTTATCAATATAATTATTTAATTCTGACTTGTCATTTTCTCCTATTTTTCTTATTGACACTGCTATTTTATACAAATCGTTTTTCGCTACAGTTACTTTTAAATAACTTATATTTATGGCTTGAAGTGTATTTAGTTTGAAGTCATTTTCGCTAATCACATTGAAATATTCAACTGCGTATACTCTAAATAAAAACCAAAATTGCTATTTCCTAAATTTCGTGGTGAGATTATTCTAAAATATTACACCTTAATGACTTACTGGTTTAACTTACTAGATTGTCTCCAACTGAAATGCCGTGGTTTATACCGTTGCTTTTTCATCTCCACATATCCTAGAATTCAAGAAAGTACTATGCAACAGGGGAATGCTGTCTAAATGTGATTTCTACTGCTAATATAAAGACATCTCATTAAGGCATGTTTTAGTGTGATGACATTGTGGGGTAGGGCATATATTTTTCTTTTTTTCTTTTTCTCTTTCTTTTTCATTTATCTCTTTTTTCTGAAGTGGTCACCTTTTCTCCACGTGAGTAGTTACCCTTTATATGCTTGAGTTTCGAATCTTATGTCAGAATTTAAACTTGGAATTAACCGTGTTTTCCACTAAGTGTTTGTGTTGTCATGACATGCGTGTTTACCATTCAACAAGGCATACCCACTCCCCTCATGTTTTACAGGATTGGACTCAGAATAAAACAAAATCCTTATCCGATTTTTGCCAAGAAATGAGCGCAAGGAATAAGAACGAATATTACATTTGAATGGATTACTTGTGTGTGTAATATGAGAGAAGTAAAAAAAGAAAAGAAAACAACTCATCAAAGTACTGAAATACAGATGTTGTTAAAACAAATGAGAATTATAGTCTAGTTAGCCATTGTCAATGGAAGGCAGCTAAACGATATGTATATATATACATATATATATATATATATATATATATATATATATATATATATATATATATATATATATATATATACACACATACGCACAAACACCCACAAACACCCACACACACATACACACACACACATATATATATATATATATATATATATATATATATATATATATACGTTAAAGAAACACGGAATAACATAATCATCGGTGCGATAATTTATCCAGACCCTCTGGTCTGTTCAAACATCAAAACGAGGCGATTACTTGATTAAATGAAATAAAAGAAATTCGTGTTTATTTGCCTCGCAACTATCTATTCTATTTTTAATATGATATTAATATTATCGAAATATGTCATACGCTCTCTCATCATTTACTCAGAGAACGAATACTGCGTTTTCTTTATAGCCTGAATATATCATTGAATAAGAAAATTGTAATATAAGGTTCGAGTCTTAGGATCTTGAATACATAGGGTTGTATATTCATTACCGTGCAACAACGGGGTCATATTTTAGTATCGTACTGAATAGATAATATTTACTCTAGGTTTAAAATACAATACTTTAAATTAGTTGTATTACTGAAATATTCAAACATCTAAAATACCAGAGAGAACACGTTATTGTTTGCTTTGTCGTCCTCTTCACTTTTATTGAATTTTTTGTCGACGGATATTCTAAAGAATTCATGCGATACATTCGCATTGAAAGACATAATTATCAACTCATTTAAGGGCTCCGTATTTATTTGAGTTCTTTACTCAGACAAATTTAATTGAAAATTGTTCGTGTTTTTTTAAATTTTATTTTATATAGTTTAGTTCCCCTAATGAAATCGAGGGGAGGTAAGGAACTCATCAAAATCAGACAATAATGTCGTTTACAGAGGTTGTGTGACAGGGTTATTTCTTCAGACTTTAACAGATCACACGATAGGGTAGAATGTATTTTAATATTTTCATATTCATCAAATCATGTTAAACAGCTGGAACAGAAGACAAAGAAGAATAAAGTGAAGACGAGACAGAATTATGATTAAAATTAAAAATAAAAGTTACACGCAATAACAATTCTGAAGGACGAAATTAATACTAGAGAGTGCAATATAATTCAAAAAGTTATTTTGAGAGAAACTAAAAAGTAATTTCAATGAATTGTAAGAAAGTAGAACAAAATAAAAGAAATGTAAAAAAAGGAGACTTGGAGGAACGAAACATAAACGGTAGAATAACAGAAAGAACAAGGACTAGGCCAACACAGATAAAGTAGTAGTAGAATAAGATTATGATAAAAAAAATAACAGAAACAGCAATAAACACACACAGAAAAACAAAAACACAAAAAGAAATACAAAAATAAAAGAAGAAGAAAAAGAAGAAGAAGAAAAAAAAGAAGAAGAAGAAGAAGAAGAAGAAAGAGAAGAAGAAAGAGAAGAAGAAGATAAATGATAACAAGGTAAAAAAGATGAACAATATAAACCAGGGCGGGAATAAAAAGAAAGAAAAAGAAGAAATAACAAAAATGAGCGAGTGAATTATTGTAAATAGATATAATACTGCATTATGCAGAAATGCATTACGAATATTATTATGTGATTGTTGAAGTTGAATCTTAGTAACATTATTTATAAAAGTGCTATATAAAATAAAAATGAAAAAATAAATAAAAGAAGACATTGGATTAATATGATATTTTAACAGTTCACTCCCTTATTGGACTCATATATGCATCCTTTTTCAGTACATATAAAGCAGTTCATTTTTATAGCAGAAATCTAAACAGAAAACGATTAGACGAGCGTTTATATGTTACAAATATGTTTAGCCCAATAATACTAATACCTCACGCTATCATTTCACATGTAACCTTAATCATTCTGATGTTGACAAACCTAATTACACTTCGTCGTCTCGACTTTAAATGCAACTTAATGGCAAGTTGACTTTATCGTTTTTATAATAGTTTCCTATTAGGTATACTTGCAAGAGAAAAAAGCACACTTTGTTGCGCAGTACACCTAATTGTATTTTTTTAAGTAACACAAATTAATATAGCCGGGAGGGAAATGTCGATGAGGAAAACAACATAAACATCGAGATATATTGTAGAAATTTAAACACATACACATGGTTTTACGTTGTATTATTGTTTCTTACACATTTTGTTATTGATTGCTGTTTTGTTTGATATTAAATACGATATAATTAATTGACGTTTGAAACAATCTATATATTGATACGATAGCGTGTGCGTTCGTGTGTCACGCTCCTAAAGTCATTCAATAAATAAACAACATATAAAGTGGATGGAGAGACTAGGAATCGAAACCGTAACGTCTACCTTAAAAGCGACGACTTTACCACTGACCTAGAAAAAACGGACTATTTAAATAGATCAACATGTAATTTATTAGCTCTGTCGCTTGAGCCTGGAAGGAGGAGGGCAGCGTGGAAGGCGGAGGAGACGCGGTAACACTTACCCAATGGGCCGGTTTCATGCTTACGATATTTATTTATTATTTATTTTGTTTACATTTAACATTTTTTCTTCTTCTACTTCTTTCTACTTCTTCTTCTTCTTCATCTTCTTCTTCTTCTTCTTCTTCTTCTTCTTCTTCTTCTCATCATCATTATTATTATTATTTATATATTAATACGATAGAGTATGTGTTATTTATTTTGTGTGCCACGATCTGACACTCCTATTTAAAGTTTGCCCCTGACAACGGGGGGGGGGGTAGAGAGAGGGGAGGGAGGGTGCGAGTTAGAAAGAAGTCGCGACCGATAGTAACTTCTGAAGAGACAACTTTTGCCCCGGCAACCGAGTAATATATATAAATATACATATATACTTCCATCCCGTCTCGCAAAATGGTGGTGAGTAAAATATGAGCATGTTTCTAGACATCGGATAACATTATTAACAGTAAATTATTCAGATTGATGTAGAAAACACTGTGGAATTTCCACATGGTCCGACTAGTTATTACTATTATCATTGTTATAGAAAGTATATATATATATATATATATATATATATATATATATATATATATATATATTTAGAGGAAGCATTATTATAATCAATGAGACAAACGAGTGAAAAAAAAAAGGAAAATTGTTATATATATATATATATATATATATATATATATATATATATATTAGTGTGTGTATGTGTGAATAAAATGCACGATATATCGCAAATATTATTCCGTTTAAACAGGATGTGTTAACAAAACAAAAGGAAAACAAATTAAATACAGAAGGCACTCATATAAACAATACATTTTACCCGTTACGTCTAAGGTTTTTTTTCTGAAGAAGTCCGTTGATCTAAACAAAACAAATATACTCTGTTCTTTGTCATAAATTTTTCATCCATTTGATTGGTTTTCCCTTTGCTGATTACTACATATACATATATATATATATATATATATATATATATATATATATATATATATATATATATATATATAAAGAGGTGTACTAAAAGCGAAATTTTGGGAAAGGTAAAACCCTATTGTGAAGAGTATACAGCTCAATATCCAGGATAGAGCAGGTAGAAATGAAGGAGAATGGAAAGGAATTAGAGAAAGCAAAAGCCAAATCAAAATTCAATTAAAAAGTTCAAAGCAAGGTATATTCCGCAAAAAGGCAATTTATTCAAGTTAAATTTTCCTTAAGCCAGGCTTTTCAAAGATCAAAATCTTATCATCAGAGGAAGTCGCTGGGATAGATAAGTTGGCAATGGCCAAGATTTAAAATTTGAAAAAATAAAATAAAAGTTGTAGGGAAAGAAACGCAGGGCAAAACTGTGCCAAGGTGCAAGCAAATGTCCGATTGCCAAAAAGTCCGGTGTCGAAGAGTCCAGCGGAGAGAATATGATGTAGATTGGTAGGTGTTAGAGGCACGAGAAATAATGAAGGTTTCAAAGTTAAATTCCAAGAAGCCACAACTTCAGGTACGGCGAAAACAGAAAATCCAAAAAGGGTAAAAAGTCCAATAAGAGGTACATTCGATGATGCAGGCAGGCGTCAGAGGAGATTAAGATGGAAAATATTCGCCATTAAAGATACTTCCCGGGCAAAGATGACAAAGGAAAGTGTTCAAAAGTGGGAAAAAGGGACAGCGAGAATATTTAAAGTCTGCCCAGTTAAGAAAGCCGGCTATAAATGAAGAAAAGCAAAGACAGTGAAAACAAGGATATAATATGCGACCAGTAGGCAAGGGAGGAAACGGGTAAGGGGTGTGTGTGTGTGAGGAGAGAGGGACGGGTACGAGGAAAGAGAGGGGGGAGGAGAAAGGGAGCGATGCGGTGAAGGAATGCGGATAAAACTAAGAGTGTGAAAGTGTGGGGGGGGTGAAACATAAAGTTGAAATTGGAAGTTAGCGCGAAATAGGATTCAACTAGAAAAGGGGAAAAAAGGAGTGGGGGTAAGTTAACGAATGTTAGGATAAGGGGTTAAAATATCAGAATATGAATAAGAACAGAGTTCGGGGTTTAAATGTTTAATCAAATGACCTTAGATATAAACAATGAGGCAAAATATATATGAAGGGTAGGAGTTAAAAATTAAAAGAGTAAAGATAAAAAATAAAGATAAAAATAGTATAAAAAGTAGAAATAAGAAAATAAAAGAATAAAGAATGAAAAATAGATAATAAGATTAGTCTTAAGCTCGCAGGGAAAATTAAGGATTGACCGAAAGAATAAAAAATAATAAATAATAAAAAATAAAAAATAAAAAAAATAAAAAAATAAAAAAATAATAAAAATAAGATACTAATAATAGAATGAGGGAAAAGTCGATCAGATTGGAGCTCAAGAATGAAAATTAGAATAAGGAAAAAGAAAAAGGAAAACAAGACCTCGAGAGGATATCCGGAATGGGAATCTCCAAGGAGGAAAAAATATGGGTTGAAGTAAATAAGCAGTTATGGGATGCTATTTCAAATAGATATGGGAAAATATAAAAATTGAAATTTTATTCAAAAAAGTTATATGGAGGTTAATTAAGACAATTGTTAAATAGGTTAGTGAAGGCTTCAAGATACACACATATATTGGGGCGTCCTCTTTCCCCATTAAGACCCGGATCTCTAACCATATATATTCCTTTAAAAATAGAAGCGATAACAGCACAGGCACTTCACTTTCCAGTCTAATTAGAAACCTCAATCTTAAAAATACTCCCTATTCACTTCACTGGTCAATACTTAAAAAGTCCAAATCATATACCCCTGGAGCATCCCATTGCCAACTTTGTACTCTGGAAACCTTTATGATAGCTACTGCTACTAAATCTAAAAATATTATTAATTCTAAGAATGAACTTATCTCCAGTTGCAGGCATAAACGTAAATTCAGGTATAGCAACCATAATAATCCCCCAGACACCCCTCCCCCATTTGATTAAATACCCTCCCTTCATCTCGGATTTTCCCTCCTTACATCTCGAATCCCCTTTTCTGATAGTTCTAATTCCTGTTGTTCTATGGTCTCTACTTATATCTCCCTCATCCCTTTAACCTTCTCTTAACTTAATTAAATTACCCATGAACTCCGTTAGCTTCACATTTCCCTTAGTTTTAACACCTTTCTTCCATTACCCCCTAAATCTTTCCACTTAACCTCCTTAACTGTATAACTTTATTTGGCTTTCCATTTTCTTTCCTGTTTAACTTCTTTTAATGCATTCGTCCGCTTCCCTTCAACACTTCCATTCTTCATTCTTTACCCTTTCAACGTGATAACTAACCCACTCTATTCATATTATATCCTAGCCCTTTTATTTACTTGTTGATTAGCCATAACTACTCCATATCCCCTTTGCACACCTCGATATCGAACTCCTTACTGTTTCCACTGTGCACTCTAATTATTCTTCCCCTCCTGTTTTTACTTCTAAATAATTCTTCTCACTCTTTTAATAGCCTCGATTATTTTCCTCTTGTTTTACTTCGCCCTTCGCACATCTCTCTCAAACTATTCGACCCCCAACCCGCCCTCGCTCTACATCTTTTAACCCCCATAGTATTTACTTTTAACTGCGATCTCCACTCTCCCTCTGGCTTAATCCTTTATCACTTCTTTAACCTTGTATATCTCTTACTTCTTCCGGCCTTCACTAACCTATTTAACAATTTTCTTAATTAACCTCCATATAACTTTTTTGAATAACATTTCAAAGTTTATATTTTCCCATATCTATTTGAAATAGCATCCCATAACTGCTTATTTACTTCAACCCATATTTTTTCCTCCTTTGAGATTCCCATTCCGGATATCCTCTCGAGGTCTTGTTTTCCTTTTTCTTTTTCCTTATTCTAATTTTCATTCTTGAGCTCCAATCTGATCGACTTTTCCCTCATTCTATTATTAGTATCTTATTTTTATTATTTTTTTATTTTTTTATTTTTTTTATTTTTTATTTTTTATTATTTATTATTTTTTATTCCTTCGGTCAATCCTTAATTTTCCCTGCGAGCTTAAGACTAATCTTATTATCTATTTTTCATTCTTTATTCTTTTATTTTCTTATTTCTACTTTTTATACTATTTTTATCTTTATTTTTTATCTTTACTCTTTTAATTTTTAACTCCTACCCTTCATATATATTTTGCCTCATTGTTTATATCTAAGGTCATTTGATTAAACATTTAAACCCCGAACTCTGTTCTAATTCATATTCTGATATTTTAACCCCTTATCCTAACATTCGTTAACTTACCCCCACTCCTTTTTTCCCCTTTTCTAGTTGAATCCTATTTCGCGCTAACTTCCAATTTCAACTTTATGTTTCACCCCCCCACACTTTCACACTCTTAGTTTTATCCGCATTCCTTCACCGCATCGCTCCCTTTCTCCTCCCCCTCTCTTTCCTCGTACCCGTCCCTCTCTCCTCTCACACGCACACCCCTTACCCGTTTCCTCCCTTGCCTACTGGTCGCATATTATATCCTTGTTTTCACTGTCTTTGCTTTTCTTCATTTATAGCCGGCTTTCTTAACTGGGCAGACTTTAAATATTCTCGCTGTCCCTTTTTCCCACTTTTGAACACTTTCCTTTGTCATCTTTGCCCGGGAAGTATCTTTAATGGCGAATATTTTCCATCTTAATCTCCTCTGACGCCTGCCTGCATCATCGAATGTACCTCTTATTGGACTTTTTACCCTTTTTGGATTTTCTGTTTTCGCCGTACCTGAAGTTGTGGCTTCTTGGAATTTAACTTTGAAACCTTCATTATTTCTCGTGCCTCTAACACCTACCTATCTACATCTTATTCTCTCCGCTGGACTCTTCGACACCGGACTTTTTGGCAATCGGACATTTGCTTGCACCTTGGCACAGTTTTGCCCTGCGTTTCTTTCCCTACACCTTTTATTTTATTTTTTCAAATTTTAAATCTTGGCCATTGCCAACTTATCTATCTCAGCGACTTCCTCTGATGATAAGATTTTGATCTTTGAAAAGCCTGGCTTAAGGAAAATTTAACTTGAATAAATTGCCTTTTTGCGGAATATACCTTGCTTTGAACTTTTTAATTGAATTTTGATTTGGCTTTTGCTTTCTCTAATTCCTTTCCATTCTCCTTCATTTATATATATATATATATATATATATATATATATATATATATATATATATATATATATATATATATATATTGTGTGTGTGTGTTTGTGTGTAAGTAAATGTTGTGTACAACAGAATCGTAGGATTAATTTTAGAGGAAGAATTATTATAATCAATGAAACAGACGAGTGAAAAAAAAAGGAAAATTGTTAAAATTACCTTCAGGCCTTATCGTCTGACCCTTTGAGAGGAAACGTCAGAATGGTAAATTAAAAACTAAAAGTCGAATGAGATATGAGGGGAAAAACTTATTTCAGTTGGAGGAAACGATTGAGAGGAAAAAAATTTTTAAAAAAAAAGGGTAAACTTTTCAACGTTATGGTGGCTTTGAATCATTAAAGATCTCCAACTGATGCTTCAAAATCTTTAGTCTACATAGGCTAGGTCGAGAGTTGTTAATGACTAACTCCTCAATAATATTGAGATGGTAGTTCGACCTGGCACTGTGTAAAACAGAAAACCACCCATCGGAATACTTGTCAGAACAACTATTTGTATTAACGAGGTGATTACCGATGGCTGATTCCTGTACCTGGAAGTTCCCGGATGATCTCGAAACCTTGTGTAGGCGAATATCACGTGGTATGTGTTGGGATATTCTAAATTCTAATCTTTGGGATGTCTTGCCAACGTAGTCAGCTCCACACTGACACATGAATTTATAAACTACAGAATTCTTTTGAATGGCTGGCAACACATCCTTACGAAAAGAAGAGAAAAAGGTTCGAGTCGTGTAAACTACTCTCCACATGGTTGCCGGAAAACAACGTTGAGTAGAAAAAGAAATCCTTTTAACAATGTCAAGGCCGTCAGAACCCAACCATGGGAGTTTCAAATAAATAGGGCAACGTGACGGGCCAATAAATTTACCACCATTAAATAAAGCAACTTTACGTGCAATTGTGCCTTTTATAATATTGATGGGATATCCATTAGCAAGAAAAATATTAATAATTTTACCAGTTCTGCATCGCGTCGTGTTGGTGAACAAATCATAAGTGCTCGATGAGTGAGAGTACCAATAAGACTTATGTTTCTAGCTCTTGGGGCGAAGAAAAACCAATTTAGATAAAGGCTTGTAAATGTTGGTTTTTTATACACACAGGTTTCAAATGATAAACCAGATTTAGACACTAAAACATAGAGGAATGGTAAGGAACCACAATCCTCGACCTCCATAGTTAATTGCAACGATGGATGCAAGTCACAAAGAAGACGAAGAAACTGTTCAGCATCACTCCGTGAGGGAAAACAAGCAAAAGTGTCATCAACGTAACGTGTGTAGAAAGCCGGCTTGGTCACTTTGGAAGATAATTGGTTTTCCAAAAATCCAACGAAAATGTCGGCTAACGATGGACCAATAGGGTTGCCTATGGATATACCATCAATTTGCCGATACATTATATTATTTAAACTGAAGGAAACTGATTTAGTAGCAAGTTCCATCAGTTCAACAAAAATTCGTTCAGGAAACTGTGGAGACTTTAAGGGGCCGGGGTAATGATAATCTGCACCTATACCAATGGTTTCATCCAAAGGTACATTGGTAAACAGACTACTAATGTCAAAGGAAGCCAAGAACCTGGTATCTTTTGAGAGAGATAATTTGTGTATAGAAGACACAAATTGGAAGGAATCAGAGATACAATAGTCCGAATAAAAAGTAAGTACGGGCTTAAGAATGTCAACTAACCATTTACCAAGTGCATGTTGTGCAGAACCCAACATTGATAGAATAGGCCGTAAAGGAACGTTGGGTTTATGAACCTTGGGTAAGCCGTAAATTCTAGGCCTTTGAGAGCCGATAGGTCGTATTCTTTCATATACCTCTTTAGAAATAAACTTGCTTTTATAAATTTGAAGAAGATGTTTCTGGATTTTTATTTCTATACGAAAAGTGTCATCGTGGCTTAAACCACCCATCTTGAAAAAATTATTTTTATCATCCA
>OY744521.1:158453360-158540860 GCA_963556195.1 Sepiola atlantica | reverse complement strand
TGTGCACAAAATGTCTGAAAATTACAAAGGAGAAAACACAAACAAGATATTTGACCGGTTTCGTACGTGTTGGCGAACGAAACCGCTCTCATCTCTTGTTTTTGGTATTTTCCTGCACTTTAACCTTTTTTTCCATTTGTCCTTTTTCACACATTTTGTCCACCACGGCATTTCATTGTAATGAATTATCGTGTACGTTACTCGATATATATATATATATATATATATATATATATATATATATATATATATATATATATATATATATATATATATATATATATATATATATATATATATATATATACATACTAGCAAAAAAATCAATTACTGACGATATGGTCCTCATCATAAAAACCCAAGAAGTGATTTTCAATTAACATTCGGATAATGTAGAAGAAAAAAAAAATGATGATTGTTGTAGTGTTATTTTATATATCCTAATATGGGAGAACCATACTGTGCATGAACGTCGTCAAATTTTTTTTTTAGGGTATAATATATAAAAATAATAATTGATAGTGTCTTTTAGATAATCAACGTCGATAATTTTATTTTGTTTCAGCATAAATTATATAATAAATTCCCCATGAAAATGGTTATATAATGAAATAAATAAACATAAGGGTTGAACGTTGATTGGTCAAATACTCTACTTTAATATCACAGAGTAATTCGAAATGGGTACCTAGTTACTTTTCAGCTTTATTATTATAGAAAGAACACTACGTTAATAATATTAAAGAAAAATATTTTTTTGTAATTCAGAAAGATAAGAGGTTTATATATTTTCTATAACAAATCATCATCATGATTATTATCACTACCAACATTTTAACTCCTTGGTCTTTTTGCTAGGAGCAAAATGCAGTATCTGTACTGAATCTGCACAGGGTTTTTATGTTTTCTGTCAGTGAAGGAGAAATACTTCTAGACCGAGAAAATTAATGTTTTTGTTCAAATTCAGAGTGCCCATTTTGGAGGAGCTGAATTATCCCACGTTAAATATAGGCATTGTGTCTAATGGAATTTATTTATTTAGATAACATTAAAAACCATGGAAAGTTTAATTCTCTATCTGAAACGTTTAAATGAAAATTTGCTGGAAAAATATAGTCACTATCTTTATAAACAAATATGAATATGCTGGCTATGGAAGAACGATAAGTTTCATAATTTTATAGTTAAAAAAACATGTTTATCATAATATTGAGTTATCGTTCTTCCTTAGCTGATATTATTGTGAACACACATATATTACACTGACCTCCCCCGACAGAAAATAATATCATTATGAACGAACACGACTTCCCTCCACCCAAAATGAAGGTAGTCATTCTTATGAGAACACAACCGATACTACACTACCAACCCCATAAAATATATTTTGGGGAGTTATTATTCTAGGAGAATTCTCCCTACACACCCTTAAAAACTGAGGAGGTAATCTCTGAGAGGACACTTTATGACAAGAGAACCGATACTACTCTACACCGCTCATTAACAAAATTCCAATTCAATTTTTTTTTTAATTTAAAAACGCTGAGTCACAAACAAATATTGTTGTGGTACCTTGGCCTTTTGGCTATAATGAAAGTGTTATATATGTACCACATAAGCGATAGTTGCCACTTTACTGAAGCCGGAAGTAAATTATCTCTCTTGAAAATAACATCTTAAATAAGTTTTAAAACACTATCCTTTTTTCAATAAAATCTTTATTTATCCTATTGTATTTATAATGATAATAATAGTACTATCGATGAAACGATTGCGTATGTGGAAGACAGTTTTACCATACAAAGTAGAAAGATATATTACAGAATATTAATTTATTAAGAACTTAAAAATGAATACATATGCAAATAAGCTAAGGCGATATAGGTTTGAGGGAGTAAGAGTGCCTATATATAGGGTTTTTCAATATATCTTTATATCATTAGTATTAAATAAGTCTAACCTCTTTTGATGTTAATATAGTTAGAATAGGTGAAAACACTTTCGCTTCATTCATTTATATATATATATATATATATATATATATATATATATATATATATATATGTTTGTCTGGGTGTGTGCGTATATATGTAGAATATTGCGCAGATTTATTTTGTTTCCATTTTTTTTTCAAAATAAAAAATACTTTTAATGCATTTTGACGAACAGTTTTGCGTATAGATGCACATCCTAATTTTTTTATATCAATTATAGATATTTTAACAATGCTGCTGTTCAGAACACCAAAGTTCGCTTGTAGTAAAAAATGTTTACATGGCAGCAACCATAATTTACAAACAAAGCAACTTGTATTGAAACCAGGCACCACGAAAGAACCAAGGATGTGTGCGTCCCATTTTGTTAGATATCCTTTTTACAAAAACATACCAATAATACATACGCATAATATTAAGCGGACAATATACGAGAAGAGCTATTCAATTAATATTTTTAATACATAAATAAAATATTGATTATATATAAAGTCATGTTTAAGTTTAAAATATTTTTCTTTCAAAAATAGAAAGATACAAACATGCAGTGTCTTATTAATCGCTAAAAATTATAATTAAGAATCGAAAATTTAGAAAGTTTTATGCTGGCAAGTTTTACATATAACACAACTTCAAGGTAATATTAATTACATTTAAAACATAATTGCATAAAAAGTGTCTTAAGACTTTTAGACAAATATAACAAAGTAAAAAAGGACATAGTGTCCTTATTAATTAAATAAAAGTAAAATAATTGATGTCTAGCACCATTATAAAAAGCTCAATAAGTATATTTTAATTGGCAATAATATGTAGCTTAATATATTTATATATAATGCTCATGTTCGTTTTCTAGACTAAGTAATAAGATAAAAAGAAAAGAAAAAAGTATTGCAAAACTTTTCCTAAAGTCCAAATATCATTTATTTTTAAATACCCAGTAGTGCAATTGATATGCATGTTTCGTCTTAATTATCCTAAGTACATGGAAAATAATCTGATTTGCGCACGAATCTAATACAGACGAGTTCTTTACTTGAAATAAATGATCTCACTAGATTTATTATTTACAACAGTAAAGTCCAATATATACACATATATATATATATATATATATATATATATATATATATATATATATATATATATATGGAAGGAGATTCAAACATAGAGGAAAAAAACGAGGTAAAGGGATACAAAGAAAGATAACATCATGCCCGTAGATTGTATTGTCGATTAGTAGATCACTATGAACATCGATTGTTATAAATACATATCTTGATAAGGATATAGAGAGGTATTGAAATGCATCGAGAAACATGGGTCAATTAAAAAGGTGCTACTTTAACAAGGAGACTAAGAAATCATAATTATTTCATTTATTTATCAATATAGTCTATTTTACATTAATGTGCTTGCTTAAGAATATATTCAAGCATTGCATTCCCACAATATATAAGAGTGGCAACATAGTTCCTAAAAATCCTCCATAGCAGATATTATCCCATTGGTTTTTACTTAACGACCATTTAAGTTGTATTCTATCCCATGGTAAATAAGGTTGTATAGTTGTGATACAACGACTGCAGCCTAATCATTATGGATGAGCGCTCTATTATGATACTAGAAACTACATTCTTTCACCATTTATGTTTCGAGTGTAGTGTTTTTTTCAGTTGTATTAATTCTGATACACTGTAATGTCCATTAATACATGTGTGTCCATTTTCTAGCTATCTTATCGTTATCAGGGCGTATGTTGAAGTATTAAAAAAAGGTTAGCTACCTTTCTACAGTAAAGTAAGGCTTTTGCCCATCACACGACCCCCTCTTGTTTTGAAAAGCCCTAGTTGATTCGTCATGGCGATTCTCCATACCTTATTAACATACACTTGAGTTGGCGGGTTGAATAAAACAAACTAATCATTCCTCCTTACATATTGTTGAAATCCAGTCAACAAGTAATAAAAATACATACTTAATTGAATGCGACGATTTGAAAATCTTTACAAATCAGTGGGCCGTATATTTTTCTAGGACCTTAAAGAGTTTTTATTATGTTAAAATTTTCAAAGCTGCAAACACAATTAGTATTGCAAGACTTCTTTGTATGATTATTTAATTAAACAATATGATAACATAGTATATTTTTCTATGTTTTCTGTGTCGTCAGTACTTTTTCTTTCAGCATTTTTTCGACTTCGGCAAGCGACAATTCAATGGTTTTATTGCAAAATTACTTTAAGAGATACTCAGTTTTCCCACTGGCTTCTTCCGATTTTTGGATCAGGTTCGAAACCGCAAGTTCATATTTAATGTTCAGTAACATGACGGGAGTCATCACAAGAGTACGTCTTGAGACGAGTGCGAAGTGTCTTGGAAATATCAATACTTTTTAGAGTGGACGCGGTCAAAAGAATATGTGAGTCTGGGCTTACAGACACCTAGTTCATCACTAATATATTGGTTGAAACAGTGTGGTCCTAACCACACTTATTTGTAAAGTTTTAGCTATAGCCTGGACAGTCAGACGTCTTTAATACAGAAACATATGGTTATCATGTTGTTTATCAAATGTTAAAGTTTTTAGATGGTAATATTAAGATCCATTTTGTTTTTTTTGCGCTTAAGTTGAAAAAGTCTGAGCCATTTTCCCATGAATTTTTTTACCGATTGCTCGGGTGCTGTTTTGTTTAATTTTCAAAACGGGGCAAACCTGTCATATTTGTATTTGTCTCACGTGCACATAAATTAATATAACATATTCTATAAGAACTTGTAATGTGCTGTCACAGGTTACATTTTCAGTCATAGGTTAACTTTTTTCTGAATAGGGCTTAGAACATTTAAAATAACTTTCGGAAATGTACGTAAATACATCAAAAATATATATTTAAATAAATATAATCTGCTTAGATGGACAAAGGAATACATTTATGCAAAATTATATAATATTGTCTCTATGTTAACCTTAAAACTATTAAATATTTTTTTTAAAAATATATCATTAATCTCAACATTGGCGTTTGAAAAGCTTCTTATTTTGTATGCCAGTCATGTGCGTTATAATTGTCATAGTAGTCATATTCCAAGAATTCATGCTGGCCTTCATATATTTTTTTATCTGACTAGTACTATAGTGTGTACGCTTTTGTAGGGATCATCTGTTATTTCTGTGAAAACTGTTTCTGGGAATTAAAAAAAACAAATTTAATTTTATCATGGTTCCCCATCAGTTTTTTATCATTCACAACCCTACCTAAAACTGACCAGTAGCTACGAAATATTTTAAAAGAGTCCATTCATGTTTTTAAATAATACACTTGGCTAATTACAAAATAAATTAAAATATAAAACAGCTATTTTATATACTGACAAAATATTTAGCGAACAATTATTTTCCGGTAAAGAGACAAAGATTGACTGTATGGTTGCAATCCTGAAATTCGATTAAGACCAATTACTGTATATATGTTGACTGATATCGATAAGTTGATTCATATATGCATGGATCCAAACAAATAACACATATACGAGCATATATAGGTGTACATGTGAGTGTGTATGTATGTGCGTGTGCTCATGTGATGCGTGAGTGAGTTAAATTATACGCATCTGTGCATGTGGATAACTAATAACCTCCTTTCATATATTTAAGTAAAAACGTAATGAAATAAGTTAAAATAGTTAAATGTAAATGTACAAAAATATCTTACTTTTTATCTGTGTTTATTTGTTTATTTCACATTTCAACTTTTGCGGTGGATTTTGGCAACAGGAACTATTTTATTATAAACGGCTAAACAGTGGCTTCACAAAAAAAGTATGTTCAAAAAGCTTATCATTTACATCGTTTGCAAATAAAATAATTAAAAGAGTCAGATTATTTACTGAAACTATTTTAGTCGATATCCGGAGACAATTTTAAAATGGCAGATTATAATGATAGTAGCAAAAAAAGAAATAATGCCTAATGAAAGTGCAATTATTGTTTATATCGCAAGTGCGCACCAATCGGTTGCTTCAACATGAACACTGCGAATAAACGACAATTAATTCCAATGAAGAGATAATTTTGCGTGTTATAACCTTTTTCGCCTTAATTTGTCTTTTAAAATAGATTTCATTTTCTTTACAATACGCATGTCCGTCTAAACAAATACGATGAAAAACAGTATGTATACCGTTTAAATGAGTACCTGTAAACAAATAAATTCAAAATTACAAGCACATTTACAGATATAATCATTAATTAATTTATGTGAAAATATTGATTAACGTAAGATAAATTCCTACCAGACGAACTGGTACATGTTTTCTTATTAATAAAACCAAATAAAATATATTAGTAATGTTTGCATAGAGTACGAAAAACGCAATGAATTTATTCGAAAACTGTCCGATTAACTAGCTGTACTATTATAAATTACGAAGGGTTCGAAATCATCAGAAAATAATGTCCTAAAATTCACTTACAACTTAATGTAAGAAAAGAAGAAAACCTTGTGAGTCGAATAACATTGGACATTTTAATAGATGAGATTTCTCGAGGCTCACGTTAATAACATAATTTGATGTAAATTTATATCTCATTTTTCGTAAAATGAATCGGAGCTCTTAATCATTTAAAATGATGAAATTTACTTTAATATATTCTAATATTATGAAGATACCAATGAATATAACTATGTGTTTCTTTTTAAATTGTAAACAATATGAGCACATGTTATTTATATTCTATCTTTTGTTTTCAACTGAAACCAGCACTACAAATAATAGACCGTTCTTATTTTCAGAAAATGTCAAACTTAGAAAATCATTAGAAATAAAATAATTATTTTACCCACCGTATCGGTTTAAATATCATTAAGTAATTTTAAGAAAATAAAATATACAACATGCCTTTATAAAATATATCAGACTGGTGACATTTTCGTTTTTTCAAGGTTGTAATTAAGATTCTATCGTATCTATTTTAGGATTTTCTTAGTTCGACATCATCAGTTTACGTGCATCTTGCGTGATGTTTAACTTGTAGGCCTTAATCCTGATTTTTATATAAACAAGGCACATCTATGCCTATCGTGAATTATGTAAATTGATTCAAAATATGACTACTAACTTACTTCTGAAACTTAAAATGATATGATTTTCCTCAATGTATTATAATACATTTAGAATATCTGCAATTTTAAGAGACTAATTTGGCACAAGACATCATGCATTTGACATAACGTCTATTCACTTATAAAAATAATTAGGCATCATAAATAGAATTATGTCGTCCACTGAAACGTACCAATTGTTTAATCCATTTAATGGGCATTTAGCTAGAAAATATTTAAACACACTTTATCTATGTTGTAGTTTACATTTTTTAATTAAATACATCAATTTAAATGTTAAAACATTTGTTTTATTTATACAATTATTTAGTAAACAATTATTTTCTAACAAGAAGAGAAAGACTAAGTGCTCCCTTAAAGGCAACTCAATGTTTTTCATACATCTCCTCATTTATCACAGTTAGTCTCCACATATGCAAATGAGTTATTCATATATGCAGATCAGTCCCAACTATAAATGTTGATAATTCTGAAGAGAATCTATTTTTTAATCCGGCAAATAGGCAGTCAGGGTATGCGAAACATCGATTCTCTTTTCAGTTAATACATATTCCTCTTCATTGTCACACATTTTCAACAGATTTATTTACCACGAGACTAGATATTCGACATGATTTTAACGCTGTGGTAATAAATAATTCGACTAGCATTTAACCATTAATAGAAGTTTATTTTATTCACGTTTGTATTCTATGTAAACACTTTAATCTGTGATTTTCACAATAAAATAATCCAACAAGCAGCATATAAACAAATGAAATTTAAACATTTTAAACTCATAATTTATTCAGACATCCGTCACATCATCCGACAGCTAGTGATTCTTACAAATTACTGAACTGATTTTCTTTATTTCGCCGCAGAAATAAATATATGTTCTTTTATTTTATTAACATCTGTCGCCGCATAAAAAAATATATGAATTTAAAAAACAAACAACAACATCATGAGCAAAGCCGCCATCTGTCTTATATTATAAATATCCACTAGCAAGACATGTTGCTCAATCTAGATATCTTCGATCGTGGTCAGACTGACAGGTATTTAAGCTATGCCTAGCTGAATCCTTCACAAGAAGTTATTTATGAACATCAGCTAATTTAAGTCACTGATAGCTATATGCTATACTATATTCGTCTTGTAACTGGCTCTGTGGCTGCGATTAATGACAACTACACGTGCACTGATGAAATACATGTCACGCATTAAATTATACAAGTACTCCAATAGTAATAAAATATGTTCATCTGAATTATTTACAATAATATAGTGATAACTCTGCTCGTGCTCGACATCATTAAAGAACAACCACATTTTAATACTTAATTTGTAGAATACCCTTCTTAGGATACGCAACAGAAATAAATATAGCACGGATACGTTTTGTTTCTTTCTTTGGAGATATTGCTCGGTTTACGTGACACCCTCATAAATGGTAAAACCTCCCATGAATAAAATGATGTGTCCACGTTACTAACCCTGTAGCTAAGAATATGACTTCAATTATTCATAATGATAAGTTTAATAGGTTAGAATGTCATCAAGCAAAAGTATGGACGCTATTTTACAAAATGTATTGCTAAATATAACTCAAAATTTTCTGTCAATCTACTTGTTTCTCGATACTTTTTGTATGTAATATATTGAAAAAGTTCAGCTAAGTAGTAAAGTTTAAAAAAAATGGTTCCCATGATACGCACCAAGAATTCGATAATATATATTCCAAAATTCATAATGAACAGTTCATTACTTAAGGTGTTTATCGAAATATAGATATTATATAAGAACGCAAAAACGACGACATTGGCACGTGTTAACCTTTAAAAAAGAATGAATAATAAAACGCGTGCGGAAAGACGGTCCACTTAAAAACAAGTTTGGAGTGGGCTAAAAAGAATTAGAAGGAAATGAAATAGAATAATATATATGAAATGCAAAAATGAAAAGTTAATTTTACCGGAGTCTCTATAGCGCAATATATTCTAACCAGATGTTTGCTTAAAGAAATAACATCTGAATCTGATGTGCATGTTAGATGGTTATAAGACAGGTACTATAGCGCTTTCGATGCACTTGCGCCGGTCTTTAAGAGGGTGCAGTTGATACATAGCCCTTCAAAAAACAAACATTTGTTACGTTATCAGTGATGGAAATCATCGCCACGAAAGCCCATTCCACGCTTCCAATAATTCGAACGCCATAACGAAAGTTAATCAAAGTTCATGAAAACTCTAGAAGCGTTTTAAACTCTCGTAACACTCAATTTTAAGGGACTTTTCATATATTTCCTTAAGGGCCACTTTTATGGCACTTTTAAGCCTTCAAACTGTCGGTCAATTTTCAATACTTCTCGTTAAACACATTTTCTTAAATTCATTTCTCATTAAACACAGTTAATTAACCATTTTACATAAAACATTGTATCTCATTTAAACACTTTAACATTTTAAACATTGTTCGTTAGGCATATGCAATTCAGCATTGTTCATTTTTTTTTTCATTTTTTAGTTATTTTCGTCTTACAGATAAGGACCCAACATTTTATGCACGAAAATAGTTACTTCATAGATTTCTGCCGCACTGTTCGTCGGGGGTTTGTCGCACACTCATCTCCGTTGCTGGCTCGTGATCGTAGTGGTGTACCTGTTTTGTGTGGGTAAATTCTGTCATCATGCACGAGAGACAAAACGCTTGAAGAAAAGACTTTTTAAGAGAGATTCCATACTTTTATTTAACACTTCAGTCGGAGGGTTTTGTTTCCATTCATTCCTCTGATTCTCATTCATTGTTCTTGCTGGGGGAATGCAAGAATCCAAGAGATCCAGCCATTACGAGGAGCGATTCCATTTTCGATTCCTCGCTCTCACTTCCTGAGCTTCTCGGTTTCATTTCAAGACCCACAGAAAAGGTCCACCGTCCAGCTCGCTGCCAAACTCCTGACTCATTTTAAAACCTTAGTTTCTCACGACAGAAGGAGTGACGTAATAGTCCTTTGTCCTGTCATACATATCATACCCAGAACTGGCCTGACCTTTATTGAACCCAAACCATTGAAGTTGGCTAGGTCTCACCAGTTGTTATGACTTCTTGGGATTACTCATCTGAGGACAAATCTATTTGCCCTACAATATATGTCCCTTCGACCTGCACCGAACTCAAACTAAGTTCATTCCTCTCTATATCAAAACTAGTGGACCTACTCGCTTTTACGCATACGGGGCCCCTCATAATATAACACAGTCTGTAAAATGTGATTTCCGTTTGTGTTTTTCACCCGCCCCACACGCACATATATATATATATATATATACAGTCGCGTCCAAAACTAAGGGACAAAATTTTAAAACCTAATATTTGTTAGAAATAATAACCGTAAAAAGCTGAAATTTTGACAACCGGTAGTTGTTGTCATCCATAATAACATACTAAAATTTGAACCCTTTGTATAGAATAGAAAAAGAATTATAACAATTATTCATTTATTTCCAAATTTGGAATGTCCAAAAGTAAGGGACTAAATTGAGAAGAAAAAATTAACCCTAAAAATGGCAAGTTGCCACTGTAGAAGTAAGTAACTCGTTATTAAAAGAAATGGAAAAAACATATAGAACAGTTTGACCACGTTAGATGTCATGAATTAAATAGCATGAAAGCCGCTATGCTCGATCAACATGTTACTCGTTGTATTGAATATGATTTAAGCAATGTATATTACAAGGTATATGTTTGTATTGATAACTATCACTTACCAATAATGCCTCCTCGAAAATGCTTGAATAATTTTATACATGAAAACAAAAATGCAAATGCATTGATCGCCTCACTAAAGTACCCGGATCAGCGTCGAATATGCGGATTACTACGAAAAACCAATGCATTCTAATAAGAATAGCATCGGAAAAGTTCATACTTCAGGTATGGTCTATCAGTTTCGTTAACTTCGATAAACATCGATCAAAAATCAATCACTGTTTAGTAAGACAGTGACCTGTATTATTATTATTATAATAATAATTATTATTATTAGTAGTAGTAGTAGTAGTATTAGTAGTAGTAGTAGTAGTAGTAGTAGTAGTAGCAGTTGCAGTAATAGGAGAATATTTTCTGTTATGGTTAAGGCGAGTTCTGAAGAAAAGTATATTCTAGATTCTGGTGCAATTCTTAATGAAGTTTACAGACCGGTAACTGATTTATACAGAAACATACTTAAATAGCTAGTCATAATATTGACTTCAAAGGCTCTATTCTTTATTCACCATCACAGATAATTTTGCGTGAATTAAACTTGTATCTAACAAGTGTGCATATGCCCTGTTTATTCCTAATATGCAATGCTGTAATACAACATAAAACTAAATAATAATAATAATGATAATAATAATGATAATAATGATAACAATGTAAACTGTCTTCGAATTTCTGGGAATAATATCGTGGTCAATAATCAAGTAAATGTGTGTCTCGAATCGACAAATAACTCTGCGCATATTGGCTATCGCATTAACGTCATTTCTACTTATAGCAAAGAGGTGTACTATTTGGCTTCAAAAATTGCCTACGTCCTATTCGCATTCAGGAGGAGGTTGGCAGATTAGTTTAGTTTGAAGGGACATTTTAGAAAGTAAGAATGTGCTAGAGGTTATTTAAAATTAAATTATACAACTTTTATTTTATTTACGCTGTCTATAAGTGTTTATAGGAAAAATGATGACAACGAAACAAAAAATGTGAATATTATTTCAGATTAATCCGCTGAAAAATATATTTCCTTTGTTAGATAGCCCGGTTTTCGTAACAGATAGTAAATTTTGTAAGTATTCAGTTCCAATAATTTAGTTATCATTTAAACTGACTCATAATTATGCCTGGCGCTAGTGTGGTTCGTGTGGGGCATGGATAATTTTGTAATATGTAATTAAAAGCAAATTCACGGGCGTCTCATATTATAATTATTAAATCAATGAATACAACTACACAATATTCGAAGATGGAAATATTCATTCGTTCATGATGGTTAAGTAAGTAAAAGGAGAACACTAGAGGAAGTGAGCTACTTCATTTTTAAGCGCATGCTAACACAGCATATTCAATATGTATTATCTCAAGTGATCTTTTTACAAATAGTAATTGATTTTCTTTCTTTAATTCCGTCTGGCTAGTCACAGATGATGTAATGCCCACCCGCTTCATCGGATTCCGGCTCCCGCGATTCCGCAGAGTTACACCCTTTACGAATAGTGACTATTTGTAAGATACTTTTCCTGTTTACAACATCACGCTATATGCATGTGCACAAATATACATCATTCAATATTTACGTTAGCAAACGTACTCACCTATATTTCACTCCTTGATCAAAGTCACTCCATCAACCTCACTCCATCAAAGTCCATTTAATCTAAATGAAATATACTTGTCGATCCTTTAGAAATGAATATAAATTCACAATATTTTCTGAAATTGAACGATATTCTGTACAAATAAACTCAGCTTATGCTTAAATTGGCCATAAAGTTGTAGTCATTAAACATTTAACAGTCTTATTTGTTCACATACATTTTGTGTTGTTTACCTAAAATAATCCTGAAAAAATAATTATTTGCAAGATGTATTCAGATTTATTTATTTTTACAGTCAAGATCATCGTCATAAAATGTCATAATACTATGAATTAATTAAAATAATAAGTATGTTGTAGAATTTGTAACAGTGATATTATTGAATGTTTTAATTTCTAAAAAAATAAATAACTCAACTTAATCTTTTGATAATATGAGATGAAGTTTCTTAGAGTTCTTCCATCCCATTTCTTATTCTTTTTTCTAACTATTTGACTTTTTAATTCATTTCCTCATACCACCTATCCTTTATTTCCTGAATGTTTCTTCCTTTTTTCACACCTATTCTCTTTCCTCTTCTTTATTTCACCTGTCCTTTCTTACTCCTCTCATTTTTAGCAAGCTTTAACAACAGATAACATCTGTAATGATATATAGATTCCTCAATACTCAATTATAATAATGGAAACAAGTGGGGAAAATGAACGACAAAAAAATAGGTTTACATTTTAACAGAGAGGATTAGAAAAATTATTGGGGAAAGCATAGAATAGTTCGGTAAATTGTGATCAAACATTAATTGTTGCAGCAATATCATGAAAAATAAATCTTTTATTATAAAAAAGGTTACTTTCTCTTACTGATATAGATAGATGTATTCCAAAATATGTACACACTGACAGAACTAAGACATTTAAAAGAATAGTCACTATTGACAGAACCATTTCACAACTAATATATTTATGTTGATGTGTAAACTCTTAAACTCTCACAAACTGGAGAAGGATCGTCTTTTATCAAGCATACAAATATCAATGCTAAATTATACTATTGTTATATATTGGTATCATATGTAAGCGAGCATATTCTAAATAACTATTTTAATTGGCGTATACTTTGTAACATTGGGTCCAATGTTTTAATTAAGGTGCTTTTATTACATATGTGTTATTTTTACATTAAATAGGTTATGCATGAAATAAATACAAAAATGAAAAAAGATTCTCATGTGTATTGTGGTGTCAGAAGTGAGTTTATGAGTTTTACAGTAGCATTTATTATGCTGTAGTTATGTTTAATGTTTGTTTTAAGCCGCTGTAAATAACGCTGAAGAAACTCATTGATGGATTTGTTCTAAGTAGTTTTTTTATTATGTATTAGATGTGTTATTATCGTAATTGTTGAAAACGTCTTCGTAATCGTAGCTGCACTGATAGTAGAAATAGAAGTGACCAATTAGAATTAGAAATAGTAGCTCAGCATATAATAATATCGTTAGTGTCAGACGTTGATTGATAATCATTCTATATAAGCATTAATGATATAGTAACGTGTGTTGCTATTTTGGATAAAGACGATCTGTGCATATGGTTGAGAACAATAGTGAATATATTTCTTTTCACGACAAGTGTGAAGCTGTGCATTGAAAATGAAATAGTGCGACTGTAATGACTATATATGTTCGACTATGCGAAACGCTATTGTCTTCAGCTAGAAGGTTAGTAATTCTGCCGTTGTCAATCGATTTTGTGCACATTTGGAAAAAGATTTGATACGATCAATTAAATTATGTTCATTCGTAATTCGATAAAAGAAGTACAGTAAAAAGAGAACGTGATACAGATCGATATGTATGAAACATTGAATAAAAATATACTTAAAAGTAAGTCAGTTTGGCATTTCACAAATTATTAAATGATATCTACGATTAAACCTTGGACAGTTTTAATATAACTTGCATGAGTTAGATATAATGATAATGCAGATGTTTTTTATATATGCGAGTATATATATATATATATATATATATATATATATATATATATATATATGAAGCAATCCAACAAAATATATAAGCGTCAACTAATATAAAAGAGAAGAATTATCTTTGAAAACTCATGAGCTAAGGACTTAAGGATGCTTTGCATGAACTTTGAATTCTAATAAAATTTGATTGACACCTTATTTTATTACTTCATTTTATATTATAATATATATATATATATATATATATATATTATATATATATATATATATATTCGATTCAGAAAATAAGCTTTATCAGTAAAATAGCCAATATTGTGTTTCTTCTTTTTTTTTAAACGACCGGGTATCGCTTGATCTGTTACTTCAGATGTTTATGAAGCTCGTTGTGTAATAATGTCCCCAAGTGGTGTGTGCTCTGGTCGAAAGTTATAAGTATTAAAAAAAAGTTCCACTATATAGAATGCATTTACATTTTGTAATTGAAACGTTTCTTTTTAAACCAGGAACCCTCATCAGTATAATATACAATATACAATATTGTCGTTTTCTTGCTTCACACAACTAGTTCTCTCAATGTTTACAGTGAAATGCTCACGTAGTGAAGGGTAATTAAATATGCATGATGTCAAGAAATACGAACATACGTAATAGAGAGACTAGGGGACGTGTTCAGTCAAATTGCGGTTTAGTACAATAACGTTAAAAAGGTAAGATAAGTAACGGTTCTCCCTAGTAGCACCACCAACCACCCTTAACGAATATTTAATAGTGTACGCGGAGTCGACTAAAAAAATTACTATGTATTAATGCCACAGTAAGAATATATTTAAGTACACATATGACCGACACTGATTTAATTTTTACTGGTAGAGGTACAACACCTATTATAAAGTAAGTACTTCAGTTTGGTTCTGGGTTTTGTCTGTTGTATTTTCTATCCTTCATGTGTGTATTGTTGTGCACTTTATAACACATGAAAATGAAAGATAAATAGTACCCCGTTGACAAGACTACAGGTAAAGTAAGCTAAGTCCCGCTGTTTCCACATAAAGTAGACTATCACCATTCTACTATAAAAACGATAAACACCGTGGGACTCAGAATAACGATCTGAGTGTAATGATCGGCAGATGTTCCCTTGTTGACTACCATGGGAGATACGCTCACCTTACTGTTTATGTTGACTCGTCTATTTTCAGGAACAAGATGTCAGACCTAAAGCAGATACGTTACGACTCTAATGTATGTAACACTGACAAAATAAAGGAAAGCAGGTACGAACAAAAGAACACACCAAAAAGCCACAGAAAGAAATGGAGCAACACAGAGAATATACTTGTAATGGAATGCTACAGTAGACGCAAACTGAAAGAAAAAATGTTTCGACTATCCTTTACACAGGATAACATATCATTTAAAGAAGACCATCAATAAAGGATGGGTTTCATAGCTGGAACTAGTGGAAATCAAACAAAATAATAATAATGTCACAGATAAAACACGCCTTTTAGTTAATACATAGATGAAACATACATGCAAAACATAAGCACTGCAACTAAGGAGATCAATAACCATGGAATCACATAACTTACCGAGGAAGACGCATTAGAAGTTAAAACATCAAAAGATTTATCAACGAAAAAAAAGTTGCATCCGTATGGAACGAAGATTGGAAGAACTTAAAATTAGAAACAGGAAAAGTTTACAGACATATACCATACGTCGACCTATATACTATCACAGACATAAATAACCTAATGTATATGGCCGTCAAATTAGTATGTATTAAACCTAAAGTAGAAACAAGTAGAAGCTAAAGATGTAAATAGGATAAAAGAGAACGTTATAAGGACGAAGAAGGAAATAAGACTCACAAACAGAATGATTAAATAGGAAACATGAAAACCTGAAATCAAATATAGCAGAAAAATATGGAAGAATGATACGATAGAGATACAAATCGGAACAATATAAAAAAATAAGATTTTAGAAAAAATAATAGAAGCCAGATTTATTAAAAACGTAACTGGAGGAAGAACAAGAACAGAACAACACAACTGGAGAGATAGAAACACTTCTGGAGCGAGAACATTCAGAAAAGCGACAATATCGCAACAGAAATGCCGAAGTGCATGAACACATGAAGAAACACTTCGGGATATTGAAGAAGGAACGTACACCGAAATGTTTAAAAGAACACTCAAGGGAACACTACTGAAAAATGGAAAATTGGAACGTATCATGTCATGATGGAATAACGTATACTGGTTTTAAAAAATCACAGTCCTACATGAAAAGCTGAAGAGAAACCTGAAAATATTAATCCATGAAACAGATGTACCATAATAGATGATGAAAATAAGAACTACATTAATACAAAAAGACGTTAAGATCGGACACGATCTCAAACAACTACATACCAATAAAATGTTTACCTACTATGTTGAAAAGTAAAACTGCGTACTGATAGCACCTATCTATTACATTCTGAATAATCGTGGACTACTATTAGAAACTAAGTTATGTAGTAAACATCAAGTAAAAGAATACACACATAGCCAGATTAAGTATTAAGATAGTATTGCCAATTAATAGACTGAACAAAAGAAAAGCATAGACATTTTGACTAAGAAAATTAATGACCATGCAGAATGCACTTCACTCAAAGGATGATAGGTCCGACTTAACCTGAAACGGAAGGAAAGGGATGAAATTTGTATATATATATATATAGAAAACTGGGTCAACGTAATGAAAATAAAATAAAATACATTATCACAACACTAAGAAAGTTAATCACTGGACCAACACGACACCACCGACAAAAACATACAGTAAGTCATCAAAATCAGAAACAAAAAGACGAGAAAAGAAAAGTTGGGAAAGAAAAATGCTACATTGGCGATTTATTAGAATGCCAAGAAGAGGGGCTCACGTAAACACCTGGATATTGCTACGAAAACAACATCTAGACATAGAAACGGAATCGCTACTGGCAGCCGTACAGCACAATGCGATTAGAACGAACTATATCAAAGCTAAACTGTATTAAACTCAGGAAAACAGTAAATGCAGAGTATGTGGATGAAGAGATGACACGGTAAATCACATAACAATGAATGCAGAACACTAGCCCGAAACGTATACAAAGACAGACACACCTCTGTGGGAAAAGCAGTACACTTGTATATATGAAAACGGCTGCAGTTTGAACACTAAAATACAATATCCTCTTGGGCATAGAAGAACAAACTGATGAACAAATCCAAGCAATGACACCGGATGCCATACTATTAACGAAAACGGAAAACAGCTGCCACATTGTTAATTGTGTCGTCACAGCATATACCAGGGTAAAGATCAAGGAGATAGAAAACGACAAAAATATACGGAATTTGTCAAAAATTGAAAGGGATATGGAACATGAAGGAAGTAAAAATAATACACCTGATCGTTTCGAAAATCCTGGAAAAATACTAGGAAAAATTAGAATCGAAGGGAACACCGAAACTATACAACCTGCGACAATGATAAAAAAAACAGAAATCATAGTTGAAAAGTCTCGAATTCGGATAACAACATAAATTACGAGCACTGACTTCTCCACAGAGGAGTTGAAACACAAATAAAACAAAAACATGGAAGGTACACCACGTGAACACGGGGAACATGAAACTGGAAAAAAGTCCCATAAACTCTCACCCCCCCCCCCCCAAGAAAGTGATTGCACCATCCTTGGCTAGTACCACGCTAAATAATCTTGAAAGGGTTAAATAGGATTGAAAGACCAATGAGACATTACCACAGAGCAGACCTCCACTTGAAGGGAGTGGAGAGTACTAGGACGTTGAGGATGATCAATGTTCGTTTCCAGGAGAAATACATTGTACGTGGATGTTGCGATAACGCAAAATCATTTGGAATTGCTATCGAAAGATGTGGAAAATTCTTTTAATCTGAGGCGATTTGTTGTCACTAAAACTCCAGAAAACACCACCGATGACTGCTTTTTTAGAACTACTAGTGAGTACATACTTATTATACTGGAAATTATAATGTTAATACTTACACCAATAATAATAATAATAATAATAATCCTACTACTGATATTAATAATAATAATGATATTTTCCCATTGCTCTTACGCTGAGATACCGAAACTATACACACATGCACTGACTGAGTTATCACAACATGTTTATTCCGTTCTGTAAATACAGTTGTGAGATAGAGATTCACACTTATAATTATACTCTAAATATGCCCACTAAAATGTAATGTAAATTATGTATGTATTTTAATTACATGTCAATATTAGTATAATATTAATTAAATACGTACATAACATAAAAAAACAAACTTTTAAGGAACCGGCTTATGTCCAGGGTTCAACTATGGAGCATTACAATCATAAATATATGCAATTATTTTATTGACATTTGAATAAGAAAGTGACAGATTGAAATAAATTAATTAATCTATCGCATCTAAAATCGATGCATGGACTAAAAAAATATAAATAATCCGGAAGCAATAAAATAAATGGAAATGTCAGAACATTCAACGAAAATATGTAAAATATAAAAACTACTGATTTAAATTTGATAAATTTAGCAGTTGCAAGTAAAATAAAAAAACAAGTACTAAGTTTTAATACGTTATCTCAATTATCGAAGTTATACCCTGCAGCTAATTTTCTTCGTACGTTGAAGTATTTTTCACGTGGAAACAGAAATATGTTTGACACAAGATCAGTTTTCAGAATAACATTAAATTCTAATAAATAAATATAAGTGATATATAGTGAACTACACGGCCTGTAGTTTATATATATATATATATATATATATATATATATATATATATATATATATATATATATATATATATATATATCCTGACCATTTAATCTTAATATCTGCTGCTGCTGAATTTTCCATCCAAAAGTTTATGTGTGGGTATCGGATGACCCTCCCAGATAATTGCACGTTTACACTCACGTTGGAAGTCTTGTAAAAACCTTCCACATTCTGTGAGTGAGTTATCATTTTTATTCCGTCATTTGTTGTGGACACTATTTTGTTAATTGATTTTGCTCTTTCTACGTTAACGTTAAACATTATCTCCTTCAGCTAAAATATTACTCTGTTTTTCTTGTACTGTGTTCTATATATGTTTATATATTCCATTACTATTCTATAAGTAACTGTGGTGTTAGTCTTAACTTGGTGTTTGTGTAGTCATTCACTTGCTCGTTATTCTTCCTAATTTTCTGTGATGTCTAGAACTGGAGAATTGCCTTCCTCTGTATGTTGGTAATAATATTGGGGCATAGGGGCTTACTAGCAACTTACATGCATGTTCACCTTTTGTTCTGTATTTATAATTGTCACGCGCCGCCGAGGAAAGCTGTGTATGACAATATATATACATAAGAAAAGTATGGGTATATGAAATATTAATGTTGATAGAAACACCATCAACCAACGAAGGTAGTTTTATTCGTGTAACGAAAAGCTTTTCATAAAATAACGAGTATATATATATATATATTTCGGCTCTCAAAAGTGCCCTGTTTATGTGAAATTACCATGGATTGGCACCGCTAGCAAGGAACTTTCGCATGAAATTGTTAGCCGTGTCTCGTTGCTTTTTTGCGACTGATATAGAAAGATGTTTGGGACCCGCAGTTCTTTCCCCTCTTTTCTCAAGGATGGTATCCCCACCATTCAATACCATTTATTTGTTTACCATTTTCGTGGGCGGTGTGAGGCTGACTACGTGGGGCGTACCATTCACGATTAGAGGTCAGAGTTTCCCAACACATCCCCCTCTCGATACGTAGGCACAGGCAGTGGCCGACATCCGGGCGTTTACAAGCTCATGAGTCGGCCATCGGTGACCATTTATAAGAGTGCCATTTATGCACTAAGGGATATACGTATGACGCATTTACTGTCTTGCACATAGCCCGCTCGAAGAATCACCTAAAGATTCTCGAAGCGGTCACCATCAACCTACAGAAACCGTCTCTGTTTAAGTGGAAAGAATATACCCACAGTTTGGAACTGATGGGTACATTTTTTTTTCTTCCGCTCATTCGAATATCCATGATTTTAATTCGCTTTTCAAACATTTTAGTCAACGTTGGATCTTGAAAATGTGTCGACTCGAAAGACGTCACGATGTCACCACCATTTTTCTTTACTCCTCCATATTCTATAGTAAGGAAGGGTTAATTTATTTCTCGCTTTGGTATTACAGGCCTTTCCGTCCTTGGTAATTATTGCTACCTCACCATTATTATTAAAATGAATATATATATATATATATATATATATATATATATATATATATATATATATATATAATCAATATATATATATATATATATACATATATATATATATATTATATGAGGAAATTATTGTGTTTACCTACATACAAGTGTGTTTAATGATTACGCAATCTGTAGTGTAGTAAATGATAATTAGTTCCGTTTGAAGGACTCAACCCAAGTTGCAGAGTCATATTTACTCTGCATCCTGGCAATAAACATTTAGGCCATCTTCAATTTACATGAGAAAGTAACTAATTGAAATTATATATATGATGTCGAATTGACGAACATATACGGTAATATTAACGTCATTGTGCTCAACAGCAGAGGCTGGAACATAGATTGCCCGTTTATTATAAATTCTCCTAGACACACACTGTTTTAAAAAGGCGATAATAAATATTTATATATATAAATGTATATATATATATATATATATATATATATATATATATATATATATGCGTGTGTGTTTAGAGAGAGCGAGAAAGAACGAGAGAGAGGAAGAGAGATACATAGTGGGTACACTACATGATGCTTGTTTGAGCATATACATCGACGACACCTTGTTTTTAATAGATCATTGTTGTGATGGGATAACCTGACTTCCCCATTCACGAAATAGATGGACTCGTTGGAATATAAGTACGACTACAGCGAGCAGTAAATAAATTCGAGTTAATATACATGCGAGGTTAGTTAGCGTTTTCCCTGGTGAGAGTTGTTTTATAAGTTTCATGATTTCTTACCGTTATCATTATTTCTATTGTTTTAGCTATATTTACTTGTGAATGGACTCACGCTATTTTTTATATAGCACTGGTGTTATATTATTTTAAAACGTGCATTTTTTTATTTTATCTTTTTTGATAACTTGTTTTATTTCCGGCGATGGCGACTCCCTGCCACATGTCACAAAAGGAAATGGAGACAAACAAGGGGTTGCTTGAGGCTTCACCCCTAAAAGTACTGGCTGGACTAACCCCCCAAGTCATTAGCAACATGTTAGAGTTCATGCAACAAGCAAATAAAATGGCAACACCTTGTAACAAGGAAATTACTTTTAATAGATATGCCACGACGGAAATACATTTCCAAAAGCAAATTACAGATGGTTATCCTCGAACGAAAAACAAAGATAGTAATAAGAGCTGCATTGTCACAAAATTAATACTGACAACCGGTCAAAGACCACTGCGTATTATAAAATGTGGAGCTTACCTCACTTAGAATACGTTATTTTCAACAGCCGAGGATTGTCTGATGTTGTCCCAGACTGAAATAATTATTCACGATTACATTCTTCAGACAGAGTACCTGGGACGCCGAAGGGCCTCCGTCTACGTATTTAACGTACAATTTCATGTAGACAGGGAGCATATTGCTGGTTTTCTTATGCTATACGAAGACATTACATCGGTTACCTGCAACGAACATTTATCTATATGACTCTTTGAGATTCCACTCGACAGAAAGGTATTTGACACGATCCCCTATTACCTGAAGATAAGGGATAAAGGAATCCCGGTAAGTGTCGCAGCTAGGTGCCCATCGTGTTGGACCTTCAGTGAAGTAAGCCACCTAACCATTTAATGTCCTAAGAGGGAAATAAGGAAAGCATTTCCAACGGTGAACCCCCAAAACAGGGCAGTGACTCATCAGGGTCCCAAGGTGTGGGATCAAATCCAAGCCAGAGTTTGGGAACGTAAGAAACAGACATAGATTCATCATCTGAAGACGAGTTCCCATGTTTCCCCGACCTACGTGGGTGCGATGATAAAAGGAAACAAAACGAGTGGGTCCCGGTTCTGGGTAAGAAGACACCTGGCAGACTTACCCTGGAACAGATACACGACTAAGCTGAAAAAAATAAAAAATGTCAAAGAACTGAGTCAAGGAAACATTTGTTGAAGTGGGTCAACTTGAAAGTAGGTTGAGACGCGAAAGAACCTCTAGCCCTAACTCTCCTCCAAATACACAGACGACAAACGCTTCGCTGAAGAATCCTCCACTGACTTCATCCTACCCTCTTTCGAAGAAAATGCAACCTTCTGTAACTAATACTATAAAGGAAAGAGACTACAAGTTGATAGCTTTGAGTCCGCTTAAAAAGAACAGACCCTCTCCACAAGACCTTCCACTTTCGTGTCGCCAGCACAAACTCCCAAAAGTACACCTCCTGCCTCCTTTAAAGTCTGTAATGCTCCCCCTTCTTAACATTAGCTAAACCAACTCAAATCCACCCCACTCCCCAATGTTGAGAAGAAGAAACAAACGCCCGACGCTCTATCTACATGGATAATACATATACATAACGAAAAAAAGGCATAAGCTCAGTGACATGTGAAAAATGCTAGAATTCACAGAGGTGGAGGGAAAGTCAGTGGAGGACCTTGAACATTTCCCAGAGGCTATCAGGATTTTAACAGTGATAAGACCCCGAGATGATGCAAAGGCAGCATGGCCGATG
This sequence comes from Sepiola atlantica, assembly GCA_963556195.1. Lineage (NCBI taxonomy): Eukaryota > Metazoa > Mollusca > Cephalopoda > Sepiida > Sepiolidae > Sepiola > Sepiola atlantica. The sequence continues at coordinate 158,517,605 of OY744521.1, read as the reverse complement.
CTAGAGAAGGCAAACCTATTATTTGAAACCACACCTCCTGTAGCCATATTTAAAGAACCAAGGTTCGGAATTTTATGGTAATCTTGTTCTGGGAGGGTTCCCATCAAGCTACACCCCTCAGCTTATAGGGAAGGAAAGTTAACATTCCCCTTGGATGTCAATTGTGTCTCCCCTGATTGTCTCATCAGTAGTCACATAGAAGCATATTCCATGGCGCGTGCCATCGGCACTGTCACTATTAATGGTCGTTGGAGAAACTCAACCCTGAGATACAACAATGACAGTCTTTCTAGCAAGCGTGAATGTCCGAGGTTTGAGGGCCGGTTTTCTGAAATTGCGATTATGGGCAGACCTTCAAAGCATTGGAATGGATGCATGTTGCGTTCAAGAAAACCAACTTAATTCAAGTTAATTATTTAAGTGCGTTGTCTACGGATTTTCATGTATATTAAGCGTACTACAATTATAACTCAAGGGGAGTTTCCTGGCTAGTGAAGCGAACATTAAATGTATCGTGTGACACTTGTTTCATGGTTTCGGAAGAAAGGCTTTGCGTTCTGGATGTTAGCATAAAAGATAAAGCGTTTCGATTGATTGGGGGTCATGCGCTTTACGACCAGGCTGAGCGGGTTTTTTTTTCGGCGAATCGAGCAGTTCATTAACACACCTCGTTCACTTATTTTAGCGGAAAACTGGAACGCGGCCTTGGATCCAGATTTAGATCGCACGCGTACTCCTTCTAGGAGTGCAACCACAGCTCGGGAGTCTAGAACATTTCGCGAATTTCTCGATAGGTTCGATCTTATCGATAAATTCCGAAATTAAATACCTGGTTATATAGTATGGACTTGCACAGTTAGAGACGGCTCCAGTTCGGTACAGCTTTATACTGACTTGTTCTTAATTAGGAGAGTCGACGCAGAATTATTAGAGTGTTTAAATTTTCTTAATATAGTTTACTCGGATCATAGACTTGTTCATGTATGTGTAAACTTAAATAGCCCTAAACCTAGGTTAGCTGGATACTAGATAATTAGCACTTCGTTGTTTGATGTGAAGAGTTACCGTGAAAAGCGTGTACTAATATATCAGCGGGAATGACTGGGGCTATAGTTGGGAATAAGTTCTGGGTAAAAGTAAAGAAACGCATTAGGTCCTTTTGTAGCTGATTTTAGCCCACGACTCAACCTAGAAACTAGGACAGCAAAATCGACACGAGAACTTAGATAAGATCGGGCGGTGGTGGTGGGGATAGTACTGATGATAATATAATAAAGATGAAGCTCGCCTCTTTTACTATCAAGGATCACGAAGCTTCTTTAATTCGGGCTAGGTTAAAGACAATATTTCAAGAAGCAATAAATATGGTCGCTGAATTCCGTGCGCAAACGAAGGTATTTCGGTGGTGTTTCATCCTCACTTGCAGGATCTTTTCACCAGGGAGCCCAATCTTTAGCGCATTTCGCCCCTAATTTAGCTGACTTTTATCGCCTCGGGTTTACTAACACAGGATGAAGTTATGGAAGCCTTAAAGGGAGCCGGCCTAAATAGATCTCTTGTGATAGATGGTGTGCCCTACGAGCTGTATTTGAAGTTGTCGTACATTTGTGTACCCTTGCTGACGGTTTTATTTAACGCTTGGTTAAGGAACGTGTCAATACCTCAATACTTTACCAGGCGTATTGTGAAATTGTAACGCAAGAGCAAAAATTGTCTAAAGATTCGCATTAGGGCCAAGAAATCGAAACATGCCTGTTTTAGTTATTATTGAGGCAAGACAACACTGAAATTGATCGAAAGATTGCGAAACGACTTTTCAGAAAATTTAAAAAAAACATGTCTACTCCTAGATCTCGCTTTAGCTCAATATAATGCTGAGACAGAAATCACCCTTTCGACCGATGCTGGTGGATATTGAGTGGGTGCTGTACTGCCACACAAATATGAAGATGGTTCTACTAAACCGATCGCACACGCATCGAGGACTCTTCTACCGGCTGAGAAGAATTATAGCCAGATACAGAAAGAGGCATTATCGATTGTGTTCGGGGTTTAAAATACAATCGCTTTTGACATGGTAGATCATTTAAACTTCAAACATACCATAAAACGTTAGTTACGATACTTGGATAAAAATACATTCCTACCGACACTGCTAACCGTTTACAGCGATGGAGTGTAACCCTACTGAATGATCATGTTAGAATGGATTACATTGCATATTAAGTAACATGTGCATGCGGATGGATTGTCCAAGTAAATTCCCCAAAATAAAGAGACTATTATAGTTAAACACTATCAAAAAATTGCCTGTATATTCAGGACAAATAAAAAAGGAAACCGAAAAAATTTTCATATAATAAATATAAAGAACCAGACGAATTGATCAAAATAAATTAAATAAGAACTCAGATTTAACCTTTCTCAATTTGCGACAACACTCTAACGTACGCAGATAGACATGTAATACCATTAACCTCTACGTACAGTTATGCTGAAAGAATGTCATACCGGTCATCCTGACATGTACCGGATGAACTCACTCATGCGATGCTACGTATACTGGCCAGGAATGGACAGGAAAATAAAAGGTTTTGTAAAACTGTGCAGAGGTTGTCAATTGACTGCAAGGGCACCTCCGGTCAAAACAAATCATTGGCCAGAAACGAATTTGCCGTGAGCACGTCTGCATATAGACTATGCTAAACCTATTACTGGGTATCTCTACTTGATCTTGGTAGACTTTTTCTCGAAATACCTGAAGTATTCAAGTGCAAGCATCCTACATCTAGGATCACCATCAGTGCATTAGATAGTATTTTCAATCGTGTCAGGGTCTCCCGACACTGGTCCGCGACAACGGTACGGCGCTCACAGATAAGGAATTAAAGGGTGTGTTTGCTTCTTTTGACATTGACCACATTACTACACCAGTAATCCTTGATCGAACAGTCAAGCCGAAAAAATAGTTGACACGTATAAGCATGCTTTACGAGAAAATCAATAGATAGACACAGAAAAACATTTCCACAAATGTTTAGCGAGTTATAGGGTGACTCCTAATGAAAACAACGACTGGAAGTTGTCACCTGCAGAACTTATGTTCGCAGGGTAAATACGATCAATTGACGATAGATTGATACTCTATCCAAAGAAATAAAGTTGCTAAAAAGGACAAAAATGTCAACATAAGAAGATGCTCTCCTTGAATAAAGTATATCTTTAAAATGTCCAAGGTGGAAAAAGTTATTGGATGGATGGCATAATTCAGAAGATGATTGGCCAATTGGTATACACCATCAAAAGTCAAAAGATTATGTGTAAGAGACACATCAACAAAATTACACCACAGTATTCTGAAGATAAAAGAAAAAGTGAGAAAGAAGTTCCAATGGATATTCTGTGATACTTTTGACATGCCACTACCTAATAGTGTACTCAAATTAGAAAGGGTCCAATTGTTAGGACAAAAATAGCTCACGAGAAAGAAAACCAATATAGTGCTTCAGGCCTGGATCCTAAAGAGAAAATATATTGGAAAGAAAAATTTCAAGGTAGAATTTCAGCTTCGAGGAGGGGGAGAGGTTTTATGATGGTACACACACACACATATATATATATATATATATATATATATATATATATATATATATATATATATACCCAGATAAACTTATAATTTTAAAGACCTCCTACTCAATGTATTTATCACTATATCGCAAACAAGATATATCAATAACACACACACATATATATATATATATATATATATATATATATATATATATGTGCGTGTGTGTGTGTGTGTGGGTGTGTGTGTGTGGGTGTGTGTGTATATTAAATAGTTGTTAAACAATATATGTTTTATTATATGTAGTTATATACCTTTTATCCTTGCTAAATCATCAGTATAGAGATATCAATTCGAACTACGGAACAAGCGTCAGCTTTAACTTTTATATATTTCACACACACCCCACATATATATATATATATATATATATATATGTGTGTGTATGTGTGTGTATGTGTGGGTGTGGGTGTGTGTGAATGTCATATGTTTGCCAGCGTCTGTGTGTGGGGGTACTCAGCATGCACCTGTGTTTATATTTGATATGTATATATAGACAGATGTCTGTGTGCGTTTAACAATGTATAAATAAACATCATTTTTAACTCTTGAACTATTCACCTATATCTTACACAAAGCTCTAGAATATTGACACCGGCATGTATCGTTTTCACTCAGTGTTTAAACCTATAAGAATTACAGACACTAAGAAATTAACAAACCTTACAAAACACTACTTGCCGTATAGAAGCTAACAAAAAGAGTTTAAAAAAACGTATTTCGATTCCAATTTATATTGAAGCGAAATTTAAGAAGAATCAAATTGTAATAGTGATTATTTTGATGAGATACAAAATCGCCAATCACTAAGATGTTAATAACCTTAAAAAAACTACCTTTATATAGTGGGTGATATACAACGACGACATCTTGTTTCACGTTGATAAAATAGCAGGAAATGTATTAACAGGGCGTCATTACAAAATAATTCATCCACCAATAAATTAAATTTGGTGAATAAACAAGGTCAAAGTAATAATAGGACTATAGAGGCAAGTGCACCTAACAAAGAAAAACAATTTCAACTACACGGTTTAAATACTACTCTGACAATATGACTATAGACATAACAAAATAAATTAGTATGAGGAAAATAGTCTTTGATAGTGTAGATTCTTTTAAAGTGTCCAAAGCGACACAGAATGAGTCTGTCTTTAACGATGACAATCATACTTTGATATACAGATTTGCATAACCAGTTCGTTTTATGAAAACTGAACAGCAAAGGGAAGACTAAATTATTATATACGTAGGTACCTGAACTATTATTATTACATGATTTAAATGATGTATTTGTATATCAGCAATGACCAAGTAAAAGTCTTAATTAATTCGTATCGGTATTCTTAGTATCGCCCGCACTTTACAATATCATAGTATCTTCATGAATATTGTAACTTTAAACTAATTATCACTTAGCAATTCATTTATTACGTCATAGTTCACGTAGAAACGTAGCATAACTGATAAACATTCTAAGTGTTTTTTAAATAATTTATTTTTGATCCATCTTCCTCCCTCACTATTGGTGGGTCTTAGGGACATTTTACTGTGGTTTACTCTGAAGCGTATGTTATATAAACTATGCTGGCTCGATGAGATTGTTTGGTCTTTCTCAACGCCCCCTGTCTTTCCATGTGTCGCTGCTCTATTCCCAGTCACCAGTAAATTTTTAATACTGGCATAATCTACACGGGTCATGTAAATTTCTACATGTACTGGCCTGTCTTACTATATTCCATTCAATTATTGGTGAGCGCCCATTTTCAATAAGCTCCTAATAGTGGTTTAGTAGTGCTGTTTTAATTCGACGTTATCTGTTTTTTAATGTGCTTTGTGGTCATAATATCTGGTTTTAAAATCCAGGGAGGGCATACCCACGTAGTATTTCTTGTCATTTGGTCTTTCCTTGGCAAATATTGTGGTTTGGTATACAATAGTTTTGGATATGCATTTATTTTGTAGTGGACAAATTGTACGATTTATGCAGTTACAATTTTCTCTTCATTGTAACCTTTTTCATTTATATTCGGGTGGTTATTATTAGTGTTTGGTTTATTTCTATTAGTATTGTATATATTTTTCTCCTTCTTAGTGTTATTTTTGTTATATTTTCCACTTTTTTATGTAATTTGTTTTTTTTCCTTTTTGTTGTTCTTTTTTAGAATTTTGTTATTGGGTGCCTTAATTATCATTTCCAGGTTTTCGCAGCAGCTGTAGGATAGTTTTAGGTTATTTTATTGAATATTTAATGCTGGGGATAGGGTACGGGGAAGTGTTTTTTAATCATTAAATTTTTTTGCCCAGTTTATTTTTTAGCATCTGGTTTAGGGCGGGGTATAGTAGATTATATTCCTTTTTCTTTTCTTTTTAATTTTGCTGTAATTATTTGTTCCATGTGTTTTATATTTAATTTCGATATTATAGTAACCACTATTTTTTAGAGTTGTATTGTAAATGCTGATTGAATCTTTTAAAAAATTGTTGCTAGAATTGTTGATAAACCTACGTTCGATAGAATTCGATTATGTTTTATAATTGATGGGGCTTGATTTTAAAATTGAAATACAAGGAACGATGTGTTAAACTAAATTCACCAAATATAGTGACACAACAAAAGAAACCATAATATAGACAACTCTATAGAAAACATAACAATAGTAGCTTTGTTAGCGGGAAGCCCAACGATTGACTGAGAACAACAAAGAATCTGATTGGTTAACTAGCAAGCTGGGTATATAAAAACACCCGGCAAAAATAACTCCATGCCTTTTAGTCCGAAGATTCCATTCGGGGATGAAACTCGGGAGCCCCTGTGTAGCTTAATTGCCATAAATATATTTTCACAGCTAATATATATATATATATATATATATATATATATATATATATATATATATATATATATATATAAAAGAGAGTAGAAAGTAAACCTTGGGTTTCGACAGCCTCGCAACTCTCGCCTCCTTTATTTTTTCCTCACACTCCCTGATCGATATTAATGACAAAGGGAGTATAATATCTGTTTTCCCGGGGTCGGAATTCATTCATCTAATGCATTATTATTGGCTACGTGTTGACCTTGAAGTAGTATTAGTTTTAGCTCCTTACATGGAGTAGAGTCATGCCTTGTCTGGAGCGATTTCAATGAAAGAAAATTAATCTCTGTAGCCGTATCGTCACCCTGTACTTAAGTAATACAGATATCTATCAAAAAGAAGCATTGTGTGTCCATGCGAATAAGTTGACAGCGATGTTGAAGCTTTGTATCAGCTACGGTAGTATAATGAGAGTATACCCATTTTAAAGGACATCATATTATCTGCATGTAGCAATTGTATTTATTGTTCCAGATAAACTCTACAAATTTTGAAAAGTTAGAACAAGAAATATTTATGTTTTAAGTTAAAAAACGTATATCGAATTTTTCTAGCTTCGTTCGCCACATTCCCTGAGATAACACATAGTTACAATTATCTTAACGTAAACTTTAAAAATGAAAGACTTTAAAACTCAAAGACAGCATAACATATGAGAAAGTTTCGATCCTGTTTGAAATACTAAATGGTTACAGCGAGTCGATAATTCAACTTTTGTATTTCGTTTTAACTTTGTCAATCTGGCGTAAGAAATGTTTCGATGCATTGTGATCTACAAGGATAATATTACATAGGAGATGAAGATGATACAGAAATATTCTTAAAAAAAAAGAGCAAAAACATGGAGGTCAGGGATTTCCAGTCATTCTCATCAATCGCCACTACTTGAATGGCAAGGTCGGGCGCACTCCCTTCTACGTTACACATGAATTGAAACAATTGTTTTTTCATACATCGCTGCATATTATCTTTCTCGTGTTCTCCTTCCTTAAGGGAACAACAATGGACAAGACGGTCGAGTGTCCATACAATTTTCTGCATCGATGGAGCCAATTGCTTATTCTTTCGATTTCTCTATGTTATTTTTGTTTATTCTTTAACTTCTATGAGGGGGAATCTTCAAAGTGTGTGAAGCGGATAATACTATTTGAAGTAGAATATTCGTAGCTAAGCAATGCCAAAAGTGAAACTATGTGGAAGGTTTGAATTCGACGTGGTTGACCTAACAACCACAACACTTCTCCGACCGATCCACATAAATAATACAATACTATCCCTACGACACGTTCTACGTATATGCCTATCTATATACTTACCCTTCTATATCAGGACGATAATCTATATATTAATACGATAGAGTGTGTGTACGTGTGTCACGCTTCCGGCAAAAGCGCTGCGCATGCGTGCCGCACCTAGATTTTGAAAAACATTCAACTCGCCTAATTTTCGAAACATTTTCAAGTATTTCCCTTTGGCGCAATGTTTAGCGACGTAGTACTTTTTACTTTGGCCCGACTGGTTTATAGTTCGATCCCAACCCACTCTCTTTCAACATTTTGAGGGGAAGGGGAAGAGAGGTAGGGAGGGGACGACCGGGAAGACACATATTAATACAATAGAGTGTGTGATTTTGTGTGTCATGCTTACATCAAAATCAACGACCTTCCGAATCTTTGTATGCTACTCATGAATTGGTTTGGCCTGTTGGCTAAGATCAAACTGTAGTATCTGTTTCGATGGATACTGCACTCCATAGACTGGTATTGTCTTGGCCTTCGAGGCTTGATTTACACCGGTATATGGGTCTGTCCTGTGCAGTTCTCGGAGGTCCACCCTCCCAGGCTTCGCCTTCCCTCTTTGGGGAGAAGTAAGTTTATTGCTTACTGCCTGAGGCGCCCCTACCGGGGAATGCCGACAGGGCTGCCCGGGCAATTTTTAAACCCCACTTTCCCGACCCGACCATGGGTCACATTTTACTTGTGGAGTAAGATAAAAACTAGCCTTGTGCCTAACTCCTGGAGAGGAGTAAATCGAGACTGGATATATTCTTACATCATGTTAAGAGGTGAACTTAGATAATATTGTTTCAGTTTCAGCAAATGTGGTTCAATAATACTGTGTATTCTGCGTTAATAGAATCGAAATATGTAAAAAAAAAAACTACTTCACTTGTTATACTGATAGACCTCAATAAGCACACATGTAATTTACAATAGTAGAAGAAGAAAAAAACGTGTGTAATGTTCACGCATCTCACTAGTTATAATATATTTTGCTTAAAACGATCTCAATCGTCCTTTCAACGAGCGTAACCTGATCGCCCATTACTTTAGTTTACACTTTGTTCGCTTTATAAGAAGCTCAGGATTTTATCAAGAAGATGATTGCTACAATTACAGATTATTACATGTTATTAGATACATGCTTCAGCTCGTTGGTACTGGATGCCAGGTAATTCTGATTATGTTCACTTCAAATGTGTATTTCTTTTCGTCATCGACCTTATCTGTGGGGGCAGCCAAACAATTTTCCAGTGAATAAAAACAAAATAAAAATGTATTAACTTTTCAAAACTGTTTAAACGGCGAAATGCTCTTTGGCCGAAAAATGAGAAAGAACAATGAATAAACAATTGATATGTAGAAAATATGTCCTAGAACAATGTGGGTGTTTCATCATGTTTACGGTTGGTCAATTTAGTTTAAAAAAAAAGTTTTTAAGATCTCGTCATTTATGTGTAGAAAAAATATAGCCAAAATGATGAAAACGAAAACATTTCTAATGGTGTACAACATATAATTCTTCTCTTCAGAGGACCATTACCGCAGTTATACTACTACAGGTAATCAAATTACGCTTTGAAAATATATAAAATTATTTACACAAATACATAAAAAAAACATAACATCAAACATATCAAGCCAAAAACATACTTTTTGTTGAATCCATACAGTCCATCCAGGTCATACAAATTGAGAAACATAATCAGGAAGTACATTACTCCAAGTTATAAACAGCAGTCCATATACTTGAATAACTTTGGATAACTTTGCCAGCCCCTTCAATTTCACTCTTACATTCGCAATCTGAAATGTAGTCCAAACTTTCGCATTGTAACATAATTTTAAAATTCTTATTCTTTTAAACGGGCACATTAAGGTTTTAATCATGATCAGTTAGAATCCAACTTCTTAAATCGTAGATTAAATTCTTGTATAGATAATAAACATATTTTAACTTTTTACTTTGATTTTACATATTGTTATACTCCGTTAATGCCCCCACCCTAATTTATAAATAAGCATAATCACCCCTTCCCACTATTTCTATATAATAGAGACCGATCAGTAAATAGAATATCGTTGAGATTCTTTTTTTTAATTTTATTCTTTATTTTTACTTTATTTTAAAATTATTGTTAGATATATAAAGGTGTTAAAATTCATTTATTTAGGTTTGAATTGTGGTTGGAAACACATCCGAGGAGACCTAGTTACGGTCGAAATAAATTATAATGAGTACAATCCGAATGTATATCTAGTCTTTTTCAACCTCATAACTTATATATATATATATATATATATATATATATATATATATATATATATAAACAATATACTTATATACATGCATACACTAGTAATGTATATATATATATATATATATATATATATAGATAATATATAAATATGTAAATAATATACATATTCATATATAAATAATATATATATATATATATATATATACATCAATAATATATACTTATATATACATATAATATATATATATATATATATATATATATATATATATATATATATATATATATATATATATATATATATATATATAATGTGTGAAAAATGACAAACGGACAACAGCTTAAAATGCAGGAGAAAAACACAAACAAGAGATTTGGCCGGTTTCGTTCGTATTAACGAACTACTTCAGAAAAAAACGAAAATGTGTTGCTTTTGTTTGTCTCTTGCATTTGAACCTGTTTTCGGTATGTCTTTTTTCACACATTTTGTCTACCACGGCATTTCGTTTTCATGACTTATTGTGCACATTCCCCCATATATATAATATATATATATATATATATATATATATGTGTGTGTGTGGGTGTGTGGGTGTATGGGTGTGTGTTAGTGGGTGTATGTGTGTGTGTTTGTGTGTACGCGTGTGTTTGTGTGTGGTTATACATGAGATATTGGAACAGTCACATCAAAGGTGAAGAAAACGTGGAAGAAATAACAAAGCTGATTATAGATTGCGAAGGCAACGGATGGGATATGGAATATTACCATATTGTAATAGTAGTAAGACGATTACCTGACAGTTGTGTTTGTTACCTTGTCAAACATCGATTTTGATTTAAAGAAAAAGTAGCAAGGTGAATGACAATAGAAAGACTGACGGCAGTGGACACGGTTTCAATTTGTTGGTGGTTCAAAAGGGATGACCCTAGCAGCAACGGATGAGACATATCATGCCCGTTATAGAAACCATTTACATGTCAACATAAGATCACATGGAAAAAAATGTATGCAACAATAGATCAATTAGCAGCACCAGAGTTTGTATTGGCAAATCCAGCGTGGAAGAGCGCTGCCGTACCAGTGTTATCAGTCGAAGATCAGGGTCCAAAACTGGCTGGTACGGTATCCTCCTGATGATTCTGTTTATCTTGATACAAGAGGGTAGCTGGTGGCTATGAAGCGCTAGAATGTTCGAGACTCATTTGATCTAAACAAGCATTATTCAACAGAATGTCAGAATCACTGCTTAATTATACTATTTGTCATGTTTTCCATCTCTCTAATAATATTTCTTCAGTGGCGGCCTGTCTTGTTTGGGGTGAAATTTGTTGAAACCATATATATTTGCATAAGTTAAATCAACTAATTACTTATACTAAAACAGTTTGCAGCATTTAGGGAGGTGTTTGCCTGCTTCATGCACTTATTAGATTGGGATTGGGTGGCATTGAATTAGACTTTAAAGACATTTTCACACAACTCTTATTCGATATTATTTTGTTTTATTTGCTTAAATTTATGTCGTCATCTTTTACATTACAGTATTTGAATTTACACTCTTTGACTTTAATGACATTTGACATTTTCATTAGAACGCATTTACCTTAAGGCTTTATTTGATAGCTTAATAATTTAATTAAAACACACACTCATTGCCTATCTTACCGATATAGATATCCACTGCTTCACTAAACGTTAATATACTTTTGGTATTTTAAATGTTAACTTTCGAAAACGTTTGCAGTATTTCGCATTCATTCTCACCATTTATTGTGTTTTAAACGATGCATTTACACATTTTTGATTAACTTACTCATCCATCAGGGAAACACTTCCATGCATTCTATGAAAATAATTTTCCTAATAACTTTATTTCATTTTTAAATGAAAAGGTCGTTTCTAACGTTTACATGATCCTTATAGTGACAAAGAAATAGGATATCGCATGATTTCCTCATTCGACTATTACTATTAAGGTAAAACTGCATCAATTCATTAAGGGTTGAGGTCAACCTGGGACGCATTTCCAAAAGTGTAATGAAAAAAAAAACACACATATATATGCAAGTAGAACGACACCTTACAAATAATGTGTATATGTTTAAAGGTTATGTTTGCTTCGTCGACGGCCAACACTCAGATCCGTACAAAACCGTAGTAAAATGTTGATACATCGATATTGTATATTTATCCGTATTTTTGCTCTTCCAGATATAAATATATCTATCACATATTCAGCATATCAATATAGCACTGCTCAAAGAAACAGTATACTTCTCATATTCAGAGGACGCATGTAATAAGTTAATTCTAAAATGGACTTAATCAGTATAAAATCGCGTAAAACCCTGGGATTTTTGTTTACATTGTTAACAAAGTGTTTATTTTATTGTTGAGTGAGTGAAGATAATCAATATTATTTAGCTTAGATGCATCATGCATCTCTGTCAGAAGCCTTCATTACAAGTGATAATAAAGGTGTACATTTACACCTTGCATATCCTTGTACAACCTAACTTATTTACTTTCTTGTTGTCCATGTGTTCACTAATTTTAAGTCCAAATAACGATATAGAGAATAATCAAAATATTGTATCATTTGAGAACATCACTACTAAGAAAATTGTTCTCATTGAAAGCGCTTAAACGGATAGTTTCTTAACACAATACCAATCTGCACGAGTATTTTTTTCGTTTCTTTAAATTTACATTTTTAGTGAGAGCAGACGCATACAAACTGAAAGCTATGGCTAATAAAACCTTAACATAATATTATCGCACTTGACCTCATGCGCAATGTCAGAATCAATTATGAAAAAAGTGATATACACGTATGTTTAAGTGGACTATATTTATTTAGATGGTAGACAAAATGAATAGAGAAAATGTAAAGGATTGAAAAAGTTTAGAAAGCAATTCAAATAACAATTTTATCGAATATATTAAAGAAAATTTTAGAGGAACTAATTTGTGAAACGGGCCTACTATATTTAACAGCAGAGAAATCGAAGCAAACAAATTATAAAAACAAACACTTTTCATAGAACGCAATAAAAATTAGTGTTCTACCGAGTTGCCTTGTTTTAAAGTTCTGAAACTCATTTAAAGTTGTTGTTTTTAAATTTCAATATAAGATTCCATACACACCTCACTTTCGGATACAGTTAAACTCCAATATAGCAGAATAACCTGTGTTATCGTTGGTGTTTTCCTCCTTACATAAGAGTTTTACAAATTACTTACCTTACCACTTACACAAGATCCAAGTCGTAACACTAATACTTAGGGTTAGTTGTTCGGTTACATTTTATTACTACCTATTCACTCTGATATGAATGCAAATCTCCCCATGAATCTACCTCCATCTTTAATTGTCTTCTGTTCCACTGAATAATAGTAACGATAACATATTCAAATACAATAAACCTTACAATTAGTTCTCACACAATTAAATTATTCAGGTCGATAGAAAACTAAAATAAAAATGCGATTGTGAAAGTGATTGTTTCAGTGTTTTTTATTTCCCTGATGTTAACTATACTGCATGTTTGCTTATTCATGTGTAGTTCATGTAGAGAAAAAATATAAATGAAAAACTAGGTCATTAATTTCATCGCATTTAATAGTTTTAAAGTACATAATGTACATTTTCACTGCTGTGCGTTATTTTTGGTCCCCCATTTATAAAACCGAGGGACTTATGTGTTCAGGCATTCCGTTCGTCTGTCCGGATTTTTCTCCGCAACCATCCATTGAATTTCTCTGAAATTTTGCATGAAGTTGCAACTTTGGGCAGGTTAGAAAGTGGTATTCTCCGATTTTTGAAAAACGATCTGGTTAGCCCCGAGGGGGTCAAAAGGCCCCGAAATGGCAAAAGATTACATTTTTTGCCCCATAACTCATCATCCGTCCATTCAATTTCTGTGAAACTTGGCCAAAATGTGGAGACAATTGTTCCTAATAGAAAATACATATCGCTGATCTTGGAAACAATCTGGTTCGCGCCCACAGGGGGTCAAACCCTCCTAAAATTGCAGAAAATTACCGTTTTCTTCCATAACGTGCGATTCATTCATTCAATTTTTCTGAGATTTTTCTGTAGAGGCAATTGTTCAGGATATAAAATGAGCATCCTTGACCGCAGACAAATTCTGGTTCGCGCCCCCAGGGGGTCAAAGGGGGTTAAAAATGCCCCATGTTGCCCAAATTTATTGCATTTTCCACTCGCCACATCGAGTCACATACAGATGGAGGACCGGCTTGGTTTTATTCTTATAGTTTTCATAACAGACTATGGTTCCGGAAGACTAAATTTTAATTCGACATGATATGTTTTGTTAAATCACGGATTAATATAATTTGGAAATATGTTTGCCAATCTAAGCGTAGAATAGAACATCCTTCTTTTAATAAGCCATTCAAAAAGAACCGTACACAACAAGTATTATGTTGAGGTTTAAGAACTAAATAAAGATTGCTCACTTAAAAGAGTTAACAATAACGTTGATCAATGTTCTTACTGTCATCGAGCCACATTATATATATGTTAAAACATTGATAGTATTTTATAATATTCTGAAGGAATAACACAAAATGAAAGAGAGAATAATGGTCTATGTCGATGGAAAAACGTTCACTCGAACTTTGCTACTCGGCGTACTTTTCTTTGCTCACACTGTACCAAATTCAACGACGGGTTTGCCATTATATATCTGTGATATAGTACACTCTTTCCGACATCATTATATTCATTATATTCAATATAACAATGTATCTCTAATTGGATATTAATCAAGTAGTACACTTTTCTCGAGGCAGCTCAGTTTGTCCGGTGGTTCATTTCGATTAAGCACTGTTCGGTCGGTCGTGAAGGGAGGTGTTGTATTTCGCATTCCCTCATTCTGAAGGTTTTTTTCAAACAGCACCCTCCAAGTTATAATTTACACACTGATGTGTATTCTCAAACCAAACAAGTTGTTGACGTATTATTAGTGGTGGCAATGAAAACATCAACACGGAAATATTTCATTTTAAAACTGAGTAAAAAACTGCTCGAATCTATGTTAATTAAAACATAGAAACTTAAAATAAAAAGCCTTACGCATTAAATGAGTAATATCATTTTAAATTTACATTCGGACGCTGATTGTGTCGTCGGGAATATAAATTGTAAACCTCTTTCTCGAAGTAACGCTTATTACTTTTTGACGTTTAAGGACATCGCACACGGCGTTTTCGGGTGTTTTGGAAATCATCTAATGTTTAATCTAGCTTTTTGTTCATTATTATGTCTACCAGCAAACTTATTCTACGATGAATCGAAAGTGTTCGTGATACCTATACTATGTATGTTACTGTTTATTTTGAAACTTAACTCATTATTAGAAATATTAAAACATTATGAAGCGGTATAATAAACTCGGAAAATGTTGTTATGTTTAACAGTATGTGTGCAAATAATATAATGCAGTTTAAATACAGACGAAATATAGTAATATATATATATATATATATATATATATATGAATATATATATATACATATATATATATGTATATACATATATATAAATAGATATATATATATATATATACATGTACATATATGTATATATATATTTATGTATATATATGGATATATATGTATACGCATATTACTATATATGTGTATATATGTATATATATATATATAGATATGTGTATATATGTATACAAATATAAATATATATGTATATACATATATATATATATATATATATATATCTATATACATATTTTATTTTTGTCAATATATATATATGTATATATATGTATAAATGTATGTATACATTAATGTATATATATATATATATATATAGGCATATACATAGTTGTGCATATGTACATATATGTGTATATATATCTATGTATATGCATATATGTATATGTGTATATATGTGTATCTATATATGTATATATCTATATATGAAAGAAATATAAATATAAAAAATTGTATAAAATTTCATAAAATTAATACAAATTTTATTACATTAGATGTACGCATTATATTTTTTTAATCTCGGTGGATCCGGTTCTGTTCTCTTTAGGCGGCAACACTTCCTACCATAAGCAGAATATTTAAGATTATATATAACACTTTGAAACATTTTTTTCTGTCCAGGAAACCAGGTTTTTGAAGGCAAATCTGAACTTGTCCACATAGCGCCTTTCAACAGACAATCTTTACCTCGGATTTGCCGAATTAGATATTTAAATTACCAGCCTAGGATTTTTACTTGTAACTCTACGGAACTATACATATGACGGACTACGAATCAATACGGACCAAGAGAGATATTTTGAACCCTCGACCTTTTACTTGTAATACTTGTTAAAAAACTATCTTCAATTAGACAAACTTTTAATATCTTGATATCTGCACAATAACACCCCTTTCGTCTTCGACAATGACTACGCAATACTGCTTATTTTTTCTTCCGGGCTATTTCTTTCTTAATCCCCAACCTTTTCTGTTTTTATACTTCAATTTTTGAAAGTGTAATGGAACTAGGTAATATTTAATTGTTATTTACACCACATTACCAAATGTTACCTTCTGACGAGAAAAGTGTTATCTTTGAAAACCATGGTTTAAAGATTACTGCAACTCCTTGAATCTGAACTTTCGATGTAATAACATTTGTATTAATTTGATGTAATGTTATGTAATGTTATACACTTTTTTATCTTAATCTTTTTTCTTAAATTGATTGCTCTACTCAACGTATTGAGCTGTACTTTATCGAGATAGATCACTTTACGATACGTCACTTATCGTAAATTCTATTATCATTAGTATATCCATATATGTATATATATATATATATATATATATATATATATATATATATATATATATATATGTGTGTGTATATATATATATATAGATGTGGATATAAATATATGTATATATATGTATATATTTATATATATATATATATATACATACATGTATATATGTGTATATATTTGTGTATATGAATATATATATATACATATGCATATATATATGCATATATGTGTGTATATATATACATGTATATACATGTGTATATATATATGTATATATGTATATACATATGTATATATATACATATACATATGCATGTATACGTATATATATATATATATATGTATATATGTGTGTATATATATACATTTATATATATGTATATTCACATGTTTATATATATATTCATATATATCTATATATTTATATGTATATATATATGTATACATATTTATATATATATATATACATATATTTATATATATATATATGTATATATATATATTTATTATTTTCTCTCTCTCTCTCTCTCTCTCTCTCTCTCTCTATATATATATATATATATATATATATATATATATATATATATATATATATATATATATACGGGGAATGAAAAAGAAAAAAAACCAAAAAGGATGTTATTTTTATATATTCATCTTTATTTTTTAGACATCTTCATGGTGATAATATCCAGAACAATGTCATAAATGTACGTGCAAATATTGGGTTTAAATGATGGGTTTATTGGAAGAAGTAGTAGCACTGCTTGGAGCTGTAGGACCAGGGGGCGACTTAGTGAAGTAAGTAGCATGGAACTGACTTCACTAAGCTCGGACCCCGGTCTTACTAGTCTAAGCAGTGGCTACTACTTCTTACACTCAACTCCATCATGTAAACCCAATATTTGCACGTACTTGCATGACATTTTTCTTAATATTATCATCCTGAAGACGTCTTAAAATAAAGACCAAACGTTGATGAATATTTAAAAAAAAAACTTTTTTTTCTCATTTTTCATATCCGATAAAGTCGGATAACCTTTATCTTTCGTTTCTTATATATATATATATATATATATATATATATATATATATATATATATATATATATATATATATATATATATATATATATATAGTTTGATAATATTAGAAATTATTTTGTCCAAGTTTTTAAATGTACTTGCTATTTCCTTACATAAAATGTACCGTGCTCATTATTGAATGTTGCATTAGTAAAGATTACATTAATCTTCGAACTACAAATACAATTACTACATTTATCAATAGAATTTACAGATTGGTTAATAGTAAAACACCTTACAAAAAAATGAACAATGTGTTAAATGGATAAATATCACTATTAACTCTAACATGCATACAATTAACGACAATTCTTATCATATGTTACGCACAAACGTTTCCAGAAAACATACCTACAATGTACTTCTAGGAAAGACATTATGAAGGAAATTGATCGAAAAATAAAAAATGTCCCATATTTTTTGTCAGTACACCATTTTGAAAGTTCGTCGCAACACAGCAACAGAATTTGAACGGAGACACGGGTGCTGTTTTTTTAGGTTAGCTTTCAATACTGTATTTTTTACATGAACGGGATCTTAAAAAAATTTTTTTGTTAGTGACTGTATATGAACCAATGGAAGGGATTATAATCAAGGATTAATTATTGGTATACTAAGCGTTGTTCGATATGTGTTTCTAATTTAAGGCACATCCCCATGTCATATAAACACACGCAAACACAGACACACAGATACACACATATATATATATATATATATATATATATATATATACAATTTGCAAATGCGTGTAAAAATCTACATTTAATAAATTGATATTTTCATGCGCATATTCGTGTTTGTTTGTCTTTTCTCTATAATTAAGACTGAAAGCACGTGCGAATAATTTAAAGTAGTCCTTACGATTATTTTAAGAGGTGAGGTGTGCCAATCCTTACATATGATAATATTTCAAGTGAAGTATGTGTTTTTCTGTAGAAATATTGATCGCATTTTACAACATGTTAAATGTCTGCATTTTTTTGATATAATTATTTTATGTATGTATATTGTTTGTATATTGATGATCTATCATCTGATATCCTCAAATAACCTTTGAAAGAAAGTCCTTTTACATATAACACTAGCGACACAATCGGTTGGAGAGTGCCTTCAAATAGATGACATATATGCAAAATGCATGCAAGAATGCAAGAAACAACATATCTAAGTTAAATCAACGGTACATTGTCATATTAAAATGAGTGTGACTATACTGATTAAATAATAAAAATCACGAACTTGTGAGATATAAAGTCCGTCGTCTGATTCTCAAAAGTTATTCTTTTCACAAATAAAGACACAAACAAGTATGTTTCTCTCTCTTTCTCTCTCGATATATATATATATATATATACATATATATATATATATATATATATATATAGAGAGAGAGAGAGAGAGAGAGAGAGAGAGAAAAGAAGCAAGTATGTGTACAAAAGAGTAATAAATAGAGAAAAAGAGAGGGGAAAGAAAGTGGATATGTTTTAAATAGATGTATATTTGTATAAGTAGCAATAAGGCCACTCATCGGATGCATCAACATACCGAAGATTATGGTGTGGTGTGTGTGTGTGTGGGTGTGTGTGTGTGTGTTTAGGGCATATCGACATTATTGGTCTACTTTAATTCCAAAATGATATTCCTAATGTTAACTAATGCATCATATATCATTAAATGTGCACAAGTTTTAATGCTATTTATTGCGATAGAAACTATTGCTTAATAATGTGCTGAATGCTTTTCGTACAGAACTCTCTCACGATAGATCAGATAGTAGTTACCATCGAGGTAGTATCTATTTCACTATATCCTTCATTTGCATTGCCGGTATCTACTTATATGGAGTTTGCCAAGTAAATTATCATCGCCATGGGCATAGTACCGATCTCAATTGTGGGTGAAGGTCTTTTTACTGCTCGTTTAATCTCAACAGACACACATTCGACGTTAATCACTCTCTCTCTCATATATATATATATATATATATATATATATTATATACAGATACCTACTAACGAGGACGAACACTATGTGTCGTACTATTAAACTGGGTTATTTTTTATTTCATGGGAGATAATTGATTCTGTAACATAAATATGTGGTAGATTTGGTCTCCCAACATGCTTAGAATACGGTCCTCTAAAGACACTTAAATACAAAAAATCTCATTTCTATGGATTTGACTAACACCCTAAACGGCATAAACTTCTCTTTCTTGAAAACCATGGAATACAAATTATATTATACATCTTTCAATCGACTACAACAACTGAATTACATCCGTACTGATCATAGGCTCGTTACTCAGAGTTTGTAGATTTTTCAACCACGCTAACATCCGCAATAAAAAGCATATATGCTGAAAACTTAACAGACTTTAAAATATCCTCAATTTCTCACTGTAATATCTACAACAGAAAGAGACTAACACAACAAAAAATGACTCTCATAATATCACCAGCCCAAATAACACCGACATGGCTAAGTTAACAACGTAATTAAAAGTATTATATGCACTAACATGACTTATTTTACTTGTTTTTTTCATATGCAGACTCCTCTCAATAGAGTCCTATCCTGTTTATTTTTAGAATTTTTTGAACGTGGGCACGTAAAATATACACCATCTTAAAATGTGTCATACTACATATACATAGATGACATCTTAGTTTTTTTTCCAAAAACCACTAAAATAGAAAGCATTACTGCTAAACTGAATAAAATAGAACTTACTACCAAATTTACTTTTGAAAAAGAAAACAATAACTCTATACAATACACTTACATTCTATTATATAAAAATAAATACATTACAGCAACATAATTTGATTCTACATCAGAGCGTTGAGGATATGTAGCAACGACTATTTAAATTAGGAATTTAAATGCATTGAACACCCCCTCAAAACATCATTGTATCCTACGTATTTTATACAAAGTAAAAAAAGCTCTACAAATTCACTCAAATCGCTAACAAAACTATTCATCGAATAACCCTATAATAATTAGATATATAGCTTTACCTATTAACTCTAACCACACCCCTATTTACACATAACTTAATAAACTAGGTATCATTATAGCCGAAATAACCTAATAAACTATTATCGGTATAATCAGAGAATATGAATTCGATACTACATCCACAGTCAAAGCTAGCATATATTCAATCTCTTGTCTGAATTGTAATATGCAACGCTTTATGCTCTCATGCTATGGAATATGATCATCGTTTTGACTTCAGTAAAACCATCTTCATTATAACTATACATAACAAATCTACGCGTCAATTAATCCAATCAGCTCTTCTAGCCAATTTCACAAATACAATAAAACAAAGTGGGTGCTTCTATTATGAGTATTCCGCCATATCTAAAGCTGATATTCATAGAAATAGATATATTTATACATCGAGGATCCCCTGCTTTGTAAATGAGTTTCCTTTCGATTCACATTTGGTCTTTATTTTCTCCTGTTGTTTTGCTAATACTACATATATGTACATTTTGTATATATATTTGGAGTACATATATATATATATATATATATATATATATATATAGACATATAGATCGTTTATATATATATATATATATATATATATATGCATATAGATCGTTTATATATATATATATATATATATATATATATATATATATATATATATATATATAGTTATGGTCAAGTCTGATTGGGAACGGCAAGATGGTCACGTCAGAGAAAGACAAATAATCATGAAGGAGTTTCGTCCTCGGGTTCCAAAATGCGTGCAAACAGAAGAGAAAGGAGAAGGAAATCTTACTCACAACACCTGTAGAGATGAAGAAACAGACGACAAACACTTTGTGAAATAACTGAATTCGAACACGAGTTAAGAGATTAAAAGTGGCAATATATATGTTTATAAAATATATAAGGGCATGAACTAAAAACAAAACAAAACTAATATAGAATGAGGTATTGACAAATCCGTTACTAGACCGAGCGAAGATATAATGCAAACAAAAAACCTAGCTTGAGAGAAAAATGGGACTAACTTAAACATTACTTGTGCACCTTCAAATTACATGAGACTAAAATGTTCGAATATTCGACGTATATAAACAGTGTTGGCCGCGATGGAGGAATCGAACTTATTAGTCCCTGCTTTATCGATTGACAATTTTTTAATATGCATTTGACATTAAGTGAGGTGTAGTGTAGGCAGTTTGCTGGTGTGTGTCTATATACATATTAGACAATTTAACCGTTTCTAAGATGCAGGGATTTGCGCAAGTGCTTCTTAGCAGACCCGTCTTTTGATCTCGATTTGTTTCCTTCCTTCTTTTTTTATCTCTTCAGCAGTTGTATTGTGTTGGATGCCAAGTTGGTGCAGGGGAGTACAGGTTGCGAAGTACAAGTAACCTACACAGAGATGCTGAGATAACTAATCCGTGTTTTTCAACGGTCACATTTCTTAGACTGCAAGACAGCCAGACCAACGGAACCATGCGCTCTCTCTCTCCAATATATATTTATCATCTTGTAATCTCCCAAGCTGATGGACAAACAAAGTTTTAAAAGGAAAAATAATAAATCTTCGCTCGATTTTTTAAATTGTTTACTGGCTATATATTAAAATTAAAAATCTATTTGGAGGATTACATCACTATATATATTCAATGAAAAATGCATATAGACTGAAATAATATGCCTTTAATAGGGTTAAGATTAACATTAATATATACTAAATGTACAAAAGCAAGGAAATACCCAAAGTTTTACACTTTAATTGTCATTAATTAAGAGTATGACTACATATCAACCAAACCATTTCATTATCACATCACTACAGTATAAATCAATATGTATGAGTGGATGAAGTGTGTTAGGTGCGGTGACGAAACATTCCTACCAGTAAAATTCGTAGACCTGTTGTGCTCGCATGTCCTTATTGGTAATAAAAGTGTAAACATTTGGGAATGTCCTTGCTTTTGTACCTTTAGTGTATATGAATTTTCATATTAACCCTATAAAGGGCATATGATTTCAGTATATTGGCATTTTTCATGGAATTTCACTACTTTTGTAAAGGCTATGTCTCAATACAATGGTCATTTTAAAGGTTTATTTGAATTTTCTGGAAGACGAAGGTATATGGTAAACTGAAATTAAAATGTCATCAACTAAACCCTATAACCTCTATCTCTGCGAAAAATAAGCTGAATCCATCAAATAGTTGATGAGATACAGGGTGGCACATACGTACGTACGTATACACGGATACCACATAATCATACCTGACCTTTTTCGATCTCTGGGTTTCCTTGACAAATGATGCTGAAATTCTATATACTTATAGAACCTATAAAAAAAAAATTGTGCAAAGTTTTAACTAATTGTGTTTATTGGTTTTTGAGTTATGATTAATCAAAGAAATGAGATTTCTAGCTGAGCCGTTTTTTAAGTCTATTAAGGGACAGAGCGCTCTCGCGCCTCCCTTGATTCTAAATATTACAGATATGTTAGATCTTTTGCTTTTACTGTTTAATTCAATCTCCTTCTCTCTGTCTCTCCTTCTCTTTTTTTTCTTTCTCTCTCTTTCTCTCTCTCTCTCTCTCTATATATATATATATGTATATATATACATATATATGTATATATATATATATATATATATATATATATATATATATATATATATATGTATATGTATATGTGTATATATATATATATATATATATATATATATATATATATATATATATATATATATATATAATCTAATGTCGGTAAAGCTCGCATATTAACATATTTCTAATTGTAAATAGCTGAAATGATTTTTATTATCAACCTTTATCGCTATTAGATACGTCATATATTTGTTATTTGTGTTTAACTAGATTTTCTTACGAGAAAGCTGCGATCTACCGGAGAAACATATTATCATAAAAGGGAGAGTGTGTCCGTGTATAAGTGACCGCATGCCACATTTTGAAAAACATATACTTTCACCCAGTAAACATGGTGATTAGAGTTCTATTTTAATATTAATCCCGCATATATTCAATAGTTTTACTGTTTATGTAATTCCTTTAATAGTAATGTAACTACTGTATTAAATACGGGTGTATTTTGTTTTAATTACTTCTGCAAATCCACAATTGCTCTCTTCGTTTCAGTCTTGTTTGGTAGTCTTAATGTATTTTGTTTCATATTCGTAAGATTACGCGAACATTATCCACTAGTTTCTACAACATTAGAAGAAACGTGACTTATGAACGATTAAAGTATGATGGGATGAATATGGAGACATTTAATATATATATATATATATATATATATATATATATATATATATATATATATATATATATATATATATATATATATATATGCTTTTCAAAGTGCGCATGTATTAGGTGTAATTTCTACTGAACTATGCTTTAAGCAAACAACCAACTGTCAAGTTTTAACTAAAACAGGTATTCGTTTTAATTTTGTTTATTTCCTTGGGTTCGTCTTTATATTGCTACCTAGGCTCCACGTGTGACCTAGGACTAAGCTCGTTCTTTCCTTTTCTTTATTTTTACGGACATAAACATTAAGCATGGAATGATAACTAGTAATAATGCCGACTATTACGAATATTTATTTTTCAAATTAATTCTACAATAATAAACTGTTGGTTGAGTATGCGATGAGTTGCTGCGAATTTTAACTATTTAATACCTACATGTATGTGGCTATATAATAAATATCACTTGCAACAATTACACTATGCCATGTAATTTACTTTATATGTCGAAATGTAACTTACGTTTCATGTTTATATTCAATATGTTAACTGTTTATGTAATTCAGTTAATCGAAATATACATAATCATGTATGGTCGTCTTAGGAGCCTTAAAACTGGGGCATCCGGTCTGGAATCAAGGAACGAAGTGAATGATGTTCCGAATGAACGCAATATTTA
Source organism: Sepiola atlantica (assembly GCA_963556195.1). NCBI lineage: Eukaryota > Metazoa > Mollusca > Cephalopoda > Sepiida > Sepiolidae > Sepiola > Sepiola atlantica. The sequence goes on along the minus strand of OY744521.1, from coordinate 158,492,679 downwards.
TCCAAACTTCCATAGCTGACACAATACAGGAAGGAAGTATTTTTTAAAGAGGGTATTCGGGATCATAACATAGAAAGCCTGAATCACACTCTTCAGCATTTCTTTGCAACGGGGTCTTAGGCAATAAAGTGTAAACCAGCAATTTTTATAGAGGGAAAAATAAGTACCTAATAAGGACATATTGGGATGTGTAGAATTTAAATGCACAATACATTGACAAGGGTATAGCTCATATCTTAGAGAAAAATTTATTATATATTTTCTGAGAAAACATTAATTACTTTTTTATATTAGTAGAATTACTGTTTGCCCAAGCTGTACAAGACACACGTCACAATAATTAATCGAGCGAAATTGAAATTAAATAAAATACTGTATTGTATAAATATTTATTTTGTTTGAAATACTCCTACAAATCTGCTAGTGACGTCTACGTTTCACTTTTGTTTGGTAGTTTTAATGTTTCTTGGTTCATATTCGTGAGATTAAGCAAACATTACCGTATTCATTTCCACAACATTGCCGTGAAATTTGGCTCATGAACGATGAATTTTGAGACCTTTTTAAAAATATATTTTAATTTATTTAAATGCTTGCATATATTTGGTTGGATGTTCTGCCTCGCTATTTACACATTCTTTTAACTAAACACTGAATGTCAAGTTTTAGGTAATATATTATTTGTGTTAATACTGTTAAGTTCATTGTGATCATCTTAATGTGGCTATCTGGACCCCACGCTGGAAGAAGGTCTGAGTAAGATCTTTCTTTTTCCTTCTTTTACAGAAATTAGTTTGAGGATCACATCATAACTAGTAACGACGCAACTATTACAAATATTAGTATATTAAATTAATTCTACAATAATAAAATATTGTTAATTGTGTTATGTGTTGCTTTCACTTTACATTATTTAATACCTTATTTATGTGACTATGAATAAATAGTCTTATACATGATTGCTCGATTTTAACGAACCGCTCTAACTGATCACAATCTCAAATTATTTTTCTCTATCTTAATGTTGGATCTTTTTCGATAAATCACATATTTGCACCATTGACCTTCTTTACTTTTTGACTAATAAGAGAAATGCACAAATATTCAGAACGCTAAAACAATAATTAACAATTATGAAGATGCAATATAAGAAGTACGAATAACGTTATGGGTTTTTGAATGGCATGTAAGTTCGAATAGAGAGTTCCCTCTTAAAAGTCAGACATAAGTAATACATATTTTATCAATTAACTAAAACAAAAAATAAATGTCTAATTTAACGTCAAATTTATCCTAGAGTAAATGAAATTAAATGGTTTTATTCTTTTTCCTTATTTTATTTCTGTTATATATTACATGCTGCTTAACCGTGGGGAATGTATTACATGCATACATATATATATATATATATATATATATATATATATATATATATATATATATAATTTTATTCTTAATTCTGTGTTAGTCACCGAGGTTTTCATAAATCCTGGCAATGGAAGGATGCGATGAGTGTAAATATATAACAATACTTACGCTGCCAATTTCCTCGACAACAGGAAAAAACAGAAGTTGTCAATTACTCTCATGAAGACTATCTAGTTTTCTCTCAATATACTTGCTATTGGCCACTAAATTATTAAGTTCTTAAAAGATCATTAAACACAAATTGTGTGTACTGATAGTTAAGGATTACTGATCAAAAAGCTGTTTCAACAATTTTTCAGATTATGTATTCTAATTGTAAAGATGTTAATGTTTACACATTTGCCAGACATATTATCAAAACCTCAAAATAAATCAATATCATAGTACATCTAAACTACTATTGCACAAATCAATACGCATACATGAATATATATATATATATATATATATATATATATGTATATATATATATATGTATATATATATATATATATATATATATATATATAATTGTTATTGTTTGTTATCTATGTACGTATACGTTTCGTCATTTTTAAATCGGGACTCATCAGCATAAAGATATGACTATTCATTACTGGTCATGCGATTCGAAACCGCGCACTACATGTATTTTTCAACTCCAATCCGAAGTCGCTAACCGCTAGGCCAATTGTAAACAGCGAATAAACTATGATAATGTTAACACTTTAACGGCGGCTTGTCGTCGAGGCATGCTACTTCTATTAAGGGAAGGAATGATTCATTATAAGCAAGTTACGTCATAATGTGTTAATACTACTAATTACAGTTCTGTACTTTTTCAAGGAGCGACACATATATTTATATATATATAAGATGTTATTTTCTCGCAAATATGCATGTTTTTTGGGGTTGTATAACTTGTTCGTCGTGGATTATAGAATCAGTCATACAAGTGCAAATCTTATTTGGAAAATATAAATTGTGTTCTCTTACTAGTATACAATGTTTCGTTTACAATAGATATTGGGAAGTGGCAGTAAATATTCAAACATTGAATGGTATGCCATAATACTAACATATCAATAGATATATACTCTCAACCCCTGGGGGAAGTTGCTACACAGCTCACATAAATTGTGAACATGGGTACGTTTTTTGTTATTATATATTTAAGTTACCGCTTGTGAATGTATTGTAGGTATTCTAATTTTAGAAAATTACCATGACGACAGTTTCAAAGAAATCAGATGAAGCCAGCAGAAAAGACCTCTCATAATATTTAGTTTGACATATTCGACTAAATGCCGCGCTCTGCGGAATAACAAATAAAAATGCTAAAATAAAGTTAACGATATTAAGCCCGTGAGTCCAAGGTAGTTATCAAGTAAAGTATTTGACAGTTTAATTCCTCTAAGGTAAAAGAATCATGACGGCTCGTATTGCTAAAGAGATGAAACGCCAGTTACTCGAAGTGAATACGTGCAAAAGCTCTCTTCATTTTTAAAACGATCCAACTGAATAATAATAATAATAATAATAATAATAATAATAATAATAATAATAATAATAATAATAATAATAATAATAATAATAATAAAGAAAGCAATCCATCTTAAACCCATTTTACAAGAAATGGACGAAATCGATCAATACAAAAATGAATAGAATTGTCGCAGTGTAAATGTTCCAATGGAATTGGGAAGGTTTAAAAAGCAAGGCAAGAAAATATGTTCAAGTAAAAACACATCAAGTGAATCGAAGTCACATGCAATGCGGAAGTATGTGAAAAATGTTTCCTGACTTATTACAACACAACCGCTATTTTAAGGGATATTGTCCTCAACTCTTCAATAAAAAGAATATATTCAATTATTTATATATATATATATATATATATATATATATATATATATATATATATATGTATATATATATATATATATATATATATATATATATATATTGTCTTAAGTTAAACAAGAACTTATATAATTTATTTTTACTTTAGAACTATAAACAAGTAAAAGATAAGAAATCACAATTGTACAACATATCATAGTTATGAAGTAATGAGTTGTTAAAACAAAGGGGTTTCAAATAAAACGCATGTATTTTTCTCCATGAAGCCATGCATTTTCAAAGAAGAAATTATTATCGGCGGACTAATACAAACAAATGCGTTTGTAACTGAAATTAATGAAAGTCATTATTAATAAAATACCTTTGTTTTGACCAACTGATGACTTAATTGATATTGCATTTTGTACAACTTTGATTATGATATTTTACTTATTTATATAATTTCTTGTATCGTATATCGAACATCAATCTTTTATGATAGGTTCTACTTTAAAGGTATTATATATTTATGCATCTATTCTCTTTCTTTCTCTCTCTCCCTCTCTCTCTCTCTCTCTCTCTCTATATATATATATATATATATATATATATATGATATATATATATAGTTATATATATATATATATATATATACATATATATATATATATATATATATATAAATATATATATATATATATATATATATATATATATATATATATATATATATATATTACTTCTGGACGCCATAGTAAAAGGTAAAAGATGTTATTCATGTTATGAGAAAATTCGTAAATCTGTGATAGTATATGAATATTTTAGTAATGTAGTTTGATAAATAGACAATTTGAACACTGACGAAACATATTTCATCCGTAATTGCTGATAGAGTGTGTATAAGTGATTCTAGGAAAAAGCATGAACATTTTTCATCCGTAATGCTAGAATAACACTAGCAAATTAAGCAATAAGCTCCAGATTGGGGAAATCAATTGTGTTACTGAATATGGATTTGTATCACGAGTAAAAATCTTAGCAGACTTTTTGTCGTTATTTTGTGAAACATTGTCTATGAGTTGATTAATCACGGACAATCCTGGTGTGTTGCCGCGAATTTGATGTTAGAAAAAATAAGCATTAACGTACTTAACCCATGTTAAGTACATTCATACATATATTTTCTAACATAAAACTCACGGGAAAAAACACGAAGATCCAAGTCAATCCCCGCGTTTGAGAAATAAATAATATTCACAAACAATGATAACGAAGCAAGGATTTTACGAAAATAAAGGAAAAAATTAAGATGCTATTAAAAACATAGACGTGTCAGACCTACGAGAATATTATTTCAAATTTTAGCGTGACCGACTGATCATCGAATATGAAGCGAGATTAACGAGTACAATGCTATTTCAACTTCAGCTTGAAACAACAGCCGTTAAATCCTCTCATACATGTGCCTGCATAAACTTAAATATTTGTAATCATTTTTGCTGAGAATACGAGATTTCTAAAATGTATAGAAACAGATCAAAAGAGTTTTTTTTTAATGAAAATTAAATTGATATGTGGTTACACTATTTTAGACCGAATCTGGAATTTCAATATTAAGAACAATAGCGATATTGTGTTGCCAACAACAACTATTCCGGGCTATCCTGCATCTCGGTAATCATAATGGTTTACACATAACTAGTCTTCATTTAGCATTATAGAGTAAAAGATGTTTCATCTATTAAGACATACTTCTCTTTGGGATTTAATGTAGGTAAATCTTTTGACTTTGTGGATAAAAGCGTGTGTAAATGATGTTTTACAATTAATAAAATAGTTGACCCATGATATACATTTCCAATAATTACTACTCAATGATACTCAACAGTTGTGAAAGTTTGAAATGATAATCCAGGTCGCGATGAAAAGAATACAAAATGGCACACGTAAAGTAAAAATGAAAACAAAATGTAGAGTAAAGTGATTAATTGTACACGAATATATATATATATATATATATATATATATATATATATATACCGTTGGTCTGCATAACATCAAACGTCACTTCTAAAAGACCAGGAAGAATTATTACGAAAGAAAAAAAGGTTAAAACTTGTTATTTCTTTAAAGCTTTGTCGAGGCATGTTATATCAAGCGAAATATTAGATTAAAAAGTCAAAATTAAAAAGAAAAAAAGTAAAGAATTTTTATTTTGACTTTAATAAAAAATATCTGCATCTAACTCATGGTTCTTTGAAGTTATTTTGCCTCTTTCTTTATGCTTGCTTAACATTTTAAAGATGCTTAAAATTCAACTTTCTTAAAGTAATACCTACCAGCGACAATGCGCGATTTAAGTTAAATTAAAAAGATACATTTGCACCGTTAGTCTTCATAAAATTGGACCTCACTTCTAGAACACCAGGAAGGAGTATTACGACAGCAAACGTTAATACATTTTTATTTGTGTAAAGCTATGTCGAGGCCTGTTATATCAAGCGAAATATTTGATAAAAAAGTAAATATGAAAAGGAAAAAAGAAAGTTAAGATTTTTTATTTTAATTTTGATACAAAAATATCTGCATCTAACACATTGTACTGTTACGCCATTAAGCCTCTTTCTTTATGTTTAACATGTTAAAGATGCTTAAAAATCAATTTTCCCAAACTTATACCTACAAGCGACAATGCGCGATTTAAGTTGAATATTAAAGAGACATTTGTACTGTTAGTCCACATAACATTGCGTGTCACTTCTAGAACACTAGGAAGGATTATTACGAAAACAAATGTTAATACCGTTTATTAGTCTAAAGCTCTGTCGATATATAAAGAAAAATATCAGATAAAAAAGTCAAGATGAAAAAGAAAAACATCTGCATCTTAAACGTGGATCTGTTACGGCATTTAGCCTCTTTCTTTCTGTATATATATATATATATATATATATATATATATATAATTTGTCGTTCCTCGAAAAAGTAGAGCACTGTAATGGTAGTATTAAAACAGCTTGACGTCATTTGCTTCATAATGCATCGTTCCTTTTCTTAAAAAGAAGTAGAATACTCTAGACGCTAAGCCCGCTTATAAAGTGTTTAAATTATCATAGTTTATTCGCTGTTTACAATTGGCCGAGCGATTAAAGATGTCGGATTTGAGTTTAAAAATACTTGTAATTCGGGGGTTCGAATCGCATGACCGGTAGTGAGTAGTCATATCTCTATTCTCATGAGTCCCGATTGAAAAAGGACGAAACGTATACGTACATAGATAATAAACAATAACAAATATTATATATATATATATATATATATATATTAGATGAAAGAAGAGGGATAAACATGTACGAATGACACATTTATTTCAACTTCGATTATTCAATGCAAGGTATACTCGGTAATTAAATTATGTTTAAATTCTTTCCTTTAGCCGAGGCTTTTCAAAGATATAACTCTTATCATCAGAGAAATTACATATATAAATAAGTTGTCAGTGGAAAAGCAGAAATAAAAAAATTGAAAAAAAATTTAGTAATGGAGATAGGTAAAAAAGATCGTGTAAAAAGTATATGGGGTCTGTCTAGTTGGTAATTGTCCGTTGATGATGTGTCCAATGAAAGGGGATTTACAGATGGAAAAGAAAGGTTTTCGTGAAGGCAGCATGGAAAATAGTTCAAGACAGAAGTACATCTAATAGTGAGATGTTGAGTTGAAAACATAGGTTGAACGCACTTATTCGGAATTAATTTTGATAATGCTGTCCATTTAAAAAATACTTCCGTGGGGCAAGGGAGAAATTAAAGCTGAACTGTATACATCAAACGTTGGCAGTGAAATATTTAAGCAATTCTAAGAAAGACGAACCTTTTTACTTTAACACGAGACCAAATGAGGAGAGGGTTGGGAAGGGATTAAAAACATGAAAGAAAAAGGGAGGGTGGGAGGATGAGTTGTTACGATAAAGTGTATTACTGGCAAGAACTAAAGCCGATGCGAGTAGGGGTCGGGCTAAAGTGAAATTCAGGTCATTGAGTCGATTTAGTATTAAAAAAAGGGGGGCGTAATTAAAACGGATTTTGAAAGAAATATCAATATAATTTCAAAAGTTTAAAAGGTTTTCAGTTGGGAATATTACGATTAAAGTGAATGGGAATTTGTAATTCAAATGTTAAATATGTGATAAATCGGACAAAACCTAGTGTTTAAGAGTTAAATGTATAAAGATTTTAAAGAATTTAAAGAATTCCTAGTTGGTTAAAGATTAGGTGTATGACTAAATAGGAAAAGCTTAATGTATAACTGAAATTAGGATTAAGAACAATGTTAGTCTGTTTGTAACAATTGATTTCTATTACACGTATTATGGGGAGGGGTTGTGTTAAGTAATGTAAACCTAAGTGCATTGCTAGTCCGTTAACATTATAGATAGTGTCTTAGGGGGAACAGATCCACCATATAAGGAAAAAAACATGGAGTGTAGTTTGAAAGTGAGAGAAACGGAATCCATGAGAAATACAATGTCAGTAGATCGGGGCATATACAGTCGATGAAATGAATACAAGGTGGATGATAAGCAATGGAAAAGTGCGTGCAAAGGTTGGCAAATGAATTAAAACAATTTTAAAAAAGAAATAGGAATTATAATGTTGAATAGGAATTATGATGGTGAAGTAAAAGCGGTTAAAAATTCGTGGGGGGAGAAGAGTAATGTTAGTTCTCAATTTACACTAAGTGCTATGGGGTATTATAGTTTTATTACGTTCACAGGTCGGTGATATGTTATGTTCTTAGGATGGTTATTTATAAGGTTGGAAAAGTAAAGGAATAAAAATTTAAAATAAACAAATTTTATATTTAAAAATATGTTTAATGTTAGAAAAGAGGTTGTTTGCTGGGAGGAGGGGTGTCATCAATTTGAAGTGAGTTCATTTAAAGAGTTAATAATATTTTTGCTTTTAGTTGCTGTAGCTATCATAAGTGTTTCTAGTGTACATAGTCGGCAAAAAGCAGATCCTGGAGTGTAAGAATCAGACCTTTTTTTAATATAGTCCAATGTAGGGAGTAAGGAGTGTTTTTACTGTTAAAGCTTTTTATTAGATTGAATAGAGAGATGCTAGTGACATTGTTATTATTGTGTTTGAAAGAGTAGATATGGTTCAAAATTCTGGTCTTGATGGGGAAGGCACTTGCCTCAATATAAGTGTGTATTTTTTATGGGGGTGTTGTTATGGTATTTGTGTTATTTATAGTATCGGGAATGTTTTGGGTGTGTATGTTCAAGTTCCGGGCCAGAGTTAATTTGGAATTTTTAGGTGGAGAAGATAAGATAATTTGAAATGTGAGATCAAAGTTATTATTAGTTAGCGGGAGTTGCTGGTTAGTGGGAGAGGTGTTATTTATGTGGTCGTTTGATACAGGGTGGTGTAGATGAGGAGAGCTTTAAGGTGAGGGGATAATTTGTATGTTGGTGTTTGTTTACATAACGTATTCATTTCATCGACTCTGTCTATGCCCCGCTCAACTGACATTGTATTTCTCATGAATTCAATTACTCTCACCTTTAAACTACACTCCCTGGTAACTCCTTAAATGGTAGATCCTTAAAATATACTTATAATTTAAAGGTACTAGCACTAAGGTTTACATAACTCAACCCAACCCTTCCCGATAATACTTGTAATAAAAATAAATTGTTGCAAGCAGACTAACATTGTTCCTAATCCTAATTTCAGTTATACATACGTTTTTCCAATTTAGTCATACACTTAATATTTAACCAACTGGGGACTGTTTTAATTTTTTTAAATCTGTATACATCTGACTCTGAAACCCTAGTATTTGTCCGAGTTATCACATATTGAACATTTAAATCACAGATTTCCATTCACTTGATCCTAATCTTCCCGGTGAAACCCTTTTAAACTTTCGAAATTATATTAATATTTCGTTCAAAATCCGTTTTAATTACGCCCCCCCCCTCTTTTTCAAACACTATATCTACTCAATGACCTAAATTAAACTTCGGCCCCACCCCTACTCGCATCGGCTTTAGTGCTAACCAGCAATACACTTTATCTTAACAACCCTTCCTACTCACTCACTTCCCAGGATCAAACATAGCTCATTCAACTAACTCTATTACCCTTTTTCCTTTATGCTATTTTATCCCTTCCCAACCCTCTTTCTCATTTGGCTTCGTTTTCAACTTAAGAATTGCGTCTTTCAAAGAACTGCTTAAAAAGTTCACTGCCAACGTTTAATGGGCACAGTTCAGCTTCAATTCATTTTTCATCCCACGGAAATATTTTTAAAATGGCCCGAATTCTAAAAATTAATTCCGAATAAGTGCGCTCTACTTACGTTTCAAACTCATCATCTTACTATTGCATTTACTTCATTCTTTAACTATGTTCCATGCTGCTTTCACGAAAACCTTTTTTTCATTGGACACCTCATGAACGGAAAATTCCCAACTGGGCAGACCCCAGATCTTTTTTACTCGAACTTTTTTTCACTCTCCATTACTTAATATTTTATTAAATTTTTGAATTTTGACTTTCCACTGACAACTTATCTATCTATGTAATTCCTCTGATGTAAAGAGTTTATCTTTGAAAAGCCTTGGCTTAAGGAAATAATAATAAAGTTACTTTTATTACCGAGTATACCCTGCATTGAACAATCGAAGTTGAGATAAATGTGTCATTCGTACATGTTTATCCCACTTAATTCATGTATCTTTATAATTGCTCTATCTCACATATTGAACTTACCCCATTTCACTATAGGTTCTATCTACTAAATGTATTCTTATTAGTGTCATACTTTATCATATATATATATATATATATATATATATATATATATATATATAGTACATGAATGTGTAAAAGTATTTTTCTTTAATAGAACTGTTTAGAATCAAATCTATGCCTCTCCATTGATATTAACTTTTTCTCTTCACTCCTTATTCAAAATGAATCAAAATACATCATATGATATTTATTTAAGAAATATCTAACGTTAAAGGGTTAAGATAGATTAATAAAGGAAAGTGTAAATATTGTTGTTTCGCCTAAATAGCTATCAAATTTAACAGAAACTTAAGAAAATTATTTTAAAATAAGAGGTTGTTTTCATTATTCCATTTAAAACTTATTAAAATACTTGGTAGGAATTGAAATTTTAAAAATATTTATCGATAAGAGTATAATACTTAAAAGTAAATCTCAAATATGCGAAATGTTAACTTTCACAAAAATGTTCCATCTGATGTTGTCACCTATGCATGAAACACCATAAAATAAAGTATAATGCATATTAGCCATCCATTTGCTGAGATGGTTTCACAATTCGTAATAAACGATTTTGTTGTTTAAGATGGTATACTCTACAGCGAAATGCACACACATATATATATATATATATATATATATATATATATATATATATATATATATATATATATATATATATGCACTCTCTGAATGTTCAAGATTACAAACAACAATTTTATTCGAAAAAATCATAATTATACGTTATTAGATATATGTGCATTTTAGTACGTATAAATATATATATATATATATATATATATATCTTATTAAATTACGTACAAATGTTTTACAGTTTTTGTGGCAGTTTTGAAGTGGTAACCAAATCCAACAAAAAATAAACACTAAATCACAGTAGTGAAGGTAAATAAAAAATGGAATGGTGGGACACAGTGGTAAATATGAGAACAATATAACAATATATATATGTACATATATAATATTTATATGACATATATAATATATATATAAATATATATATATATATATCATATATAATATACATATATATATACAATAATATAATATATACAATATAATATATATACACAACATAATATATATAACGTACTATATGTTGTATATATATTATGTACGATATATCATATATATATATATATATATATATATATATATATATATATATATATATATATCTATGTATATGTGTATTATATTCGTATATAATATATATATATGTATATATATAACATATATATATATATATATATATATATACAATATAATATATATGTATATATACAATATATATATATATATATATATATTTATATTTTTTTGTTGATATTTTTGATTATTCGGACCAAATTTCTCATTTAGAGTGTTATCATAACAAATGTCATTTGTTATAACCACCGGCATTTTCCAGGTGTATCTCGTGGAGATCGAGAATGTGTCCGTCGACCCCAAGAATATAGAAGGAATACGCATTTTTTTGTATCGCCAACGCAGATGATTGAATATTCAACCTTCATATGTCTATCGCTTAATTGGACTTATTACCATATCCATTGCGCCACGGGTCTATATTAAAGACTGACCCGAGTCATGGCTGACAAAACAATGGCATGCTACTCCCGTTGATAAAATAAAGGATTCCTTAAGAGATTCCGTTCAGATTCCAGATTTCGACAGAAATATTCCGAGTTCGACGAGATACACGTTAAGAACGCCGGAGGTTACAGGTGCCAACACTTTTTGATAATAACACTCAATATGAGAATTGTTGTCTGAATAACCAATATTATAAAAATGATCAATCCTCATCTAAAACATTCAGAAATACATTACACTAGAAAAAACTACCCTCAATTTGGGCGGCAATTACTGACGCTGTAGTCTTCTTTTCAGAAACCAAAGTAATTTTCGGTTGAAATTTTGTAATTTAGAGGAAATCTTAAAAAAGGTGATTGTCGTAGTGTTATTTGATATATTCCAATATGGGGGAAATTTACTGTGCATTAACATCGTCATTTTTTTAAGAAAAAAAAATAAAAGGGTTGATTTATATTGTCTTTAAGATATTCGACGTAAATAAATTTTATTTTGTTTGAGCATCAAAATTAAAATGAATTCGCCATTAAAACTGGTCATATAATGAAATTAATAAACCTAAGGATGGAACATTGATTGGTCAAATACTCCACTTTTATATTACTTAGTAATCTGAAATGGGTACATTGTACTTTTCACCTATATTAAAAAAGCAATAAACATACGTAAAGAATATTTAAGAAAACATATTTTTTTGGTAATTTAGAAAGATTGGAGTTTTTTTGATGCCACATTTTTAATTCATCATCATCATCATCATCATCATCATCATCATCACTAACAACATGTAAACTAGGAGCAAAAAGTAGTATATGTACTGACTCTGCACTCAGTTGTTATGTTCTCTGCTAGTGAAACATACATTCTTTTAGACCGAGGCAATTTAATTTTTTGTTCCAATTCAGAGTGCCCATTTTTGGCTAGCTGGATTATCCAACCGTTACATATTGACATAGTGCTTAACTCTGGTCTTGCTGGAAGAAAGTAAATAGGAATCGGAACAACAACAACAACAACAGGAAATTTATTTGAAAAAAAATAATAAATGCATGTATTTAATTATTAGCATAGTATGAAATATTAATTTATTAGAAACTTACAAATAAATAAATATGCAAATTAGAAACTGAGAGGATTATATCATGATATACGAACTACGTAGACTGCCCCCCCCCCACCAATGAAAGGTTAATGCCTAACAAGATGATATGCTGACAACAGAATAAATAGTACACTTACTCACCCACACACAACTGGTAATCCTGAGGAAACGGTATCGTAAGGAACGAACGGATACTGTACGGTTTTCACCCCGAAAAGGAGGTAATGCCTGTGAGGAATGCATCATGACGAATGAAAATATACTACATATAATTCAATGAGCATAAACTGTTTTAATGTCAATATAGTTAGAATAGATGGAACACCACTTGTGCATTTATTTATGTAGATAACATTAGCAAGCATGGCGAGTTTCATTGTCCCCGTGTAACTCCTAAATGACAATTGGCTGGAATAAGATAGTCGCAAGCTTTATAAACAAATACTAAGGAATAATGATAACTTTCATGAGTTTCTAGTAAAAAAGACATGTTTATTCTACACTTGGGTGATCTTTCTTATTAAGCTAGTTGGCAGAAGATAATATCATGGTAAACGAACCCTACTTCTCTCCACCCCAAAAATAGAAAGTGATTCTTGCGTGTACGGTCTTATGAGATCAGAATTAATAATACCCCCCCCCCTATAAAACATATTCTGACTAAATCGAGTCTTGTTTTTTTTACATTCATGGACGATTCCCCCTACACATCCAAAACACAGATGGAGGTAATTCTTGGGGGACAGTCTTATTACAACAGAACCGATACATCACTACATTGTCCATTAAAAAGTATTCCAATTAAATCATTTTTCTTGTTTTGTTTTTTTTTTAATTTAAAAATGTCAAGTCACAAATTTGTTTCATGTTCTCGTGGCCTGTTTGCTAAGATCAAAGTATAGTATCTGTTTCGACATCTCTGCGACATTTGAAACTTTACTAAAGCCGGAAGTAAATATCTCCTTTAAAAATGAAATTCTAAATTAGTTTTTAAACGCTATCATTTTTTATAAAATCTTTTTATCGTGTTTTATTTATAATTGTAATTATAGTATTATCGATACAACGATAAAATCTTAAAAATAAATAAATATGCTCATTTGAGCAGAATCAGGATTTGTTTGAGTGTGTTTAAGGTGCCTATATATAGGGTATTCAAATATAGTGTTTATATCATTAGAATGCAATAATCAAACTATGTTTAGATGTTACTATAGTTAGGATAGATGAAAAACTTTCGCATTCATTCATTTAGATATGTTATATAATATATAACATGTATATTTATATATATATATATATATATATATATATACATATATATATATATATACAGGGTGTTTCAAAAGTCTTGGGAACATAACGATTTTTAATAACTCAAAAACTATTAGGAGTTGAAAAATGAAATTGGTACCGTTGGAAAGGTTAAAGTTTCAAGTTTTGTGGGGAATCTTCACAGTTGCTCAATATGAGCACCATCTGTCACACGGCAGACATCTAGTCGATAGTCCATTTCCTGCCAAACGCGTTCCAGCATCTTGACGTCAATGGTTCCCACAACTGCCGTTACTCGAGCCTTTAGTTCGTCAATATCTCTTGGAAGGGGCGGCACATAGACTTGTTGCTTGACAAAGCCCCAAAGGAAAAAGTCACACGGGGTAAGATCTGGAGACCTAGGAGGCCAGGGCATGAGAACGTCATCACCTCGCCCAGATCTCCCAATCCATCTACCAGGCAGCCTTGTGTTAAGAAACTGCCTTACTCTAAGACTTCAGTGTGGTGGTGCACCATCTTGTTGAAAAATGAAGTCATCAGATTCTGCTTGTTCCAACTGAGCCATTAACCAGTCTTCCAGCATGTTGAGATAGGATTCACCAGTGATAGTTGCCTCTTCAAAGAAGAACGGTCCATAGACACCTTTCTTGGAAATTGCACAAAACACGTTCACTTTTGGTGAATCTCGCTCGTGCTCAAGAAGTTCATGAGGATTCTCAGTACCCCATATGCGAGTGTTATGCTTGTTAACTTTGCCATTCAGATGGAAGGTCGCCTCATCGCTAAAAACAAGCCGGTCATCAAAGCCGTTATCTTCCAACTACTCTTGCATTGCAATGCAAAAGTCACGGCGAAGTGGCTTATCAGTGTCCTTCAACTTTTGGAATAACTTGAGCTTGTAAGGTACCATTTGCAGTCGTTTCCTTAAGACACGCCAGACAGTTGCTGGAGCAAGCTGAAGTTCCCTGCTGGCTCTTCTCACTGATTTACGGGGGCTCCGCTGAAAGGCTGTCCGAACTTGCTTAACTGCATCTTCTGAAGTTGAAGGGCGACCTGTTCGCTTACTTGGGCACAAACACCCATCTTTCACAAATTTAGCATGCCATCTGACAATGGATTTCCTTTCAGGGGCTTCTTTTTTAAATTTCCTGCGAAATGCACGCTGAACACATGTCCACGATTCAGTCTTTGCAAATTGGAGGACGCAAAATGCCTTGTCTTGTTTAGAGAACGCCATTACTGCACCTGGAAAGATAACACGAAAATCATTAGTATGACCAAAAACTTGATTAAGCAAGCTTTAAAATGGCACCAGTTTCATTTTTCTACCTGGAATAGTTCATGAGATATACGCATTTGTAATGTTCCCAAGACTTTTGAAACACCCTGTATATACATACTATTTAATTTTGGAGTGTGTTACATTTCACTGTTCGACATAGGGAAATACTCTGTTGTACATGTAACACATGGCACGTCAAAGATTACTTTTGAATTAAGTGTTTCAATTAATGTAATACGATGAAATTATTTGTAGTTACAATTAGTAGAACAATTACTAAACAAAGACTATATTTTGATTTTAAATCAGAATACGAAAACGCTATCTCAAGTTTCGAAACTTGTGTATTATTAAAACTGTGCGATTTAACATCGTAAGAGTAAGAATAACACGTGATATTAGAATTACCACAGCAGAAACACTGTAGCGTTTTTATATATTGCTTAGGTATATAGAATTAATATTGGCATACAGATTTTCATGTGACCATGTCAGTAATAAACTATTCTTTTAATTTGTTTTCAATTCAGTGATTGTTTTGAGTTTAATGACATATTTTAACTGATTAGAAATACTCTTTTAGTTCCTAGATAAGTCTTTATGATTTATGTCCAAAAGTTTTTTACTGTCAATTTGCCTCTTGTTTACTAAATGGATTCTGAACACCTTGTGATCCACTTTTATAGTGTAAGTAATAAACAGAGCCCTATTTACACACACACACCACACACAGATACACCACACACATCCACACGCACACACACATACACACCATCACCCATACAAACAAGTAAACTGGTTTAATATTGTATTAATAATTGAAAAAAGAATGAATTACTATCTAACCTCGCTATATTTCCATTTGAATAGTTGAATAGTAAACTATTTCAACTTCATCCCGATTCATAACAATGCAAATTCTCACGTATTAAAATATGCTATATCACCCCATCGACACTACCAGTTTTATTTAATATTTTAGTTATCGTCCCACAAATAACATCAACAATATTCCTAGTAAATGTTTAGATATTAAAATATTGCAAGTTTTTGCAGTTATTTTACGCTGCTATCCAAAGCAAACAGTAAGTGATAGTGTGTTTATTATTTCAGCTATCCTCTACAAATATTTTGGAAATATTCCCAAAATAACTCTTGGAAAATTTTCAGATATCAAAATATTATAATATTTTCGGAGCTATTTAGATTTGCTATCCATCCAATCTTGAAACCTCTACAATAACTTTTAAATATACTATATAAAATAATTTAATTACCAATTTAACAACGCCATAGCTTAAGCAATTCAAACAGTTTTATTCTACACTTCAACATCATATAAAATAATATTTGTAGTCAAA
This sequence comes from Sepiola atlantica, assembly GCA_963556195.1. Classification (NCBI taxonomy): domain Eukaryota; kingdom Metazoa; phylum Mollusca; class Cephalopoda; order Sepiida; family Sepiolidae; genus Sepiola; species Sepiola atlantica. Next base: position 158,475,996 of record OY744521.1, on the reverse strand, counting down.
CAAAGGCTCCCGCGAAACGTCGGGTTGGGGCAGAAGGTAACATGTATTTAGATTGCTACAAATGTATGACATCAGAATTTTATATTCATGGATGGCTCAAATAAGCTATGTTTTTTCTTCATTTTTTTTAGTGTGCACTATATGAAATTGGTTTAGTCCGAAGAGCGGATGCCTCTAACCCCGTCTATATTTATAATTGCAAACTTGTTATATAAGATAATTGTTATAATTGCCTTGAAACATAAGATAAGATGCTTTAGGGCGAACGAAACTGTTTAAGAAGCCGTAAATAATCTGATTTGAGTGGTAGCAATATGAAAAGAGAAAACTCTCTGATGATGTTAAGGAGAATATTAGCGAACTCACTTGAAAACAAGACGCGTTTTAAAAGTAAAGAGAAATAGAGATAGCTATTAATTGAATGACAATATTCTTTCTCATCTTCAACCCATCAAAAATTTAGATTCCCAAACAAGATAAGAGAAAAATGTGTTTCCAAATGAGTTGCACTCTGAAAGTTTGAAGCTGTCTCCTTGCACGTCACTACTTCGCTGACGTCAATTCTAAGTTTTACTTTGAACGTCTTGTGCTGATATAAAATAGTGCATACCCAATCGAAATGTTGAGTGACGCTGAAGAAATATTTTCGATTAAGACAATGACCCTCGTGTTTTTATATCAAGGTCGAATCTCTTTTGAAAGCATCGACGAATGTTGCTATTTAATGTGATTGAGACATACCTAATTGATTAGAATACTTACTTATAACCAGAAACACCTGTTAAAATGTTGTGTGCTATGTTTTAAGTATTTTGATCGTCCAACAGCTAAACTATTTTTTATATATTTTGTAAACAAGGCAGGATAACCTATTTAGCGTGTTTGAAAACGTCGACCAGTTTTGCTTGATAAATATAATGGTCTACTTCTGGCTGATAAGCCTTAGGTATGATATAATAGTTAAACGCATATATTGTAAAAGCTCAATACTAGTTGAAAATATGACAGAAGTAGGTGTAATAATAGATACGTACGTCTGTCTGCTGTGATATGCTTTATGACATTACAATTTACGATATATTTTATGACATAAGAATGCTTTCCATATAAACTTACCTTTTTATGATATAATGTCTGAACAGGTTATTTTTTAATTATAAGTGTTCTACTGTATTGAAATAGATCACTTTAGATTAAAATAGTTTGTTTGCTACGTTTATATAATAGTAACGTTCGTTTTATCATTAAATAGAAAAAAAACACCATATCCTTTATACCTATAATAAATAAATGTTGCTTCTATATAAAGTAAGGCAGTGCTCGTCCATCAACATAATAGGCCTTGTATCTCGTTGATATGATGATGATACGTTCCGCAAGTTGCTACTCTTGCATGGGTCAGATTGTGTACTAAATACATTTTTTCTGAATTCTCTGTTCCTGCAATGAACTAGTTTTACCTTATATTAACGTAAACGGGAAAAGTAATCTGTTCTGTTAAAATCTCGAACCATGAAGGACACACAAAAGACGTTCAAACCATCATGAATGTGGGGACACCTATTTTCTGTACATTCAAAACATAAAATTGAAACTACTATCCTCATATTCGTTATTTTAACGACATTTCGGCAGATGTAACTTCCGACTTTTTTCATGTGAATTTTTTCCGAAATTGAGAAAGATTGAGTAAGTTCCAATCCTTACAACAAGCGATAGAAACTAGGAATAACACAAGCATTAGCATTTCGATAGATGACTTAATGACAAGAATCCAACTGCTGTGGATTCAATTAAGGGTGGAAATTCAATATAGGTTGTCGATTTCGAATTGAAGATTAGCAAAGAGATGTTAACAACAAAATAAAGTTGCTACCTTTATATTTATCAATTAGTAGCGTCTATTCTTCATGTTGTCGTTGAAGTATCGGTCAGATCTGATTTTAATAATGTTGGAACATATCTTTATTTATGAAATTTAAGTAGCGCGTAGAGGCTATAGTGTGGTAGAAATGGTTAAAGTATTTTATATATATATATATATATATATATATATATATATATATATATATATATATATAGTAAAGTTATATATAGTTCTGTATTAAAATATATTCATGCGTGTTAAGCTACAAAGAGACGCGTGTGTCATTACCGCATGGAAGCTTCAGTCTACGTGCAGAGAGCATTAGTTACTTATTGTTTGTAATATATCAACGTGGTGTTTAATCGTTATATTTTTAGCTCGTGCATTGGCGTATTAGTTTGTCTGTGTTTCTAAATTACTAAATAAGCTATTTATGTGTGCTAGCTGTTGGTATTGTTTTTCTATTTTTTGTTTTCATGTTTATCTTTTCAAGGGTAAAATATAGTCTGCTTAAATTGCTCAACGACTTAAGGAGCTTAATATTAATAGTTCATGTATACAGGTATACTATAATGCGCTATTAAATATTCTGTATAGATGGTCAGTATTTAGTTCAACAGCGCTCAATACGTACGTATTGAGCTTAGCTTGACAATTCTCTGTGGTAATAAACCGTTGAATTGCCCTAAATATCTGTTAATACTTTTGTAGTAAGCTCTACTCAAGCATTGAACACTGTTAAATCAATACAATACACAATTTATCATGTCACCTTATAATATAATACGTGTAAACATTTATAAATACGAAATAATGATATATTCAGAAGATGCATTGGGTATGGTATTTAGCTAAGTATGTTTAAGTTTGGTCTAATAAAGTACAATATTCGCTTGCTAGCGTTTGCAATCTATGGAAATGGAATAGTATGCTATACTTTATGGTGTTAGTAAAGTTATAGTAATAAAAACAAAATAATGGAAATGTTTTTAAGAGGTTAAGTTGGAGCAGAAGTCGACAATGATTCCCGGGAAATGCCAATTTTATTCTCTATGTAATTAGTAAAATATATAAGTTCATTAAAATTCATATAACTTTATTAATAAATTATCACACCTAATTAATACTCTCTGAATCTTTAATGCTAAAAGTCGATACTAAAACATTCTAATCAATAAGAATAAAAAAGGTAATATAGTGTCATGAGCTTCAAGAACAATTAAAAGGGTTCTATTTCGATATGTGTGTAGCATAACTTGTATAAAATGACTCATTTAATAGCTGGTAAAATTGCTGCAGGCCTTGTTCAGGTAATTAAATAACAGCCGGCAAATATATCCACATATGTTTCCATATTCAATATATCTACTAAAATTGTTAATTAGAATAGCTTTAAAGGGCGCGACTGTTTTAAAATTGCCAGAGGGTCCACCATACGGCTTAATATTTTTGGTAGCATGTGAGTTTAATGAAGAGGAAAATTATCCTCTTTGTAAATATAATAGGGATATATTTCCAATTTACTGGGAAATGTGTGTATCATTAGGAGATGTATTAGTGCTATTTAAATTGATTATATCTTTAATAAAATCTACTGGCCAAAAGTAAAATCAACTAACAAAATAGAATATGGCATGTTTGTGTAAGATGTTACGTGTTTCTCTTTATATTTAGTTTATTACAGCGAAACTTATAGGCTTAAAGGTGAATATAAATATTGGAAATATGTATTAATAAAAACAGAAGAAATAAAGAAATAAAATGTGTATATAACTGCAGTTGTAGTAATAATAGCAGTGGCAACAATTTCCCTTTTCCTTATATTATAGAATTTGAATGAAATGTGAATAATATTTTATTCGATCATGAAATGTATATATATATATATATATATATATATATATATATATATATATATATATATATATATATATATAATGTTAATCTTCATTCCTAAAGGAATGTCAAGTAACACAAATGCATAAATGTGTCGACTGAACCCAAAATAACGAATATAAATCGGACCAAAAATCTAAACAAACATTAATATATACTAGCAAATATATGCTCCCTCCGGTCGCATATTTTTGCTAGGCTGCCGCATCAGAAATGAAGGCTCACGCGTAAGCCAATGGAGCCCCAGTCATATTTCTGTGGTGGTTAGACATTGATTTTCGGTGTTTATGACCAAGAATATTTTAGTTGAAAATAAAGGAAAAAAAATTCGACCCTACCCCGATTTTTGTTGTTCCCTCGCCCATAAATAGGAAGACCTGTAGTTTAAAAAGAAAGAAAGCATTTTTTTTGTACCCCCCTCAATTTTTTTATATTACCAGTCATAGAAATATTTTTTAGTTGAGAAAAAAAAAAATTTTTGACCGCCTTCCCCCAATTTTTTTATCCTCCCCCCTATACATGTAAATATTTTTAATTAAAAAGGAAAAAAAACAAACCTAACCCTAACTGTAACGACGGGGTCAAAGTTAGCGTGGGTCCTAAAATGAAAAAGCACCAAATAATCAAATACAGTGAACACAGTGTGTGTGTGTGGGGGGGGTTGTTTAATGACCTTTTTTTAATTAAACAATTTGATTCTACAATCAGTTGTATAGTTTTCCAGTACAATGTGTTAGTTTATTTTGTTGACATAAAGGAAAAAAAATCACATCTTTTTTTTTAATAAATAAAACATGGAATCATAAATTCTGTTGAGGTCGTGAAAAAATGATAATATTGGATATGAAAGTATTAAGTAATCAAATACAGTAAACACGAAAAGTTTTTTAATTCTCGGAAAGAAAAAATTTACCTGAACTGTGTGTGTGGGGGGGGGGGTCGTGCGCGCGCGCGTTTTTATATAGTAATGTTTAAATCAATTATTATTTTAATTAAACAATTTGATTTAATAAAGTTGTGTTTTAACACTAAATGGCTAAGAATAAACAAACTTAGGACGGTTTTAAAAATGGAAAACTGTTCACGGTGTTTGCAAGCGTTGTTGTTTACATATTTAACGTGCCACATTAACGTCCACTGCTTAATCAGATCGCCATATTTAATTACCGGAGGGAGGGAGGACACCACTGATTAAACAGCCACTCGGCTGCTTACTCAGATCGCCATATTTAATTACCGGAGGGAGGGAGGACACCACTGATTAAACAGCCAATCGGCTGCTTAATCAGATCGCCATATTTAATTACCGGAGGGAGGGAGGACACCACTGATTAAACAGCCAATCGGCTGCTTAATCAGATCGCCATATTTAATTACCGGAGGGAGGGAGGACACCACTGATTAAACTGCCAATCGGCTGCTTAATCAGATCGCCATATTTAATTACCGGAGGGAGGGAGAACACCACTGATTAAACAGCCAATCGGCTGCTTACTCAGATCGCCATATTTAATTAAATGGTGGGAGGGAGGGCACCACTGATTAAACAGCCAATCGGCTGCTTAATCAGATCGCCATATTTAATTACCGGAGGGAGGGAGGACACCACTGATTAAACAGCCAATCGGCTGCTAAATCAGATCGCCATATTTAATTACCGGAGGGAGGGAGGACACCCCTGATTAAACAGCCAATTGGCTGCTTAATCAGATCGCCGTATTTAATTACCGGAGGGAGGGAGGACACCCCTGATTAAACAGCCAATTGGCTGCTTAATCAGATCGCCATATTTAATTACCGGAGGGAGGGAGGACACCACTGATTAAACTGCCAATCGGCTGCCTAATCAGATCGCCATATTTAATTACCGGAGGGAGGGAGGACACCCCTGATTAAACAGCCAATCGGCTGCTAAATCAGATCGCCATATTTAATTACCGGAGGGAGGGAGGACACCCCTGATTTAACAGCCAATTGGCTGCTTAATCAGATCGCCATATTTAATTACCGGAGGGAGGGAGGACATAACTTATTAAACAGCCAATGACTTTGCAATTTTAACAGTACTCGCATTGAAATGGTTTAGAAAACACGCCGGTTATGATGAAAATTGGTTTAATTAATTGTATGAATAATGTTTATTTATATAACCTTATCGGAAAATATTGTAAATACATATGTAAATTTGATAATAGCAGTTATAAGTTTATATTTGTAAATATGAATTTAATTGAATGTTTAAATGAATCACTTATGTTAATGGCCACACCCATCTGGTGTCTGAACTACTTTTGGTGACAGTATACAAAGAATTTCAAAAAGATTAGTTTCAGTAAAATAGGCATACTGGAGTTTCGGCTTCAGACAGACAGACAGACAGACAGATACATAAACTCCATTAATGATAGATATATATATATACTAGACCACCCGTGACCCGTTGGGTCAGTTTGTTATATTAGCTATGGAATTCATGTATGTGCGTGACACTTGTGGATGTTATGATTTTTAGGTCTCGTTTTGATTTGACGACGCTTGTCATGCCAGCTGGAGTGTTGTTGTCATGGCGACCGCCACCTCGATGTGTCTTGTTTGGGCGATTCCCGACTGCTCAAAAGTGGAATCCCAGGCACTGGGAGGCGTTCTGTGATCGCCACAGTGGCACAAAAGTCGGTAAACATAATCATGTTTACTACCACGAAATTACGGGCTGACTGATCATGTATCGGGATTATTGTGGCGAAAATAGAAATTCAAACAAACACAGTTTGTTGACGCCGGCCGTCAGATTTTCATCTCCGTGTTATCGGTCGTATGTCTACACCTACGTCCGCAGGCTTTTCCATAAAACCAGCTGGCCCAAGCAGACGACAGGAAAGAAATCTGGAATCAGCTAAAAACACAAGAATAGCGACGTTCGGTCCTCCTCAAACAACGACAAAAAAAAACAGCAACTTCAAGTACAAAAATTAAACAATTCAACAACGTATCACGACAATTTCGTCGGCCAAACGCCATTGAATCAGCGACGCTGAACAACAACAACACAACTATTGGCGCTACTGCTACACCGCGTCATCCGACGCCGACATCGTATAACGCAACTATTACTGCTTCTACCACTGCTCGCCTACAGGACATTGTCAACAATTTACTACTACCCACCAAGGCTTCTCGACTGTTGCGACATCCACTCCAATTCCGAAATCCCTTATCGGAAATTTCTTCCCGTTGAATTGTTCTGGAAAATAAACCATAATATTTTCCCAATTTTAATCCTGTGTTGTTCGTTCATTTTTGCTTGTCACCATACGCTTACAGTAATATAACATGGAGAAAACAAAAAAACTATTTGATGAAATTAAATGTAATTGTTGAAAAAAGAATAGATAGATTTCTATGCGTCGTTCTGTTTATTATAATTGTTTTTTTTTTAAATTATAGTTACTGAATTATAAGTGGTTGGCCATACTTATAGGTAAATATGCACTGAACAGGTACCATAATACTTATTATAGTTAAATTCAAATTTTTATATATAATCTTTTAAATGAAATTGTTAGTTTCAACTAACAATTTCATTTAAAAGATTATAAAAATAAAGGCGATTTGAGAAAGGAAGGGGGTACAACCGGCTGTCTCGCGTACGTAACGAAAACAGAGGGGGTAGGAGTGGTGAAATCTGTGAGAGGAAAAGTGGGAGGTGGTTTCGTTCACCGCCGCTATTGATATTAATAATGATTGTTGTTGTTTTGTTTGTTTGTTTTTGTTTTTTAAAAGGGAGGAGCTTTTTTGAAACTGCGACAAACTTTACAAAGTCCTGCCGTTGAATGTTTTTAGCCGTGGAGAAAAAAAACAAACTATTTTATGAAATTAAATGTAATTGTTTTATATTTAAAGCGATATAAACATTTCCAGAATGAAAAATTTCATGCGTTCGTTAATAAGAAGAGTTCAACGGAATTGGAATAACAGATTGGAAGACGATGCTATTTACGCATGCGCAACCGGATGTTGAAAACCGGAAAGCTGAAAGCTGATTGCAAACATACAAGACCCATAGACTTTTAGTAGTATATAGATATATATATATATATATATGTATATATATATTTATATATATATATATATTTATATATATACCATAATCATAGTTGTAGTAGCCAATTATAATTCAATGTTCACTTACTCCTCATGTATATGTACTTCTTCGTATTGAACTACTTAGTTATATAAACCTGTGCAGTATTAAAATATATTTCTTAAAACCTCTGAGTTTTGAAGTGTACGATTGAACACTTTCATAATCCTTATATATATATATATATATATATATATATATATATATATATATATACATATATATATATATGTATATATATATACATACTATCTCTATATATAATATGTATATATATATTTATATGTATACATATATACTATCTCTCTATATATGTATATATATATATATATATGTATATACATGTATATACATATATATATATATTTATATATATATATATATATATATATATTTATATATATATACCATAATCATAGTTGTAGTAGCCAATTATAATTCAATGTTCACTTACTCCTCATGTATATGTACTTCTTCGTATTGAACTACTTAGTTATATAAACCTGTGCAGTATTAAAATATATTTCTTAAAACCTCTGAGTTTTGAAGTGTACGATTGAACACTTTCATAATCCTTATATATATATATATATATATATATATATACATATATATATATATATGTATATATACAAACATACTATCTCTATATATAATATGTATATATATATTTATATGTATACATATATATTATCTCTATATATATGTATATATATATGTATATACATGTATATATATATATATATGTATACATATATATATATATATATATATATATATATATATATATGTATATGTATATATATGTAATGCAAGGGATCGTATTGTTTACTAATTACCTATATAGATCTTAATATATTTCTTATATTGTGTCTTCAATTCATTGTAACCTCTCTTTTCTTATTTAATAATGTTCATTTCTAGCCGAAATTGTATTATCTTTTCTTTCTGATTGAAAACAATTATGGTATACACCCTAACCTTAGCACTGTTTACGTGTTTTAATGTTCTCCCCTCTAACATGGTTCATTTTACTTTAAATGTGAGTTGTTATTTTTAGATATTCCATAGAGAAAATATTTGTGATCATATGACTTGATTTTTACTGAATTTTAAATACGACGTATGTTAAGTAAGTTGGCTACTAATTTCGTATTGTTAGAAACTTTACAGTTTTGCTAAATTATAGGTAAAACTCGAACTACACCATATAATTATTTTACCGACTACTTTTTATAAGGAAACTGTTTAATTTTCGCTTTTCAGAACTTGAAATTGCTTCGTCAGCACGTTTTTTTTTTACTCGCCCACGTCTTCCTATCATGATAGAGGTACGGACATTTATTTACATATTATTATACAAATACACATCGTATTTATAATAGAGTGGGGAGTATATATATATATATATATATATATATATATATATATATATATATATATCCGAATAAGACAAAAGGGAAACAATTAAACACAAGAAACACTTATAAAAACTGAGAGATGTACCATTTTCGTTCGTCAAGATGTAAAATGTGTTTAATAACAGCAAAACATAGGAAATATTTCACACAATGTGTGCAGAACTATATTTTTAATAGTCATACACGCCCGCAAAACAGTGTGCCTTCTCGTATTCCCTAGGTTTTGCAATGATTTTATAAATTTAAGATATTTCCTTTTTCTGGAGATCTTCGGTGATCCGACAGAAACCGGAAACTCACTAATTTTTAATGATTTCTTCATGTGTTTAATTTGTTTCATGTGTTCTTTTTCACACATCATGTCTTCACGCTATTCTATTTTATGATATATCGTGTAATTTATCCTGATATATATATATAGGTATATATATATATATGTATATGTTTTTGTTTAACTCTTTGATACTAAACCCCCCCCCCTTTTATTTTTTTATTTACTTATTTATATATTTTTTATTTATTAATTTTCCAACGAATTTTAAGTCTGCAATATCTTGGATTTAATTAGTTTCTCTGGGAATTTAAACTGCATTTTACTTCTTTTTTTTTGTTTAAAATGACTCAATACTTCATTAGACTATGTATATATATATATATATATATATATATATATATATATATATATATATGATAACTTATGGAAACCCCAAGTGATTCCCAAAATTGAGAACATTTTCAAAATTGTTCTATTTGAAATTGTATACATTTTAAAACAAAAAATGTAACTATTACTACTATTGAATCAACATACATATAACCATGTGCATTACATTAAATAGGTTTTAACACTGATGTTAAAGAAGGTTGATGAACACTCATAACTACACGTCGATCAAGCTGATGTAGACGTAATTGTTTCCATATCGACGTGATTAAAAACTGTGTTATCTCCTCTTACTGTACATTCTCTTACTTAATTAAACATACTTATTTGATTGAGTGTTTATTTTACTACACACCACTACCAAAGTAATTGCGTACGAGTAGCACTCGCTGTGAAATAAATTAGCAAAAAAATGTATCTAAATTTGTTACACTTTATAATCATAAACTGTTTTGTGAAACTCCATGTAAATTTCAATTTGTCCATTTCTGTATTGGAAACACTACAAAATAACGCGTGAACGTATATGTATTGCGAGAGACAGAGAAAAATAGAAAAGGGATGATTCTCTCATGTACATTTACCTTCAATGGCAGACTCAGCTTGCATGTGGTGCATCTACCCGTATATGATTTCCATACGAGTAAAGACAATTATCGTAAATAACCTTGAGCAATGCTAAGCCCTGCAGCACGTCTTGTCTTCGTGTTTACATTTGGCAATATACTATTGTTATATATACATATGCATATAAATATATATATATATATATATATATATATATATATATATATATATATATATATATAGAGAGAGAGAGAGAGAGAGAGAGAGAGAGAGAGAGAGAGAAAGAGAGAGAGAGAAAGAGAAGCGAGAGAGAGAAAGATAGGGGAGCGAGAGTGATCGGGAGAGCCACCAAGGGGAGCGAGAGAGAGAAGGATTGAGAGAAAAAGAAATAGATGTTTGAGAAATACATCTTCTACTCAAAGATGTGTGATTATACGCTGTGCCAATTGCATGAGCCTCCATAACAGATACCCATACATGTGTTATTTAACATTCCTTTAGTAATAATTCCTCGTAAAACACACCTTTAGTATTTTTTGAAGTAGCGACACATGTGTTCTGACGAGTAATATATATTTCTTATCGATGGAATTAGAAGATTTTCAATTGATGTTGCAATGCATGGGTTGCTATCTCCCCGATGGCTGTAAGATACTTTACTAGCTATTTCCAATAAATAAATGATCAATATTAGCAATAATAATATCAATTATGATACAAGTGATTGTAATATTTTGAATAATAATTGCCAAATAAACATTTGTCGATAAGTATTTTGTAATTGCTTACAATGAGAAATATCTATAGTATTCTCATTGTAATTCTTTACTGTAAAATATTTATAATCAATCATTGTATGAAACCGACGTAATAGACGCAAACTATTAGGTTAATCTAATTTGAAATAAATACAACGAAAGAATTTTAAAAGATATAGATAAATATAAAATTCTATCTGAAAGACGCGTAAATATTAAAGGCGGATATGACGTCTTACCACTCTTCTTTATGATTGGTCAGTAATATAATGGCGAGAGTTCAATGAGAAAACGGCAATAATATATGTTTACATGTATACATTTTATTTTACTAATATTTCACAAAAACAACTACAGAAAACAGTATTTATCGCGTATACACATTTTTCATGGCATTGTGTTCACGATGCTATTAAACAGAGAGTTCTATTACTGAAGGGAAAGAACCATGCCACATGGCTCATTTATGGATCATCAATGCATTGTATATTAAAAGGGATATACTTCATAGAAGCTTAATAATTAGTATTCATGAATAAATATTTTTATATCCATAGACATATATATGGTTTACGTTTTAATTTCACGCTCTTAGGTATTGAATTAATGCATGTATATATATATGTATATATATATATATATATATATATATGTTTGTTATTATGTATATATATATATGTATATATATATATATATATTGTTTGAAAAGTAATATATATATATATATATATATATATATATATATATATATATATAATTTATTCAAAAGTGTGTTTTGTTTTTCCCGTTTGTTCTCTTTTATCTGATGATTTAATGGCCTCTGCGTCAATATTTATAATTATCATTAAGCAAGTGCTCTCATTGCCTCTAGATTATTTAGTCTTTCGTTGTTTCGATGATGTTTAGTCTTCATCTCAAGCATTGCACGTGTTTCTATCCCGAATACAACTCTTATATGCTAACTAGTCGCTCTATTTGTGTTTTTATTGTTTCTATTCCGTTTCTGTTTAAAACAGTAATGTCAAATCATCCATATACATGGAATTATTTATTTACTCATGCATATTTAAATGTGTATCCAGAATTGCATTATTTACAATATGTGTAAGTTAAATGTTACCTATAAGTGTTAGATATTGAAAAACATATTCTCTGTATTGTTATCTCTGTTATTTAATAGCAGTGGAAGTATATCTGTTGTTGTTGTTTTAGTGTGTTATGCTGATACATAATATCCAGATGCACCTAAAACTATAATAACTGCAACGAATTAATATAACATAACAATAATATATATATATATATATATATATATATTATTGTTATGTTATATTAATATATATATATATATATATATATATATATGATATAAAAAATTGCGCAAATAATAGAGTTTATATGCTTGCAATGATTGATTGAGCCCAGTTTAATTTAAACAAATTGGTTTATCCTGTTACAACGATATATAATGATCTATAGTTTCTAAGATATGAAGGATGAGAATAGCATATGGCTTTTTTACATTTGTTCTAGCTTATTAAAATTATAAGTGAACTATATTCACTAGAGGGCGCTCATCATTCTGCATTTTTTTAAAAAAGCTTTCAAACAAAATAGATCATCATTTGATCTTTATACTCTTGATGTTGCAAATATTATAATAACTATAAAGAATCATATATGTTCGTGTATTTAGAAACCATGATACTTCCCTACTAACATAGACACACGAAGTCATCAATAAATAGGGGCATGGTGCAGATAAGACATGCTGCAACTATATCCATAACAGCTGGTTTTAGTAGGAAAACAACTGTATACATTTCAAGGGTTCATTTTTAACAATATTAAAAAACCCTCCCTTCACAAAGATTCGCATATTTCATTCATGTCTTGACAATTTATTGATTCGGTTAGTGCTTCTTAGCAAGTTAACAATTGTTGTGCTGAAAACCACTATTTGAATATAAAGTCAATTTTTCCTGGCGACTCTAAGTCCAAAAGTAATTGTTTATCGCTTAGGTTGGCTTAGATATAAAAATAAGAAAAGTTTAATTCATCAAACCTACTGACGTGAACCTAATTTAGAGAGAAAAAAAGGTAATACAAATAATCATCAATCCGCTGAGATACGGTCTCTGTCGACGTGAATTACGCTATAACAAAATGAGTAATGAGGAATACGGAACACACTCACCGGACGGAGACAAGAAACCTAAAGGACATTCAAACTTACTTGTATTAGAGAGATTAAAAAAGAAGAGCCATCCAAAGAAAGTATTGCTTTGTTTTTGTTTTTCGAGATCATCTAATAATAATCCGCCAAAAGTGATTTCGACCACGAATCACGTATAAATTGTCGGCCACCATTATTTGGGGGATAGTTTCTGCTATAGATGATCTAACTGGCGCCACTGGCTATGCGACTTATTGATTTTGACTTTATAAATAAACTAACTAATGTAATCGACGTTGCCCGGATGTCAAACATGTATTTTTATAGATTGCGATATACAAGTTTTAGTACATCTCTATTCACGAACTCATCAAATGATTTGGAAATTTAATTGTTCCATTTCATTTAATCTAAAATAGTCTTCATAATTCATGATTGACATCTACATATATAACATATAACGTTTTATTTATAACTTGAAACACATAGAAAACTAAAAATAGGAATGCAGATTTTGACCAACTGTTCAGAGTGTGGAGAAGACGTTTACAGGGGGTTCTACTACTACTGCCAATCTCAGTAGGTGTCATGAGTTGGTTAACGGCTATAAATATAATGATACTTTTTGATTGATGTGACTTCATGTAAACCTGTGCTCAGCCAATTGTATGTATATGTTTCTGTTTTAATCCCACTATTCTATATCATAATATGAATAAAATAAAGCGTAGTAACCTTTTCATGAGCTCGGCTTTAAAGTACATTTAGTTCCCTCTAAAATCTTTATGAACACTTGGTTATATATATATATATATATATATATATATATATATATATATATATATATACATATACATATACATATATATATATATACATATATATATATATATACATATATATATATATATATATATATATATATATATCAATAATTTAATATTTACTTACAAATATTATAATATGTCCATTTAAGAAATTAAAGTTGAGCACTCTCGAGGATGTAAAAATTGACTGTCTACATGCTCTAATGAAAAGTTCCGAATACGCTTGTTGAACACTCTACTATTATTTTATCTGTTCCCGCTTCTATCTGTGCCCGCTTCTATGTACATATATATTTTCATTGCCCTTCATTACGTAACAGTTTCTGGTGGCCAAGTGGATATGAACACTGTTTGCATATTCTTCGCTTACTCTGTGAAGCGTAAAATTGTAACTTTCCTGCATTGATGAGGGCAATATTATATAAGCGCTTGCGTCTGTAAGTATTACTAATTTAATATTTATTCATAAATATTATCTATATGTATATATATAGATACATATATATATACTCATATATATTTATATATATATGTATATATATATATATATATATATATACATATATATATTATCGTTCATATGTAAAGCAAAAAAATATGCGATACACAGAGAGTGAATTAATAATATAGTGCGTGTGTTTGTATTTACACATGCAATTAAAGTAAAGAAAATTCAAATGCTTTATGGCACGACCCCAGTTTAATTTTAAAATTAGATACATGTTATATGATTTATATTCATGTTAAACCAACCAAGACGATATCTATAAAGTACCAACTTTCTAATGTACGGTGGTTTTAAGAAGTGTTTATGTCGTACAACGAAGCCAAAACTAATTATTAATTGATATATGAGATCGATAAGGGAGACTATTCATCTTACACCGAAAGTATAATTTCTACTATTATTTCGTTTCGGAATTCCTTTAATTAGTTGCAGTTCTTTACTCTACCATATGTTGATGTCTGGCAGCTGATTTTACTGTCAGTAAATGGAGGTGAGTTTTATGATGACAATATCAGTTTTGTTTAATATGAACAAATATGCATGTTCATCGCTACACTGAAGAACGATATAACATGAACCCAATTGTGTGTTTATACATTAATATATATATATATATATATATATATATATATATATATATATATATATATATATATATCATAAGTTAGTTTGACAAGGTAATAAAGTGTTGGCGTGTATTTCCAACAAAAGCCATCATACAATATTTTATTTAAAACCTATACATCACAATGGATGTTCTGTGTACCGGATTTTACTGCTTTGAGACTCCGGGTCTTGAGTAGAACCCGTTCCGAAAGCTATATTATATTTTTGATTAGTCATACATGAATGGAGGTAGAGAAGTGAAATCTATTCGCGATGTCACTATCAAACATAAAGAAATAAATTTAATAACACATTCTCATGCAGTAAATCTTATTGAAGCCTTTTTCTTGGCTTGAAGGATCCATGACAATCGGGAAAACTGGACTTCTGATATTTCAAACATGTTCGCCACGAACGCAGTGGGGTATGCTTTGCGTTTATCTGATGCATTGAAGATTCTAACGGCTCTACTTGTTCAACGCTTCTCAATGCAAACTTATTTGTTACATAATCAATGCCGGATTAGAGGTAATTCGGATGATTTTATTCATTATCCTTAGTCTTATTTAAACAGAGAACGAAATGTTATCGCAACCATTCCACACTTGTAATTTCTCTCATTAAAAAAGTATGCGAATTATTCACATGATATTTACTCAATTATGTATGTTGAATTAAATACATTGAGTATGGAGTCAATTCATTTATATTACAAGGTCACGTCTGAAACTTAATCTTTTTGGAGCATTAATTATCATTTCTGAACACTAAATTATTTAGATTGAAGTATGTGTCGGCATTTCTCGCAATCATTAGGTAATTCATTTTCGCAAATATTATACTTAAAGAAATTAGTTTGATTGCAAAATGTAAGCATTTCCTCAAAATAAATCTACAATGAGTGGTCCAATATTCTCAATGTGTATTTCATATTTAAACATCTAATTATTTATCTTTAAATATAATCTTTATTTTTCTTAAAATAACAAATTTGTTTTCAGCAAAGAATTTGATCGTTTTAATAGTTCTCACCGTAAAAAGCAGAATTGGTATTGGTACAAAAAATCATTTATTTCGATTTAATCGACTGTCAAAGCAGCAGCAGCAGTAAATGTTATTTTACACATATACTCCCGATTGGTAAAAAGCTCAGATCAGCAACCCCCTTCGACCAATAAAAAAAGTAAAAATATTCACTTCCAAATCTCGCGCGGAGTATAAAATCTCCAACACAATATGTGTTCTTCTATTTCTGTTGTGCATCTTAGAGACAACAGACAAAGAAAAAAATTAAAAAATACAATGTCTGTTTACCATGAGTATGTGTTTATTAAACCAAAATTCGGATTTATAAAATATTTCACAAAATGTTTAAATAAATGTTCATTTATTGATATGAAGTCACGCGTCTGTAAACTGTTTTCTAAAAAATGTTCAAATATATCTCCTAACGACGCTTTCAAAACTTTAGTAACACTTATATTATTCATCTCAAGCCTGTAAGGGGATTCACTATAAGCACCGGACATGTAAACAAACTCTGCAATAACATTGGAGGAGATCGTAAATCTTCGGCCACGCCTTCAGATTTTCACCATGAAAAATAAAAAAACAAAAATGGTTGTTTACCATGAGTAGGGTTTGTTACACCGAAAATTCGGATTTATAAAATATTTTTAAAAAATGTTTAAATAAATTGTTATTCATTGATATAAATTCACGCGTCTGTTAAGTCATTTCTACAAAAAATTCAAATATATCTCTTAACGACGCTTTAAACACTGTAGTAACACTTATATCATTTATATATCTATCTCTCTCTCTCTATATATATATATATATATCTATATCTATATATATATATATATATATATATATATATATATATATATGTATATGTATATGTATATATATATATATATATATATATATATATTGGCTAGCCTCACACTGACCTTAGCAATTTATATTTTCGCTAATACCCATTTCTACTGAGTAATAACGTTTTCGAATTAGCTATGTTAAAAGAGACATAAATGTATGACCAATTATATAGCAAACTAAACAAAAGCTGTGATAAGTGTATAGGTCGATTGGAAGTTCTTATCAGCCATAATTAAAAATAAGTTCAGCTTTTTATACCACGTATTACTTATATTACCCTTTTTTATCTCTTACAGAATTGATTAAATATATATATATATATATATATATATATATATATATATATATATACCTAAATGTTCATTAGCCGCAACTCTTATATTAATAGTCATAAGTACACAGACATTGTCAACGGCACATCATTTTTCATCAGAGATAAAAGGTTGCTGAATCTATAATAATTTTTATCTTAATTAGAAATATACGTTCATGATTAATTACATAGACCATATTATATATATATATATACATGTATATATATATATATATATATATATATATATATATAGTTGTATATATGTATATATACATATCGATCTTTCTCTCCATATATATATATATATATATATATATAGATATATACAATATTTCCTATATATTTTTTTATATTTCTAGTATTTTTTTAATAATTTCTCGTTTATTTGCTAATTCACGAACTGTTCTAAGGATATCGGAGATATATCCTCGTAAGATATATATTCTGAAACGAAATTGTACATGCCACATGGTGAGTATATTCCATTGTGTTCAAGTGGATATAACATAATCCTGGTCTTGGTGTTCATGCTTTACACCAGAAAAGTATATTTAATGTTATGAAAAACATGGCGATTATATAGATAGTAAAATGAGAATAACATTGTTTTTAGGGCTAAGGGTTATGTTAAGCGTTAGGATACACAGTTACCTTCAATTATATTCGCAAGACGCTAGGTCTCCCTTTGAAGATTAAATGTATGAATTCATCCTAATTTATTACAATCACTTGCACTTTATTAACATTGCTCCTTCTTAATTAATGCGAATTATATTATTCGGAAATAATTATAATTTTTTATAATATAAATTCAAAAAAATATTTTCTCATAGTCCGGTACAGATGTGTATAAGATGTGCAATTCAATTTAGAGCAAAACCGATTCATCTGTTTCGTGTTTTTGTAGTTTTCATTTTACTTTGATTCACCCCGAACAAGACACACTGAGATTTAATGAGCTACTGATAATTAGGGGTCAGATTTATAAGGCATTTTAAGTGAAGAGCTGAACGGCAGGATGTTTTTTTTGTTTTACATTACATTTCATGTCCGGATGTTCGTAGAGTCAGGCAACATGGATCAGGTGGGGAAATTCCAAGGGCTACCAGTTGGAGCAAATAAGCTATTGAATTAGAACATCCTCTGGTATCTGGGGTCCCCCACAGTTCATGGATGGATGGTATTTAGCTGATTGTCGGGTGTATTACGGTCAAGAGGGAAACCAGAGCAGAAATTTCGTCCAGGAACATTGGAAAACAATCACAAGATATAACACTGCAACGATGAGACAGGTGCTGGAGCTAGGAACATAGTGGATTACCTATAATAATACAGACTCTTTTCGGGCCATGTCTAGGAGGGAGATACTAGTCGATGGGCACTAGCCCAGATGTGACAACAATATTCCATGGATAGGCGACTGGTAACATTGTAGAGATATAGGATTCTGAAAGGTGTGAACAGTTTTCTAATACGGTAGAGCCTATTTTCCTTGAAGCATGCTTTGCCATATTTTCAACTCATGTTGTTCAATTAATGTTACCCGTGAATGTTAGACCGATGGGGTTGAAAGGTTCGACTATCGGGTGAAGTGTAATTTGCCATGGCAATAAATGGTGTAAAAAGAGTTTTATAATTGTTGTAAGAGTTTGTCTTAGTGGCATGAAATGTTACCATCAATTTATGTCACCAATTAACTACAGACGAGAAGTAACTTTCCAAGGATTCGACGATTGCTTTGAATATGTTCGCATTCGTATTAGCCACAACTCGAGAGTGGGGCCTGGTTATATCAGTAAACATACCTATCTCTGAGATAAATTCGTTAGGAGGTCGTTTATGAAAATCAGGAACCATAAAGAGCAAAAATCGAACACTGCAGTACACCCGCATACATATTATGCTGCTTGGATGCACGCCTATTGAGAGAAACCTGGATATTTCTTTTGTCTAAGGAAGGATATAATTATATAAAATATCCGTTGAGAAAAACTCTATAAATAAATTATCATGACAAAACCTTGCATTTATCGGCAATAATAGCCAGGAGAAAGTTTAGCATTTACGAGATGGTGAACTATCGGTAGGTTTATTACATAATAAAAGATTTTAGCGAAAATACACGCTATACATATATATATATATATATATATATATATATATATATATATATATATATATATATATATATATTGTTAGATATAAGAGACAACTCATGTCTAGATATCCTTTGGTATACCCTTTCAATAGTCTGAATCAGGATCTTAGTTTAAGAGGGGAATTGGCTGATGAATTTGCCATAGTTTTACTCCACCAACGGATATCTTGACATCAGTTGTCTCCTATATTCAACAATACTTACCTGCAAGAAGATATGCTATATATATATATATATATATATATATATATATATATATATATATATATATGGATAAATTCATATTGTTTTGTTTGCTACAAAACCGTCTCACCGTAAGTCTTTTATAAAAGTTATAAACTTGCAGTTGATAGGGAAAACGTGAGGCACACAGTAAACAAATAGACATAATGACAGATAAGTTTAATATTTCATATAGAGAGTGATCAATCACCTGGAGTATGAGAGAAGTAAACATGATGTGTGATACGACCAATTCAAACACGAAATAAGATTGAAATATCTAAGGCTATCCCACAAAAATTCAAATCATTCATGGTCTTTCTGCCTTCGAAAGATAAATATTTTACTATATTTTATGGACAATTATTCAAAACTTGCCTGCTATCGATAACTCAATCATTTTAACTAATCCCTCTCCACTAAACTGTCTGCGTTGTGAAGATAACATTCAGTGTCTTCTTAAACAGATTTTACTACTTGTTTATACCATGCAAATTTGCAAATATGACGATCTTAATTATGCATAGGAATTCATGATTTCAGGAATAGGAATGCGCGTATGGTTTTACTCTTTATTCTTTTTGTTCATTTATTTATTGATACTTTAGGGATAAGAGAAATAAAAAGTAAAGTCTCTGGTACTTTATAAATATTAAAGAAACGTCAATGACTTCTGTGATCAGATATCTACAACATGTAATTGCAACATGTATGAATAAATAAATTTAAAAAATATTTGTAGATTAAATTTTTTGAAGTGATGTATACGTTCAATTCATTATTGATGTTCTCTGTGGAATCATGTTTCGCTGTCATAAAGTAATCTGGCAAATTACATCCTGATAAGGCACACGTCAAGCAAAAATACCCTTGTCAGCATTGACATTCTAAATAAATATAAACGTCGTGTTGGCAGTGATAACAATCTGCTATAAAACAACGTGAAAGATGTTGAAATGCCCAGCGGACCAAATGAAAATCTATATTATTGAACATGTCGTGGAGGGGAAGTCTGCACTAGAGGAGGAAATGACCATTTCCACACGTCTTGTTTTTTTTATTTCGATGGTAACTGAATTAATACATAAGACAAAAAAAATATTGAAATTGGTTATCAATCTACAGGTTTCAATGAAAATGTGTTTGGATTTTAAAAAATCGATTGAAATAAGAATGTGAGGTAAACAGTAGAGACACATTATTTCCCGGAAAAATAATCACTGGATATAAGAGTATCTCTCCCAATCAGGAACAACCCATTCATATATCACACTAAATAGTTACTTTTTTGTGAGACTAAATACAGCGTTAACGTGCATTAACTATATGACCCAATATTGTTTAATTATGAATCTATTCCTACTTTATAAAATCAGTATCGCCGGTGTTATCTGTACTCTCGAGAGTAAGACATTCATTATTTTCCTTATTGTATGTATCAATGGTTTTTCAGATAACTGGTTTCCCAAATCAGAGTTCTATACTCCTTCTGACTACCCAGCCAATATCCCCTCTAACATTAGACTAATTCTTAAATTGTATAATTTGTTAACTTAATAACTCTTCACTTTTCCAATTGTGCAACTAAACATCCCAATAGCATAGCGTATCATTTCCTGTGCACCTAATTACTATATTACCCCATAATACTTAATATAAATTGAGAATTAACATTATTTTTCTCCACTTCACTAATAATATACATATGGAAATGGAGACCCAGAATGTTGCCTATGAAACATTAAAATTGATCAAACATTTGTGTCAGTCTTCACACCATGAAGAAGAATAAAGAATAGTTGAACTAAAGTTTGATTTTTCTATTTCATGGCATATCAACCCTTTTAAGCTTATTTCATGCCGAAAACGCAATACCGATTAAACCTTTCCAAAACTTCAATACAAGTGACTCGCTTACTCATAGCTGGAGGGGAAATGGGGTTCATACCTTTTTCAAAGATGTTAATGCAGAATTCGATTACAATAGGTCTGATTGTATTTGAACTCAGTATAACGGTATGATTAAAAAAAACACATATTGCTTTTCTCCAACACTCCAACACTCTAATTCCTGTACCATTTTAATATTCTAGCTAACTCCCGTTCATGTTTATCCATTGTCTGTCTTATCTCCCTTTTGCATACAACCCACCGACTCTGCGAACGAAGCGCTCTACCTACAACACTTATCTCATAAGTTCCATAACTCTCACTTTTAAACTGCGCTCCTCGTTTCCTTCTATAATGGTCAAATTGCACCTCTTATATCCATCTGTAATTTCAATACTCCATGTAATCACTTCGGTTACGTAATAAACCCAATCCCACCCCTTAATCCTTATACTGGACTTCACTTGTTGCAAACATATTGACGATGTTCCCAATCCTAACACCACATATATTAAAGTATTTAATTTAGTCACGCATCTAATATTTAACTAATTGGACAATCTATAAATTAATTATACATTAGAGTATGAAATACTATAAATGTCTGAATAATTATACCTTAAATACAAATTCCAGATTTGCAATCGCCTGAGCCTTAATTCCCGATGTGAACCTTTGTACACTTTTTGAATTATATTTTTTTCTAAAAAAAATCGTTTAAATACGGGGATACTT
>OY744521.1:158350860-158450860 GCA_963556195.1 Sepiola atlantica | reverse complement strand
ACAACAACAGAGAGGAAAAATATTAATAAAGTGGAAAATATAACAAAAATAACACTACGAAGAACACAAATATAAACAATACTTATATAAATAAACAAAACACTAATAATAACCACCCGAATAGAGACGAAAAAGTTAGCAATGAAGAGAAAAGATGTAACTGCATAAATCGTAAACTTTGTCCACTACAAAATAAATGCCTAACTAAAAGAAGGGTATACCAAACAACGATATTTGCCAACGAAATACCAAATAACAAGAAATACTACGTGGGTATGACATCCCTAGACTTTAAGACAAGATTCTATGACCACAAAAGCACATTTAAAAACAGACAACGTCGAACTAAAACAGCACTATCAAACCATTATTAGCAGCTCAAAGAAAATGGACAAAAACTTAGAATTTCACAAACAACAGAATAATTTCCAAAAATAATTACTCACCATCGTTAAAAACATAAACAACTATAACAAAACCTTCGTAAAAACGAACAAAACTAGAAATTTTTACAAAATTGATGAACAAGAATATAACAAACTACTAACAGAAAATATTACGAAAAACTACAAAAAACTAAACACAAGCGAACATAACTACATAGATATAATAAATGCTGAAAGAAAACAAATCACAGATAAACTAAAAATTAGCAACAAAGTTAGTAAGTGTAAACCTAAGGAAGCCTATATCTTATTTAAAGACCACAAAAGTAACTTCAACAATAACCACAGCACTCGCTTTAATTAATCCGACCAAACCAGAACTAGAAAGAATCAGCAAAACAATTATATCATGAATTAACAAGGAAATAAGAAAATACCTAAAATTAAACCAATGGATTAATACTGCCGACGCAATCGCTTGGTTTAACAGTATAGAAAATAAGAATAAATGTACCTTCTTACAATTAGACATAGTTGACTTCGAACCATCTATATCAGAAGAACTCTTCAACATCGCCCTAGAATTTGCCGAGATATATACCGATATATCCAAGGATGAAATTCACATCATTAAAAATGTAGGAGATCAGTTTTGGATTAAAAAGAATATGACAAACTCCTTTGATTTGGCCATGGGTGCCCTTGACTCTGCGGAAGCTTCTGATCTTGTGGGGTTATTCATTTTATATAGACTCACAAATATATCCGATAATACGGATATCGGCCTTTATAGAGATGATGGATTAGCGATAATAAGAGACTCCAACAAAGGCAAGGGAGAAAACTTCAAGAAAATAATACGTATGGAAATGAAAAAACTAGGCCAAAACGTAGAAGTAATAGCTAACATAAAAACACCGAACTTTCTAGAGGTCGCATTACACTTAAGTAAAAACACTTACGAACCATACCTAAAAGATAACGCCAACCAATATACGTACACCCAAAGTTTAATCACCCCCATCAATCATAAAACATATCCCGAATTCGATCGAAAGTAGGCTTATCATCAATTCTAGCAACGAAAGCGTTTTTAAAAAATCAGTCAACATTTACAATACAGCTCTAAAATATTGTCGTTACCATAATACCGAAATTAAATATAAAAAACAAAACACCAATAATTACAACAAAATTAAAAATAAAAACAAAACAAAAAGAAATATAATCTACTATACCCCTCCCTATAACCAGATGCTAAAAACTAAACTAGGCAAAACATTCCTAAATTTGATTGAATAAAACTTCCCCGTAACTAACCCTCTACATAAAATAATCAATAAAAATAACCTAAAACTATCCTACAGCTGCTGTGAAAACCTAGAAATGATAATTAGGGTACACAACAACAAAATACTAAAATACAACAACAGAAAGGAAAATATAAACAAAGTGGAAAATATAACAAAAATAACACTACGAAGAACAAACATATAAACACTACTAATAGAAATAAACAAAACACTTATAATAACCACCCGAATAGAAACGAAAAAGTTAGCAAAGAGAAAAGATGTAACTGCATAAATCGTAAACTTTGTCCACTTCAAAATAAATGCCTAACTAAAACTATTGTATACCAAGCAACGATATTTGCCAACGAAAGACAAAATAACAAGAAACACTACGTGGGTATGACATCCCTAGACTTTAAGGCCAGATACTATGACCACAAAAACACATTTAAAAACAGAGAATGTCGAACTAAAACAGCACTCTCAAACCATTATTGGGAGCTCAAAGAAAATAGACACACACCAATAATTGAATGGAAAATAGTTAGACAGGCCAGTACATGTAGAAACTTAGACGACCCGTGTAGATTATGCCTGAATGAAAAATATTAAATCATAAATTTTAAAGATCTCCGAAACCTATTAAATGCTAGAAGTGAAATAGCAAACAGCTGTTTACACTGATATAACTTTACTTTAGGATGATATATAGATATTAACTGAACAAGTTAAAAATTAAAAGCTTAAATAGAAATACAAGAAACCACGTGTTAAAATAAATTCGCCCGCTATATGACACAACAAAGGAAACAGGATATAGGAAAATCCATTGTTAACAAAAAATAGGGTAGGTATAGGAGCGTCACCGACAAAGCCTTTGTTCGCGGGAAGCCTAACGATTGGTTGAGGGAAACACAAAGAATCTGATAGGTTAACTAGCAAGTCATGTATATAAAAACACCTGACAAAATTAACTCCATGAATCTTGCCTGAAGATTCCCCTCGGGGGTGAAACGCGGGAGCCTCTGTGTAGCTTTATTGCCATATATATTTTCATTGCTTACTATATATATATATATATATATATATACATATCCCATTTTCTACTTCATTTGAAATTTGACATCGAATTACCGGCTATATCCACACAGTCAACTAATTAGAATATATATATACTACCGTTGCTTACTATGTTAAAGATAAAGTCATATTTTTACTCGCATCTACACCATTCATTATCATGTTTGCTTATCAGTATAAATCAGTACGCTCTTTCATTTTAAAATACGTGTCATGGTTATTGTACGCATGTATTTCAACAACCGTGAGGTTCGAATTCCTTCGAGTATTTGCGTGTTTTGGAACTGGTGACGCCTCTAACAAGGATTAGTGCCAGCTGTGACGATGCTGAAAAAAATAATTTCTTTGTTAGATATGGCGTCGTGAAAAGCACCAAAACCTGCAGGGATCCTGTTTCTGTACTAGCGATTTAATAACACTTCCTCTTAAATTAGCAACATATACAACGCAAAGATTAAATAAATGACCCCACAGTAATATTGTATTTATATATCTCTATTTTGTTTGCAATAAATAATGATGTTTGCAATGTAAACGAAAGTAAATCAAATGCCTATAAAGTATTACATCAACATATGTTTTAATCATAAAGCCTGAGAATCATTATCTTATTTTAATATTATATACTAGTAGGAAGATCCAGCGTTGCTCGGGATAAATAAGGATTACAATGTTTTCACTATATAACTTAGTTTGTGTACTACCCTCCTCCTCTTCTATTTTTACCCATATATAGTTGTAAAATGCTGAAATGTATGAGAACTCTTAATTGCCGTCTCATGCAGATAGTTTACATTTTATTAAAATCGGATATATATTAAAATGTTTTAATGGATGTTCTATCCCGTGGCCACATAGGGGTAGTGTAACGTAGATATTCGTAGATACTCTTTTCCAGCGCTCATAGTAGCCACGTCTACTACTTTTCTTTATCGACCCATTATGTAAACCCAATATGTCGATGTACTTGCATGACAATGTTCTTAAAATTATAATCCTAAAGAAGGCTTACAATTAAGACGAAACGTCGAATATATAAAAAATATATTTTGGTTGTTTCCTTTTTTATTTCCCATATATATATATATATATATATATATATATATATATAGATATATATATATATATATATGATATATCAGAGAGATAGAGAGTGAGATAAATACACACATAGAGGAAGAGAGACTCGCATATATTACTATCTATGTCAAATGGTATTTTCTATTGTCAATTAATGATATCCGAATAAATATTATTCTGATGGTGATTCAATATATATATATATATATATATATATATATGTAACTTCAGTATCTTCTTGTGCAGAAGCGTTACTCGGATAAGCGCATCCTCTGAATTTCTTTCTTAGATTAGACCGGTAACCGGAATTAAGATCAAACGTCCGACGGTGATAAACGGTCTGAAGGAGGTATGACTGCACTGAAGCAATGACTGGGTTATGTAATTTCCATGCTAAAAGAAATGGTTTAAGCGACAATTTGTGTATTGCAAATTACAAGAAAAAGAATTCCAAAATGACATACGCAACGAAGATCGAGTTATGATTACATAAAAAAATGTGATATGAATATTAAAGGTTAATATTTGTAGTTTCGATGTTATTGCGAAACTGACTGAACGTAAAACAGGTATTCAACGTTATATAGCAAATATACATATACACACCGATAAACATGCTCTTTTTATAGATGTATTCTTTGATTGGCATATACATCTACAAATCAAAGAAACGCCTATCTCTATCTCCATCTCTCTCTTCTTCTTTATATATATATATATATATATATATATATATATATATATATATATATATATATATATACTAGAACAACTTTTAACACATTTATCTCGGCGGTATTGTTTGAACCAGGAAAAAGCGACCAGCAATAAACCTAATTATTATTAATTATTATTACCGGAAATGTGGTCTGTGCATGGGGTTATGGTCTCTTGGAATCGAACTGAACCATATCTAATTCAGAGAAAAAGGGTTAAAACTCTTTGGTACCAGACTATAGTGTCAGAAGTTTGCCAGGATCCTCCAGCTGGTATTCACCGAGACGAATAAGTTATTAATTTACACCTCCTCAGCAAACTAGGTGGGATACAATATCAGGTTAATGGGTAAGGGGACCGGTTACCGAATTAGCGCTCTTTAAAGTATTAAGATTAACCGTGAACATACTCATCAGCCTTCTCATGTAATGGCGTTTCAGGCGTCAGTCAATAAACTAAACCTCCACGAAGAGGATGGTAATGCGTTGGATGATAATCTGCTCGGTGGAAATCGAACCATATCTCAATTCGATTAAAAAGGATACCCTCAGAGAAACGATCTTCACGAAGTGTTCACAGTTATGCCAATTCCCTCGGATAGTAAAAAAGTGAGTTTGCAAAGTCAGTTAATTTTTTTGTCTAAGTAAAAGGGAAATATTCAAAAGTTATTATCTCTCTTTCTCTCTATCTCTCTCTCTTTCTCTCTCTTTCTCTCTCTCTCTTTCTCAACTTTCGATAAAATACTCTTACTACGTGTGTAATTCTATATTGGTTATAATGGTGTATTCCAATAGTCTGTTTTACATTTAGTTCTATTACTTCGACAGTTTATAATCAGAAAGAGAGAGAGAGAGAGCCAGAATAACAATAATAAGTCGAGATACTGTGTGAAGTAAAATCAACGGGGCTCAAACAACATACGGAGAGTGAGTAAGAATAATAGGCAGCAACTTAGTAATTGACTTGCAAAATCTAATTCCGGCTACTGAAATTACTTTAAATATACCTTTCTAAACACAACTCAATTCCAATACAAATAAATATTTTAACATCTATTTGGCTTGACTAATATATATATATATATAGGGAAATAAGCCTTAGGAAAATAAACGTTAATTTACTCAGCTTTACTGTATTATATATAATAATAATAATTATAATAATAATAATAATAATAATAATAATAATAATAATAATAATTATAATAATAATAATAATAATAATAATAATATTGAAAATGATATTGATAATAATAATAACACTATTAAAAATGATATTGATAATAATAATAACAATATTAAAATGATATTGATAATAATTATAAAAATGTTAATAAGAAGAAGAAGAAGTAAAAGAAAAAGACGATGAAGAAAAAGAAGAAAAAGGAGAAGAAGAAGAAGACGAACTACAAGAAGAAGAAGAAGAAGAAGAAGAAGAAGAAGAAGAAGACGGAGAATGAGTTCATAACAAATAATAACAATAAAAAGAGAATATACTGGTAATAGAATACTGCTACAAAAGCCGTCACCCTACAGAAGAGGCTACCGGAAACGAATTTAATATGTTTGGGACATTTATACTGAATACCATACAACAGAACAAAGGATAAGAGATGAAGAAAGACAGATTCTCAACAGGGTGTTTCTCAGAGCTGGAATTAATGGAAATCGAACAAACGATAAATGGCGTAACGGATCAAGAAACACAACTTGGCGAAAACCTACTGGTAGAAAACTGTTAAAACGTAACCACTTAAACTGAGGAGGTTTAAGACTACGAACTCGCAGAACTCACCGAGGAAGAAACACCAGTATTGAAAAATAGCGAACAGGTCATAATCGAGAATAACACAAATATTCCATCTCGAATGAACGAAGATGATAAGAAATTAAAATTAGAAACAGAGAAAGTGAACAGACTCTTCGCGTACATCTAACAGATACTATCACAGGCGTTAAGACTTGATATATGCAAGGAAAATCAATAAGCATGCAACTAAAAATAGAAGAAGAAAAAGACTGCCCAAGGGAATAGACCAATAAAGCTTGGATGCGAAATCAGACTGGAAAGCCTGATTCAATATTCAAAAAGAAGCTAGAACTGTAAATAGGAGGAAGGAGAATCGGACACGAAGGAGCTATTATTCGACAGGGTAATACTAAATAAGCAACATGAGAACTAAAACAAAATATAGCAGCAATAGAAGGAAGACTGTGGTGACAGGGGTACACATCAACACAGTAAAACAGAGCAGGACCTTTGAAAACAATGAAAGCCGCATTTGCAAAAAAACGTAAACAGATAAAAACAAGAGAACAACCGAACTCGACAGTAACAAAACACGTCCGGGACTTGATATTGAAAATACATCAAATACACAATAAAAATGAAAAATCGATTAAAAACATGAAAGATCAACTACAAGAAATTGAAAAAAGAACAGAAACAGTAATTAATTAAGAAACAATTAAAACTAACCTAAAGAAAAAAGGGAAGCTGGAAAGCACCAGACCACGATAGAATACATGAATAATGTTGACCTTTAACCCTTTTCGTATCGGGTTATGGGTCTGGCAACGTGGTATTGTCAGACCTTCCCGCCTTACAGGCATCGCGTGAAAATCCAGGATCTCTCGTCCTCTTGTTTTTTGTTGCTGTTGATGATAGATATCTTGATTATATAGTGAATTATGTCTATTAGCTTTACATACAAAGGAATAGCCGTTTATCTCCATCCTTATCGAAACACAAAGATCTCGCTTATTATGATATTACATTAGGAATCTACCGCATTTTTATGACGTCCATATATTTAAACAAATATCAACACATATATAACACATCTGGATCTGCATGTGTCAAGCAAATACGTGTCCGGTGCGGACCCGCAAATCGATGGAGGGACAGTGACAACATTGTTTCTTTGTGTGTACTAGGTAAAACTTTCCTGACTACGCCTAACTGTCCTCCCTACATAAATAAAATGAACGGAAAATGTTTGTAATAAGGCAATACCGACCTACGTGATAGACAAAAAGGACAGTTTAATACTCGACTGGGGGAAACCTTTAGTTTGTTTTGAGAAGCTAAATTTAAACCACACAAAAATGGAAGTGCGTCTTAATTAACCTTCATGAGAAATACAACGAATAAAAGTGCTTCTCTTTACTTAATCACTGTTTTCTTATACGTCATCAACTTAGTGTACGATAGCTGAGGTGTTCTCATATCCGTACTGGATGTTCATTCTGTTCTCAGCATCAGCTATTCGTATTTCTCTTTGAGATGTTGTACATTTTTAATATTATACAATGACTATTCGATCATAACTTACTGAGAGCAGTTATTTCACAATGAATAAAAAAACAAAATAGCACAAGCCACCTTCATCTTCAGTAATCTATTATAAACATATCAGAACATGTGAGTCGTAATATAATAATGATAAAAATGCCTTCATCATATGTCTATTTACTTTTTTTATTAATAATACTATATATATTTAATAATACTTAATTTAATGTCTAATAATATCAAGATGTTTGTATTTTCTTTAAATAAACTAATTGCCACTGCTAAACATCCGAAAAAGAAATTAGTAAGACGAATTAGATATCAGTTTATTCATAGGAAATTTTAAAAATGTAAATCAGTTTAGATTATTAGTACCGGAAATAATGATAAACTACTTAATCTACACACAAACACCCCCCCCACACGCACACACCCACAGACACACACACACACATATATATATATATATATATATATATATATATATATATATATATATATATATATATAAATGTATTCGTGTGTGTGATGTTCTTGGGCTTCCTATTAAAAGAAAGGCTAGAGAATTTACGTAAAAGCTAAAAGTATATTTCATGTAAAATTTACCGTGGAAGACAACAAAAGTATTCCTGAGCCTTAACTGCTCTTCTAACATAATCTATGATTGCAATCTTATGATGCCATCTTTTTCTCACTTCATTTCACTACATTGCAACGTTAGCTATAAGCTTACCATGCCCCACCACTTGACAGGTTATAAATAAACCCGGAACTTTCA
Source organism: Sepiola atlantica (assembly GCA_963556195.1). Taxonomy (NCBI): domain Eukaryota; kingdom Metazoa; phylum Mollusca; class Cephalopoda; order Sepiida; family Sepiolidae; genus Sepiola; species Sepiola atlantica. The sequence goes on along the minus strand of OY744521.1, from coordinate 158,442,230 downwards.
AAAACTGCGTCTGGAAACGATCAACTAAGCTGCTCAAAATAAAAAAAATAGTCATTATTTATTCCGTGCGTGTCATTTCAGAATTACGCCCACGATTCAACTTTTGTAATACGTATTTCTCGTTATATTATTATTTAATAGTAGAATATTACATTCACTTACATGACTTCAAATTGATATGGAAAAATTCCAATCTGAACCTGTTTATACAGACATGTCTATAGACATGATTAAAAAACTGGCTATTAATTAAAAACAAGAATAAAAAAGGTCCTTGATATATGCGAAACCTTGTTGGAGAATTTATAGTTGCTTATATTTTCGGCTATGTTTGCGTGTGAAAACAAATTTTACAAGAAACCGACAAGGACAAACGACAGTATGGCAAAGTCGAATATATATTCGATGTATTTATTTGATTTGATATTTGTACAGTCTGGTCACAGTAGGATAAATTGAGTTTTTAATAAATATTCAATAGAAAGTAAACTCCGCGTATATTTCAATCTATGAAACCATTTAAATGGAATGTGTTTCATTACTGACAATAAATTAATATAAAATGAATTCAAAACCAATTCTTTGTGAGATACTGTTTCTATTTAATATCAACGGAATGTAATTAATATATATATATATATATATATATATATATATATATATATATATATATATTTCAATCGGTTTACTCGAGTCGAAAATATTGGCCACTTTCTGCATGTCTATCAGTCTCGTATTCTTTTGTAATCCTCGACTTTTTCACACTCTCTATCTCTCTCTCTCTCTCCCTCGATATATATATATATATATATATATATATATATATATATATATATATATATATATAAATTATGAATAAAAAAAGTGTGTCTAATTTTTTTTCTTGCGAAATTTCCGTTTGATGATCATGTAGAATATCTTCGAAATGTTGTGTATTCGTTATACTTTGGTTTTAAATAAATAAGCTCTAGATGATTTTTATCATCCTCGAGTAAAGTGTAAATATATTTGTACAAGAATATGAGGCGCACTTCAGACTGCATAACATGGCATGACAACGTGAGAATGGGACAACATCTTATCTTACCCTTACTTTTTACAATTATTTAAACTATTCGCTAATATATGCAACGGAAACTTTGCCAAGACAAAACTATTTATCTTATAAGGATGATATTTTGCATGGTTCTCACTGTTTTAAAAAAGCATACATAATATTTGGAAAATCAATAGTTGATATTCTGTCAACATTTCGACCATGAATGAACGGCAAAGTAAAGGTAAAATGTCAGGTTCAAGGACATATACCGTGTCCGACCGCATTGGCTACAATATGAACCAAAAGTCGAGTGTCTACGTTAAATCGAACTCAAACTACAAAAAATATAAATTTAGCTTTTCCGTGACTTTCACATTGACCTTTGACAAATATTTTAAAAAAATCTTACCAAAGTTAGTGATGTTTGCCAACAGATGTGGACGCTATGCAGTAAAAAAGTACACAAGCTAACTTTTCCGAAAATATAACCTCATTGGTGAAGGTAATAGTCATGGAAAATATAGAAAATAGAAATAAATACATGATGTTTCACTAAACACAGATCCTGAACATATACTTAAAAAGTTATTGCTTACAACTATCGTTCAAAACTTTTCTCTGGGGCAGGGCTATTCACTTTGGAAACTTTGTGATAAAGCGTGAATATTAAATAAGAAAATATACCAAAACAAAAGGTAATACGCATCTGACTCTATTGAATACGTTAGGTTTTGTTAAATACCAACACCGTTTCAAACTTTGCCCATGTGAGGAGACAACTAACACCAGATTCTGAAATTTATAACTGTTTTCGAAGTTATATTATAAGAGAAGAAAAATAAAAAAGTATTTATTTTGTCTATGCTTTCTTTTAAAATTTAGAAACACCACAAGATACACCCAACATAATAGGATTTAATGTGCCCGGACCTGGTGATGGTAAACGAAACACTCGGGAAAAGAAGGATACACATGGCATTGTTCTATTCTAACTTATAGTTGTCCCAAATTACTTAAACTAAATCAAGCAGTCATATTTCACATTTTATTATAAGAGAAAGCGGGGGAACATAACGCCGGATAAGAATGCTAGTTCTAAAACTTTTATACTCTTTGATAAAAGTGCATATACTAATCCAAGTAATGTACCTTGGGTAGGTCATAAATGTATATGATTATTAGTATATCTGAAAAATCTAGGACGAGTATGACATGATGGTATGGACGTCCGGCGCGACTTGATACTCCACGATATTATTGTAGCCATTTTGATTTAAATCAAATATTCGTATCTAAGTACACTTGATTATTTTTGTACGGGGTTTATTTGGACATTTCTAGAAGTAGTTCGCGACATATATATTTTCATTGGTGGGCAACGAGAGCGTATATCATCACAATATCATTTTACTACCTATGATCAAAACAAAGTGAACATAACCAAGTAACAGTTGCCATATAGTTTCAAAATATGTTTACTGAGATATGTTGATGATTAATATATTTTCAGAATGTATATCTCTAAAATCGTTGCAGGGATTAATAATATATTGTCATGACTGAACAACGCGAACATAGACTTGCAATAGTATTGTATTCGCAATGATTATAATGGAATATACTTACACATGTATCCTGGAGTATGTACTTTAAAAATATATATAGTGTTCGGTTTTCTCTAAAATCTTAAGAATATTTTGTGACTTATTTCCTTTTCAAAGATTCTTGGCTAGAATGAAAACCCCACAACAAAACTGCAGTCTCTTTGACCAGCATTTATTATATCTAAGTAACGTGAGTAATTTAGCTTTCTAAAAATAAACATATTAGTTCGTCAAAAATGTATTATAACTTTAAACCAGCAGACAGGACATATCTATAGGAACAAATTTTAAGCATATATACAAGAGTTAAAATAGTTGAAGATTTTGTGCCGTGGTCAGCATTACGTTTTTAAAACTACGATGTTTATATGTGCCTTAAATATTTGGAAATCTAATTTTTCATTTTTTGTTACAGCGCACCAGTTATGTAATGCGGTTGATAAAACACTGTTTTCTGTACTATTAAGTAAAATATTGTAAGGTTCTTCCATGAAAATCGGAATTCTTTTAAAGTTTTCCCGCGTCCATTTTCCATAGTTTTCGCGTCCGGATCCCAGTAAAATGATCGAATCCAACCTGCAAACAATGGAGGTTGTGAAATACAAACAAGCAGGCTAGAAACTGCTTGGATTAATTAGTTACATGAAAAAATAAAATTACACAAAACCGTTTAGCAATGCTGAAATAAATTGAATTCATAGATACAGAAGCGTTTTCAGAATTATATATATATATATATAGGGTGGGCAAAAATAAGGGTCCTATTTTTAAAAATTCATAACTTTTTTATTTATTGATTTTTTTTTTTTTTTAGAATAAGTACAGGACCCCTTCCGAAGCAAGCATGAGCCGTATTAGCCCTAAGGAACGTACCCTCATTTAGAAAACATTATTTTTGCTTAAAAAACTCAAAACAATGTAAAAAACAATACTTTAGTTTTTGTAAGTTTTAAGAAGAGTTTTTCGGCTAAAATTTGTTTTGGTTATTTCAAAAAATCTCGGAAGGGTCAGTCTACACACACATAAAGTTTGGTGAGTTTAACTTTTATTTTGTGGAAGTTATTCAAATTCAAGTTATTGAAATTTAAAGATAGGACCCTTATTTTGGCCCACCCTGTATATATATATATATATGCATACACACACATACACACCCACACACACACACACACACATATATATATATATATATATATATATATATATATATATATATATATATATATACATATATATATATATAGTAGATGAAGCTTGGGAGATGAAAACACTTTTTAAAAGCAATGCAATTAGCAATGTATAAAAGAAGATGTTAAGTAAAGAAACAAGCTATTTAAAACGGTGACGGGGAAAACATCTTTCCTTACTTCTTTGCTTAACATCTGATTTATTACATGAAATTTTACGTGTATGCATACATTCATTGTTGGAGCTCGAATTAGTTTTACCTCATGAGCTATGCCTTAAAGCTACTGGCACTTGAAGATATCCTTACAAATAAGCTTTACCCAGGGAGAGAGCTTCATATAGATCCATGTACAGACTGTTTCAATGTATCACAGCTCTTCAGTGCAACTAGACCAGTTGTTGCCTCAGCCAACATTGAAACTCAACCGTCGAGCTAACAGTCAGCGCCTCTACACCTGAGCTATCACATGGCACTGACTGAATGTAAAAAAACCCCAATGTAAACATTGTCAAGTGCCGGAGCTCGAATTTGTTTTACCTAATGTGCTATGCCTTAAACCTAATGACTGTTGGCGATATCCTTAAAGATATGCTCTACCCTAGGGAAAGCTTCATATAGTCATCCACATACATACTGTGTTGCTATATCACAGCTCTTCAGTGCGGCTAGATCAGTAAGTGCCTCCAGCCGTGATTGAAACTCATATATATATATATATATATATATATATATATATATATATATATATATATATATATATATATATATATATATATATATATATGTATATAAACACGTATAAATATATATGTTTATACGTACAGCCAGGATTGAAACTCATATATATATATATATATATATATATATATATATATATATATATATATATATATATATTTATATATATATATATATATATATATAAATATATATATATATAATGTATATATATATATATATATAATATGTATATATATATATATATATGTATATATGAACACGTATAAATATATATGTGTATACGTATATATGTATATATATATATATATATATATATATACATATGTTTCTACGTATATATATATTTACGCCTATATATGTATATATTTATGTTTATAAGTATATATATTTATATATACATGTATTTATATATGTGTATGAGTATACATATGTTCTAATATATATATATATATATATATATATGTTTATACGTATATATTTACATATATATATATATATATATATATATATATATATATATATGCTTATACGTATATATATATATTTACATATATCTATGTATATATTTTTATACGTATTTATAGTTATATATATATTTATATATATATATATATTTACATATATATATATATATATATGATTATACGTATATACATGTATTTACATATATATATATATATAAATATATATTATTTTATACGTATATAAATATATATACGTATATATTTACATATATCTATATACGTAGATATATATATATATATATATATATATATATTTATACGTATATATATTTACATATATATATGTATATATATATATATATTCATTTATTTACACATATATATATATGTATATATATATATATATATATTTTACACGCTCACTCTCACTCTCCATTACTTAATATTTTTTCAAATTTAGAATGTTGGCTTTTCCATTGCCAACTTATCGATCTATGTAATTCCTCTGATGATAAGATTTTAATCTTTGAAAAAGCCTTGGCTTAAGGAAAGAATAATAAACATGTGTTTACCGATTACACCTTGCATTGAACAATCGAAGTAAAAATAGATTTTTCATTCGCTGATCTGTATCCCTCTTTTTCATTTATCTTTATATATATATATATATATATATATATATATATATATTATATAGTTTTATTTTTATTCTTTTTAAAAGTGTGTAATCGAATGTCCACCGACGATTAACTATATTACTATAATTTACCTCTCTTTTTTCCTTCTTGTGATAGTGTCCTCGACTAGCTATGAAGTTGTTCATCCTATTAAAAAGCTTATATATATATATATATATATATATATATATATAATATAGTAATACGAAGTTACATAATCACTATGCAATATTTTTATTTAACCTTTGTGGTATTGTCAATCATCCAAGTGAGATGATTACCTTTTTCAAAATGAGAAAAGGGAAATTCAAACTCAACAATCTAAATATATGGAGAGAGAGAGAGAGAGAGAGATAGAGAGAGATGGAGAGAGAGACAACATATCTAATACATATTTAGAGAGGGGGGATGTGAAGCATATTTAATCTATAATTTTAGATAGGGGGATTACATGATTTATGACGCAAGGCAATATAGAGAGGAGGAAGGGTCATATTAATATACAGAGAGGGGAAATTTTTAAATGGCAGGTAGGGTATTCCCTGAAACCTGGAAATACCCGTGCAATCTCTGGCGACCAAAGAAATGTCGAAATAATTTATTGCATCGATTTTTATTTAATTTTGTGATACTATATCTTATTTTAGTCTTGCTCTGTTTATTACAGTGAGCTCTCATACCCGGATTTCCTCCTGGAATGTTTTCATTATAACACACACACACATACCCCCACACACACACACACATATATATATATATATATATATATATATATATATATATATATATATATATATATACAAATACAAAACCGAAAGTAAATATATATTTAGTGTAATTATTTGTTTCAAATGCATGCACTCTTTTTTCAGACTAAGCATATTGTTTTACTTTCAGTAACAAATATCATAGAATTAGAAAAGGTAATCATATTTGTTTAGATATGAGTACCTAACCATCGCCATTTTGACGCCAGCATGCTATTCAGTTGCCTTGGTCTTTTTAATATAGTCAGTGAAATATACAAACTAAATCAAATCATCCGCTCTCTTCGCGATAATTTGCTGCATTAGCCTTTTGGGATACGACCAAACTATTGTATTGATTATTGTACTATATTTAACCTTCATCTGTTGAAGGTTAGTGAAATAAAAATCATTCCAGACGAAGGCTATTTCTTATCCGTGTCTCAATTATGAATGATACTTTTCAGGGATCTAGATTGCCCTCACAAGAAAACGATGCTTGCGTAAGACAGGTGTTGGTAATCCATGAAAGATCGTGGTAAATGGCCATCTTCAACAGAAACAGCCATTTAAAAATAAAATTAAAAAACGTTCCTCTTTAATTTATTGCAGGTTATTCCTGAAGATTTATTTTTGAAAAAGGAGAAATTGGTTTGCTTGTTACCATTAGATTGCCTTTTAGACTATCAGCGTCAGGTGTGAAATGAAGGAAAAAAACTGAAATAAAAAAAATGACTTGAAATCAGTGGGAAATTTAAATTGTCAACGTGAAGTGTTTCACTATCATTAAATCCCAGCTTGTGCGAACAAAACGTTTGCAATATTAAAAAAATGAACATCGAATGCACACTCAGCCCACTAAGTCGTGATTTTGAAAGAAAGCATTAAGCTGAAAGCTCAAAATTAGAATGAACACATCAGAATTCGGAAGACATTTTTTTAAAGGGAACATTGTTAAATACCCACACGCAAACAATGTGTTACAATTACTGCGTAGTGGTATATCGACATACACTGATTGGTTCCTCATAATATTAATGAGTGTGTGTTATTGAATTCTGAGAGACAATGCATATGCCAGACGAATCACAGTTCCCCCTATAATAAAGATTGATGTGTATTTATTTGTATTTTTACATGTATACTACCAGTATCCACGCGACGTTATCGGTGTATACATATATCGCTGGTCAGAAGTAATTTCAAATATAGTCATATTTATAATGTTTGCCTTTAAAAAAAGTTTAAAATTTCATTTGCAATATAATCTCAATAAATCAAAGAATGTAAGCCGGGTGGGGTTTAATTTAAAATATAGATTTTGACGCTTCGTCACAGCACAAATGACTTTAACGAACTGAAACGAATGTATTATGCTAAAATCTTAAAGCGTCTATTCATATAATACGTTAAATGTTTAAACGGTGTTAATACATTTTTACTGATATATGTTTGCTTAATTTACCTTTTGTATCGTGAAACGAATATATTATATTAAAAAAAATACATTCTTAAATATTTCCGTTATCGTATGAATCTATACAATAATTTACCATGTTGACCCCAGAATGAATGCAAGGAAAATTCCAATGGTTTATGTCGATTCCTTGAACAATGTAAGCAGCAATGTAAATGTATTTGAATGTTTTTAATGTTAATATTTCGATGTCTATAGTACGCAAACAAACACACATTAGGTATATATATATATATATATATATATATATATATATATATATATAAATTTCATCCCGTGATGCAAATATAAACGAGCATAAGATATGCCACATTCGAGTTCTCAAATGTAGCAATTATTACTTCTGATAGGAAGCTAGAAAGAAAATATGATGTCAGACATTCACTTTAGACTTATTTAGAATACAGAAAATAACTTTCCCCTTCATAATATAAAAAATATAACTTCTAATTTTTTTTCTTTAATTCATCAGAAATTATTTTAATACTTTATATTGAAAAATAAAATTACTGACAGAATTCAATGATTTTATAGGAATATATTTGTAAACTATCTAGATAGAAAACAAGTGATAAAACTGGTAAAACTGACGAGGCATAATTATTCCGTCATTCTTTGAAAGAGGTTGTTTACTATTCGTAGTAAAATAATCAACTGGTGTAAGCTAAGCAACCATTTTATTTACTCATTGGAACATGATCGGTCGCTGATTGTTTCAAGTTTGATTTTTGAGAGAAATAACGCACACATAAAAGAGAGACTAAACATTTAAACTAACTCATTATTATTTATCTGACCTATGACACATAAAAGCGAGACTAAACATTTAAACTAACTCATTATTATTTATCTGGCCTATGACACATAAAAGAGAGAATAAACATTTAAACTAACTCATTATTATTTATCTGAGCTATGACACATAAAAGCGAGACTAAACATTTAAACTAACTCATTATTATTTATCTGAGCTATGACACATAAAAGAGAGACTAAAAATTTAAACTAACTCATTATTATTTATCTGAGCTATGACACATAAAGAGAGACTAACCATTTAAACTAACTCATTATTATTTATCTGACTTATGACACACAAAAGAGAGACTAAACATTTAAACTAACTCATTATTATTTATCTGACCTATGACACATAAATGAGAGACTAAACATTAAAACTAACTCATTATTATTTCTATGACCTATGACACATAAAAGCAAGACTAAACATTTAAACTAACTCATTATTATTTATCTGGCCTATGACTAAATAGATGGATACAGCGACTAAGCATCTTAGGGGTCAGCTATTCGCTTTCTGGCGATTTTTACTTTTTAAATATCTTATAGTATTATGGGCAAATCGTCCTGCTGAAAGTTTCACCAACGATCATTTCAAAGCTTCCTTTGCATTCAACTCGATATCCGTGACGGCATAACCTATTTTGACCTCACCGTTACTTAGATTTTACAGGTCATCTCTTCCTGTAAATTTGTTTCTGGGAACACCTGACCTGCACTGATTCGTCTCTTGTCAAAATTAAATACAGGCTATGGGCGTGGCCGGCTTACCAACGTGAGAAGTGGACTATTGTCAAGATAGAAGTATTGCTGATGTTGTAATGTAGTTCGTTCTGATCAATTTGTTTTGCCCAGTTGTAAATACGGATTCGAGTTCACTGTGAACATACGCTTTCCACATTCATGAGTCTCTGTGCACTATTGCTTTGGTCCGTCTGATAAATATGTTTTTTTATTTGTTTGTTTTATGATAGTTCACCCCAAACAAGGCAGGATGCAACTCTAGACGTAAGGGGCTACTAAGAACAAGGGATAATATATGGTGGGTCAACATAAATTGGGAGCTTCGCAGCGAAATATTTGTTTACATTAGTTTTAAATGTCTGCACGTCAGTACCTCCGGGGAAACAGGAGGTAGGGAGGGAGTTCCAGAGACCTGTAACACGAGGGTAGGAAGCTTTTGGAGTAGAAGACTCTCTTGAACCTGGGGAACACCACAGTGAATAGATAGGGTTTAGCTTATTGTCGAGTTCGTTAAGTGAATTTAAGTCGAGGGGGCACCAAAGTAGCCACTTCATCGGAGCATAATCCATTGAGGTACTTGAAAACAGGCACAAGGATGCTACATTGCGGCAATAGGGGCAGGAACTGGAGTTTAGTGGACAGTGAGGGGCCCATTAAGTTGCCGACTCTTTTTTGGACCTTGTCAAGGAGGGAGAGACTAGTAGATGATGCACTAGCCCAGATATGGCAACAATACTCAATGCATAGGCGGGTGGTTATTTTGTAGATATACAGGATAATGTCAGGTGTGACGAGTTTACTAGCACCGTAGAAGGAGCCCACCTTCTTGCAACATCCCTGGCAATGTCTTCAATGTATTAGTTCCAATGCATGTTACCTGTGAAGGTTTGTGGACTGGAACCACAGAGGCAATTTTTCAGATATCGGGGAAGCAAGATATAGCTAGGCATTTATTTAAAAGTTTTAAGAGGACATGGGCCAGTTAAGCAGAGTATGTTTTATTACTGTTACAGGAATAAGATCAGCCCCACAAGATTTAGATGTGCCTAGGTTTTTTTATGATATCTTTGACCTGGGGTGGGGTGATGACCAGGTTATCAAGTATGGCGTGGGATGATTTTCTCAGTCAAAAGGGGAGTTAGAGGCGAAACGCTGGGCTAGTAGGTCAGCCTTATCAGATGCCGTGCAAATGACACCATTGTGGTTTGATAGTGGGGGATCGTTGATTGACCATTGTTCACCACACTGATATAGATTTTCCAGAAATCGCAGGTACCTAGTTTCTGTAACTGAATGCGTGTTTTTCTTAACTTACTATACCTTCTCTTTGCTTCACGAATCACAGCCTTACAATTAATTATTGATTCTATACAAGTTATGTCTCTTAGTAGCTTACTTATGGCGACCGAATTTACGGAATGCATGCTGCCTCTCTGCAATGGCAGCTGCGCATTCCAGGGTTACACATTGTGGTGATTGGGGCTTGCCAAAGAATGTTCGCATGGGGACACATGCTTCAATGCCTGCTTTGACCCATTCAGTTAATTCATTTGCACACTGGTCAGCAGGAAGTGAGAAGGTTTTTCTCAATGGGCCGTTACTGATTTGAACTCTGATTGACTCAACATGAGCCTGCTAGTCGTATCTCGTTTTTTTGAGAAACGTCTCATAAGCTATTGGACGAATTTAAGGGTTGTATACAGCATTAGCACAATGTGATCAGCATTCTCGAGTTGGCTATAAGCGTTCGTCACACAAGTCTCGGGTATTGAGTTCAAGAAAAAATATGGAAGTGATGCTTGCTGGTCTACTCGATCGTGGATGCGGGTCGAGAAATCGACAGGCTGAGAGAGGGAGTAAGCTAAGTAAAAATTATACGTAGAGTTGCCGACCGCGTCACTAATAGTAGTGAATCCAAACCAGTCACGGGGCTGTGCATTAAAATCCTTTAATATATGTATCTGGGCATTGGAGTCAAGTGAGAGTGTTCTATCTTTGCTTTCAGAGACAGAGTTTAGCAGGTAAACGTTCTGGGTCGAAATGGAACGGTATAATAAATATAAGTAGCTAACGATGTGAGGTTAAGTCAATCTAAAGCACATGTATTATTGGTCATCCGATTCTAACCGATGTTTACTAGTAAGAACATAAAATCCGAGCCAGTGCATATGTTTGTCAGAGTGTTTACGGTAGAGTGGGAGGTAGTCAGTCATTTCAAAGTGGTGAGAGGAGATTGAGGATTGAAGGTTTGTTTCACTTTGTGCTTGGATATCCGGGAAGTTTGTCAGGAGAAATGCTTCTACGTCGTTTATGTTCGTTCTGAATTCTCGGATATTTGTGAATGCGAGCCCTAAGGGCGGAAGCGAAGGTGTGTTTTGTTGGGTGTCAGGTTTAGGTTTGATTTTATTTTTTTGTAATGACATGTTTCTTTTGCTATAGAGTTGGTTGGGTGCTGTTAAGTGCCAATAAGCTCACACAACCAGTCCATATGCCGCGACCTGGTCCATGGGGTTGTGGCATCGGGAGAGCCCACCGGAGATAATTGCAGGGTACAATTCCATTCACAACATGACATATAAAACTACTTATGGTAGTGTGCAACTGATGATTGAGCAGCCGCTCTTAGCGCTACGCAGGAGTTTGAGCTCCTGTCCTGTCAGTCGGAAACAGCAGCCAGACAAGTTGTTTAACTTGTACCCTCAACCTGTCGGAACAAGAGCGACTCAGACTGGTCTGGTGAGACTTAGTGACAAAAGAAAAATCCCCAAGTTGCCCAAATAGAGAGAAAAGGAATCGGCGGTCATTGTCCTAGAAAGGAAACAAGGCCAGACACTTAGTATTTTCCGGCGTCCCAGCGCTGGTAGCTTTGCGTCTGGCTAATAGACAAATATAAAGTGCAAAGGCCGGCGATACGCAGAACCTATCTACCCCTTAAGCAATTATATGTTTGAAAACCGGATATTTTGTTCGAAATTCGAACTCTAAGAAGGTTATCGATCAAACCTAAGGATGATTCCCTCTCTAACGGTTTGCTGCCACGACGTAAGTAGTTGGTAGCAAGGTGTAATTGTCACATATTTCCTTCCCTTAGATGGATAGCCTGACAAGGTCTTACGGGTCCAACATACCGAGAGGGGAAAAATAGCCTGCGTCTTGGTGTTTTCGAGCCTCCGCAGGTAAAAACAAGAAAAACAAAAGTAGATAGCTGGTTGGTGCTCTCCCACCACTGTATTTTCATCATCCTTAGCTGCTGCTGCAGCATCTCTTGTGGGTAATATATTGTGTGTGGTCATTTATTTTCTAATTATCTGCTCGTGGAGCCTGAGGATTCTTCTTTTTTGTTATTATCATTATTATTATTATTAGTAGTAGTAGTAGTAGTACTATTACTACTACTACTACTACTGCTAATAATAATCATAATAATAATAATAATAATAATAATAATAATAACAATAATAATGTACCTTAGAGAGGTTTATTGCCAACCGAATCCTAGATACGATTAATGGTCGTTGCTAGCAGTAAATCATTTTAAGCGGCTGATGTGATAACGTAAATTCATTACCAATGGGTTCCGAAATAAGTGAAAAGTACTATACATATGGGGAGCCTTGTTGTCAGTCTCCAGGCAACACTACTGGTTATTATGCGTAATCAATCAATGATATTTACCAGTGTTACTACTCCTAGTAAATACTAATAATACTAATACTATTAATAATACTAATACTAATAAGATCAACAATACTAATAGTAATAATACTTCTATTAATACTACTCTTTACATTACTACTACTATTTACTAATATTAATAATAATTTAAAAAAATAATGTAATACTAGTTTTGGGAGTAGTAATGATAATGATAGTAATTAATAGTGACGGATATAATGATAATAATAACAATTATCCCAGCCGCTGAGCAACTGGCATAAGGTGGTTTATAATCTCCACCAAGCCATTGCGCACGCAACATGTCTAAGGATAGCAAATACTTGATGGAATGCAAAGGCAGTTGTACATGTCAGGTTGGCATCTGACATGGTGAAAATGGTGTACCTGTATTTTATGCAAGGATTGGGTTGTCAGAATTGGACAGCAACTCTCCTAGAGATGGTATCTCAATACCAATTAAAAAAGAAAAGAAAAACCTTTAACTAACTATTCATCATAGTATGTCAATATGAGTGGTCAGAATTATCAACCCGAAAACGACATATGTGTGCCCAGACTGTCAAGTATATGTTCCACGTCCGGACGGGGAAACGAACGAGACTACCCAAGTCGTAATCCAACGAAACCCTCGAAACACTAACACAAACACTAAAACTAATTAAATATAATTGTGATGAACTGTTACTTGAAGAGTGATCCTCCTAAGAGATGATACAGACAGCAAATGCACCGAAGCTAGAAAGATATAGGCCTGTTTGAACTATCAGAACACACACTTGCAGAACAAGCCCGAGGGATTAGAACAAATCAATTGTTATCTTCTATTGAAATTAAATAACTAAAAATTGAAATTGCGAGAGAAGACTTAGACGAGCTTGAGGGATACACACCCTTAATGTAATTGAAGAAAAGTCTATGGTAGACGCAACAAAAACTCTGAGAGCGAACATATTGTAACTAATTGTAATAATACGGTTTTTGCAAACAATTGTAAAACATATGACTAACATGGGATGAGTGAAGACTATATTGATATTTTCAGATTGTTAGATGAGAAGCTAAGAACGGGAAATTAAGAACAGATGCCGAACCTACGATTTGTCAATAAGTATTGTGACGATCAAAGTGAATGATGCTTTACCATTTTTTTTCACAAATAATCTTTAAAAGTGTAATAAATTTATTCAAGCTGATGCTAATATCATATCCAATATACTCTAAGTAAAAAAACGGAAATAGAAGTAAATAAAGAGCACTGGAAGGGGACATTTTAAATAGTCAGATAAGATTTAAGAAAGGATTTAAGTAAAGTGCAAGCTGTCTAAAATGACGAACTAAGAAATCAGAGCGCTTGTCAAAGTCTAATCCGTAAGTTTTACATACACTGTAAGATTGTCAAGTGTCTAACTGAATAACTGAAACAACGGGTCGTAACTAAACCTGGCAAAGGTTAAACGTTAAAGCGACATAATCGAGCAGTATAGAAAAAAGAATGTTTGAGAAGAACAAGAATCTTTTCTGGACAACTAGAAAGTATTAAAAGAGGGAATAATGTTATACTTGATGTTGACCAATCTAGTGCATGATAGACAGGCATTTGTAAACATGACGTACATCATCAAGATGATGCAGAATGGATCAAAGATATTGAAAGGGATGTGATCTCTAGAGTAAAAGAATAACCGAATATAACAGTCACCGTTTTAATGCTTAAGAAGATGGGTTAAAAAGCTTTAACGTTGGAAAGAACCTGGGCCTTACGGAGTTAAGGGATACTGGTTTATAAACCTTCCTGTTCTTTACCAACGTCTTTCAGAAATGATACATAGCTGTTTAACTACAGGTAGCTTCCTTAAATGACTGATCAAAGTGGGTCACAGTCTTAATCATAAAAGATAAAACAAAAGGCGGTGAAGTGACAACCTTTATATCGATCACTTGCCTCTCAGTTATGTGGAAACTTTTGAATTTGCTGCCCGAAGAACAGAAAGGCTGCTGAAAAAGACCACATGGCATCAAATATCAGCTTCGTATCGATAAAATGATCATGATAAACTAAGAACTACTAACCTTGCCATAGGGTGGGCGGATTATAAGACCCATTCGGCATGATATAACATTGATTGGAACACAAATGCCTGGAAATTTCTCGAATAACCTCAAACATGCTAACAGCTTTAAATGATAGCATGAAGAATTGGGGAACCAATTTAACTTTAGGAGGTGTTGCATTGGGTAAAGTGAAAATCAGGAGATGGATTTTTCAGGGCGATAGTCTTTCCCCTTTGCTTTTTATCATTACTTTTATCCCAATAACACTTCTATCACGTAAAGTTAAGGCAATATATGGACTTGGGAAATAACTTCCTACGGTCAACCACTTACTATTCATGGATGGCTTTAAGGTTTTTTGAAAGGATGAAACCCAACTTGATATCCTAATGAACACGGTTTAATTATTTAATTATGCCATACAGATGGAATTTGCCATTGCTAAATGCGCCATTCTTGTTATAAATACAGGTAAACTTTTCCATTTCGATGTTCCTGAACTCATAAAAAAGATCTGATAAATAATTAAGACAGTGAGAATGGAAACAAATACTTGGGAATTCAGGGGGTGGAAAGATGAAAAAAAGACAATGAAAAAGAAGGTAACAGCTGAGTACGACGGACAAGTAAACGGTCTTCTTAAAACACACCTGCACAGTCGAAATGCAGTCTATGTTCTCTATGCAAGAGCAGTAGCTAAAATATGATACACCGCCAGTATATTTGCATGAGAGGTAAGTGAACTAAAATGTTTGGATAACAAAACACGGAAAATGCTTACAATTTATGGAGCTTTTGCAAAGAAAGGATATGCATTTCTATTGTATCTACCTATAAAAGACGGTGGTCGAAGTCTACTTAGTGTTGAAGACGTTATAAATATAGAAGAAGGCTGTTTATATAAAGATATTCATGAGAGTAATGAGATCTTCGTGAAGTGAAATGAGAGGAAATACAAAGCACTTTGGGGAGAAAGAATCAGAGGTTACAAGAGAGAGTGTTAAATTATTTGGAAAACATCTATACAGTGTATTCTTTAAGAATACTGTTTTAGAGATAATGACAGCTGCAATTGGTTGGTCAGAGGTGATCACAAATGATCTACCAAGTGCAGCTTAATAGCAGCTAAGGAATAAACCACCAGCACTAGGTCCATCAAACATTACCTTGTCAAAACTGCAGAATATCCGAGATGCCGATTGTGTAATGAAAGGGAATATACCTTAGCGAGTATTGTATCTGAATACCTATTGTTCGAACAACACCAGTATGAAAAAAAAAACAGAAGTGGTACAGGGGAACGACAATGTTAAACTTATTTTGGGCATGCGTATACATACTGAAAATGTTCGTCAGCATTCAAAACTCGATTTTATTTCTCTAAACAAAAACAAGAGAACTTGCTTAATCATTGATATAGCCTGCCAATTTGATACAAGAGTGCAGGAGAAAGAACATAAAAACATATCAAGACCTAAAATTGAAATTTGTTAGACGATTGAAAATGTAAAGAAGTAAAGGTGATCCCCGTTGTAATCGGAATGCATGGAACCATAACGAAAAGTCACCATAAATTACTAAAACAGATTGACTAGACAATTTATTTTCCAATTCGGCAAAAGGCGTGTCTGTTAGGAACAGCGAAATTGTAAAGGTATAGCTTGGATGTTTAAGGTCAAGGAAATTGACTTGATGTTCAAAAGAAAATAGGCGATAAGTACTCATATAGTATGTGCACCAGGACAGCGATAGGTACGCATATAGTATCTGCACCGGGGCAAAGAAAGGTACATATATAGTATGTGTAACGGGGTGGGATAGGTACGTATATAGTATGCGCACCGGGGCGGCGATAGATACGTATATAGTATGCGCACCGGGGCGCAGATACGTGCATATATACTATGCGCAGTGGGGCGGCGAGAGATACGTATATTGTATGCGAACCGGAGCGGAGATAGATATGTATATAGTATGCGAACCGGGGCAGATATAAGTACTAATATAGAAGGCGTAGGCAGAAGTGGTACTGTTTATAGAAATATCTCATACTTTTGAACTGGGCAACGGACACGGAATGGTGGCGAAGAGGCATCTTTCGCAAAAAGGAGAAAGTAGCGGTGAAATAGGGGCGATTAGAGAAAAGAAAGGTAGACATATAATTAGACGGCTATAGAGAGAGGGAGAGAAATAGAAGTGTGAATATTAAGGTGTTACCCATTCGAATTTTCTTTATTTTGTGTTTTTTGATCCCGAACAACGCCAGGTAGTCCTGCTTGTATTAAATAAAATGTAACTTAAGCAGTAAAAGATAGTACTATATTACATTAAAAGTAGTAATAGTATAGTTTTGGCTGCAGGTCGGATTATAGCTAATCTCCAGTATGAATAGATTAGTATTACTATTATTTACTCACTAGGAATTCTCACGCATGTCATCAGTGATTGCTCACCGACAACCGATGGTATTCCCTGGAGTCTGAGTGACAACAAATATCCCCAGATGTCCAGTATTTTCCACATCTTTTCGATAGTCACCTCAAATAAACTTTCAGTATCACAACAGCCATTTACCATTGATGTATCACTAGTAAGGGCCATTGGTCTCCTCTGGGATTTGGGTGGCAATAAGCCTCTCCAAGGTCGTCGCAGTTTCTACACTTCCAGTTGAGGTCTGGTGTGTGCTGCCCCTCTTCGGTGTTCTCATCCTCCTTTAACCTATGCAAATATTTGGTGCGGTGTCAGCCTAGGCTGGTACCATTTTTATTTTTTTTATTTTTTACATTTTGTTAGCCTATGCTGTTTCTTGCTATTTCTGTTCATTGGTTCACTTTGGTGTCGTGTCAATTGAGGCCGGTGTAATTTATTGGGGGGGGGGGATCATATAAAGTGATGTGTCTTGCATTTGCTGTTTCTTTATTTGTGATTTGTACTTTCTGTGGTTTTGTTTTCTTCATGTAGTAGATTCCGTGTGACCTTTCGTAGGTTATGCGGGTGGGTTTCCGCATTTAATGATTTTTCTTAAGATTATTGCTGTTTGATCATTGCCGTCTTTTGTATAGTTCTAATGAACCCTTTGATTCCAATTCTTCCCAGTCTTTTTTTCCAGTTTTTTTGCAATTGTTCCTAGTGCTCCTACGATTAGTGCTATTATATTGACTTACTTCATGCTACATTATTATTATTATTATTATTATTATTATTATTATTATTATTATTATTATTATTATTATTTCTATTATTATTATTATTACCACTACTACTACTGTTATTATTATCATTATTACTATTGCTAGTAGTAGTAGTAGTAGTAGTAGTAGTAGTAGTAACAGTAGTAGTAGTATATGATGAGAAATGGGACTTAAATGCACGTTAACTTTATGTGGTTAATGCCATGCTGTTAAATCAATTAAATTATATAAAAGTGTATTCTAAGGCGTCGTAGAAGATAATACTTTTTCTCAAACTAAGAACAAAGGGAAACAGAAATGATTAGTAAGGCTGAGGAAAAATGTTTAAAGCCCACCAGACATTCCGATTCCACCAACCCTTGACGAGATGACAATACACCAGAAGCGAAAGTTATTAACCGGTCTGCTGATTCATCTTCCGACATCCGTTCACACCCAAACAGAAATCCGTTTTCCCTTATTTTCTTATCTTCTTATTTTCATGGAAAAGCTGGAATCGTAAAAACCATGAAGAATCGGAAGTAGAAAATCGGTGAAGTAGCGGTTGATTCTTAACAGATTTGCCCTTTGCTTTGATCCCGTTATAAAAAAAAGGTACCTTTTAACTTTAATAGTCAGTCTATGAAATAATAATCTATATAGCGTTTTCCCGAGCTACAAATTCACCTACTTCATGAGGCTGGAAGTAATCACATAAAACACATATAAAAGATTAGAACGTTATAGTGACTCACCTCTGATAAAATCCGAAACCACGATTAAGACATTGAAATAGTAAATGTGAAATTATCTCAAAAAAATTTTGTAAAACACCAAAAATAGACAAATATTAATATTGAATCAGTGTTAAACACAACATTTTCTCTACTTGATTATATTTTTTTCGATTTTCTTTATTTTCTTTGTGGTATCAAATTATTATTCAGGCAAAGTTATTAGTATAACAGCAGAAATGAAAAAAAAAGTTTGTTCTGAAAGGATGAAAACATCACATAACATGGTAACATATCATTTTAAATATAACATATCACAATGCACTACTTTATTAATATTCTATTTTATTCTAATGTAGAATTCAAGAATGTCCTAAAGGCCTTCATCATGAAAGTATGCAAGCATGGTAAGTCACATAATATGATAACATAATCTTTTAAATGTAACCTATAACAATAAACTATGTTATTAATAATCTATTTCATTCTCATGTAGAATTACAGCAATCTACTAGTGGCCTTTATCATGAAAGGATGCAAACATGAGGTCACATAATATGATAACAGATCACTTTTAATATAACCTATAACAATAAACTATTTTTTCAATATTCTATTTAATTCTAATGTAGAATTAAATATATTTCCTAATGACTTTTTATCATGAAAGGATGCAAGCATGTGAGGTCACATAATATAAAAAAACCTTTTATATATAACATATAACAATAAAATATTTTCCTTAATATTCTATTTTATCCTAATGTTGAATAAAATAAATTTCCTAATGCTTTAATCATACACAATTTTAATAGAACACAATACATTCTAAAATACAGCATTGTTCTTGGATTGAGATATGTTTGTAAAATTGTTTAAATAGTTACAATTAATCGTATATATATATATATATATATATATATATATATATATATATATATATATATATATATATACATATATATAATAAACTTAACAACCAAAGCTGAATAAAACATCTTATTTCAAATAGCAGAAAGATCACTAACAAGGTAAACATCGTAAACAAACTGGTTGAACAAGTTTCAATTAATTCCTCATGAAAAAGCAAAACACATAATTTCAGATCATAAAAAGGAAGGAAGAAAATATAAAACTTAACTTTCAGTCAACAAATGTAGAAAAATACAACTAGCCATGCAACAGAACAGAACTAAAATAAGTAATACATACACATCATAATACAGCTATTGCCCATGATGAAATTTATTACCAATTTCTTAAAGACTACCAACACCATACCTAAAATACCTACTACAAATATATAAGGAAATATAGATGTATAACGGTATCCAAAAAAATTGGAAGCAAGCTATAGTGATCCCAGTACCCACACATAAAAAAGACCATACATATCTAATAAATTATCGACCCATTACCATCACTAGTTGGCTATATAATACTTTCGAAATAATGGTTAATGAGAGACTAATATTGTATTTGAACACCACAATCCTGATTACAGAATATCAGTACGATTTCAGGAAAAGAAACACATATTAACCACCTGATTAGACTTTTAATACTCATAGGAGAAGCATTTGTAAAAAGCAGCACCTCGTAGCAATCTTGTTTTACATTGAAAAGGCTTATGACACTACCTGGAAATATGGCAATTAAAGAAGGCAGCATTAACTTAAAGGATGAATGACAGAGTTCATCTGCAACTTTTTCAATGATAGTCAATTTCAAATGCAGATCGGCAGCATACGTTTAGCCCTAAAAGAAGAAGAAATAGGCGCACCACAAGTAAGCATCTTGTCTGTTACTCTTTTCAATACAAAAATAAAAAACATGATTAAAAACATTAATACTAGGATAGATTGCGCTCTGTACGTTGATGATTTACTTATATGCTATCGATCCAGATACATAGTCACATATGAAGACACACTCCAACTCTGTCTAAATAAAATAAACAAATGCGCCATAGAAAATGGATTAAAATTCTCAAATTATAGTACCCAATGTATACTTTTCGGCAAACTCCGAAGGATCCATTATTACCTCATTTTGAACAATAATATCCTAGTTGATCAGCTCTATATATTAAGAAAAGAAGTGTTAAATTAAATGATGATGGATACCGAGCACTATCGACATTTGCGAAACGAAAAATCGGATAGAGCAACAGGAGAATAGCTGAACATGATAGCTACCAATATTATGATTCAATACACTAATCTACGAACTTCTATAAACAGGTTAATTAAAGAAAACTGAAGAAAATCTTGAGATAAATGCCAACGTAATAATTAATTTTGGAGAGTAGAATGTAAGCCTTGGGTTCACTTTCGGGCGCCTACTAACTCTCGTTCCCTTATTTTGTCCTATAGTCATCATATAACATGAGCGATGTTTCTGACAAATGCTGTAAAGATTGCTATTTTCTGAGCCGGAATCTATTCATCTACCGTTGGCTACTTTTTTACCTTAAAGTAGGTTTTTTAGCTCCTTACATCAAGTGGCTTTGTGCCTTGTCTGGAGCGATTTCTTAAAAAAAAAAACTAAAACTAAAAATATAAACTGGACAAACTACACACGTCTGTCTTAGCGGTTCATATATTATTCTAGGCCGGTCTCATGCTCTTCTGAGTCAACACATCTATGTAAACATTTGTCAAAAGAGTGGCTCTCTAATCACAGCGTAATCACCTAATTAACATGCATTGGTTTTTACAAATAACAAACACGTATGTAAATGTACGTGCGAAGTAGGAATCCTGTATAATTCTCTATAACAGTAATAAAGAACAAAAGTGCTGCTAATAATAATACAAATAATAATTATAATCCTATTAATAAATATAATACTAAGTAAATACATGAATTCGCAATTAAATGCATCCCTAACCTATACAATTACACCTTTGCCCGCCAAAACAGCAAATATATATTATTATTTCATATATACACATAAAATAGTATAACGTAGTATGATATGATATATATTTTATAGATTTAGAGTATTTACTTCAACAATGCTAAATACTTCAGGAGAGCTTAGTAGTAAAGTATACACACATAGTTATGGTTACTAATTAACACAGAGATGTATTTGTATGATTCTGACATAGTATGGCGATTTTTGCCGGGGATGTAAAGCTGACGGTTTTGTGTAGCTTAATAGCCATTAATACATTTTAATACTTTACTATATATATATATATATATATATATATAGATCATGATTTTCCTTGGGTTACAGAATTTTATTAGGCAATTACGAAAAGAAAACATATTTTATTGTTCTATGATTAAAATATACAATCAAAAAATAGGTGACATCCAACCGGTTTCGCCCACACTTAACTAGGTATGTATCGTGAGGTTTTTAAAAAAGAAGAATGTATACAAAAGAAGAAAAGAAATGTATATATTTAAAACAACAACGGAGTAACGAGTGTGGCTGAGTGCCTCTAAGACACATCCTTCATTGTAAATAACATAACGCTCTGATTCTTTTAAATATATATTCATATTCATCTATTCTCCCCACTGGACAGTCCCGTGATATAACTCTCGTTTAGTGTCGGCTAAACCGGTCAGCTGCCACATTGTTTCTCTCGTATTTTTTTATCATGAAATATGAAACATGTGTTCTTTCTTAATTGCTCTAATAAATGTGTGTACCCTCAAAGAAAATCATGTAATATATATATATATATATATATATATATATATATATACATATATATATATATATACATATATATATGTATATATATACATATATATATATATATATATATAGAGAGAGAGAGAGAGAGAGAGAGAAAGAGAGAGAGAATGAGAGAGGTAGAGACAAAGAGAAGTAAAACTAATTGGATTGGGGCACAATCATTCGCATGAACCAGTGTATAGATGTATTAAGAAAATGTAATTTTGCTTTAGTCTACTATGTTATTTTTAATATTTGATAAGGTGGTCCTAACACACTTTCTTATAGAGTGACCGAAGATACGCGAGGATGCGGTCTATGTTGGGTAATTTAAATGCTCCACATATATATATATATATATATATATATATATATATATATATATATATATATATATATATATATATATATATATATATATATATATATATATGCTTGTGCGTGTGTGTGCGTGTTATTGAATTTAAATAGATACACATAAAGGAAATATTGGAGAAACTACATTTCAAGGAAATACGTGTATTCTTTTCTTATCATGAATACAAACAAAAACATTCGCGCATGGGTGAGTTCAATCTTGGTAAATTCCAAATTGTATTTAACTATGCTACATTTATTTTCAATTATCTCCAATGGGTGTGGATGATGTTTTCATGAATTGTAGTTTAGCGTACAATAGTTTTTTGTAACAGTATACGTAGTATTTACTTATAATAATTGTTTATCGTTAATGACACATATGGAATTCCAATTAATCTACATGGCAAATTTTGGACAATCACCATAAACTGTGTTGAAGCCTATGGGTATACATTCTTTTAGAATTAGTAGACATGCGTATATTATCGTTTGGGCCCTATCTAATATATCCGCTGGCTTCAAAACTTATTGATGCTAAACTTGCATACAGACAAAATTCTCAAATATATTAAGAATCACTTTATCTACAAAAATGAATGCACAAGATTACATAATAACTTAAAAATAATGACATATGTGTAATTGTTTTAAATTTATTAACTATTAGACGATTGGTCAAATCATGAAGTCTGGTATGAATTTTAAAGGGGAAAAGCAGAAAATTTGTATTTCTCTTCTACTCGCTCACGCACACGTTGAATTCGGATGTGTTTACTTGACTTAATATGTACTAACACATAGCTGGAAATCAGTAGTGCAGTTTTAAAACTTAATTTGACATTTTGTTTTTGATTCATTATTTTAATCGTTCGGAAACGTACATCGTAGATAGTAAATGCAACGCGAATGTAATTTTAAACTGGTGGACATGTCCAATATAATTAACATCCTGACTAATATGGAAGTGATCTTTATAAGCGATACACTGTTGAAGATTATCTGTCACTTTTAAACATTTACATCTATTTTAGTTGCCTTAAAAATGAACCCACACATGGAAATCTGTAAAATAAAATACTTCTAATTGGCTATTAAATCAGACCTAATTTACAAGAATTAACATAATAACACATATTCATCTCTCATAAATAAACTAGGATCATATGACCTTCTCTTTTCAACTTCAAAAGTGAAGCCTATTCAGTAGTCAACATGTTGTAAGATAACATCTTGGATTATGACCATTTGCGATGCTCGTTTGTTGGTCTCCTTTGTACGTTATGCACTTAATACATAGAAATGCAAGGGAAGCATTTTATTGCAAATTCGAGGAGCTATTCTTCAGATTTGCCTGACTAAACTGGCCGGGTTTGTAATATAGCGACCATCATGAATAATAGCCACCGCAATGCTTTTAGCCGGTGCCATCGGAGAATTTTATTTGCATTAGTTAGAAAACACACAGTTATATTTTAGGCCCGTCATTTGCACGATTCATATAAACTATTTCTGTTATCTGCAGTATTAAAAGGAATATAACTTACATCAAAATATAATAAATCGTAGGAAAACACGTGTTAATTATATAGACTCCAAAACTCTGAGCGTGTTCAGATCCTATTACAGCCATCTAATTCTTCATTATATCTAATGGAAAGAGTCCAGTCGTTGACGCAGTGCTTCACAGTTTAAAGAAAAACATGTTCTTAATAGTTATTGTTAGTAGAGTAAGGTTCGACCTATTTTAACTTGTTGAAGTGTTTAAGCGTATCTTAGGAGTATAAGTATTCTATCTAGTATATTGAGAATACATACATTTTCTCAGTTATAAACAATGCACTGTGACCTGGATCTTGTATTCACGATTGTAAATACAAATAAAATATTTCCTATAATTTACTAACTACGTTGCAAATAAAATACTTCCCATAATTTACAAACCATGTGGGAATGCTTTGCCATCATCTCATCTACTCTTTATTAGTGAACTGTATAGAAAACGTATTAGGATCTCGGAACGAGTGGAATATATTAAACGGAATAGGGAGTATGTTGATGGTTCGAGTGTTTCTCATGTGACCTTTTTACCTAGTCTTTGGAAGCGACAATTTAACATTTTCGTTTTCAGAACAGATGAGGTCTAAAAAAAATGGCGTATCGCATAATTCACTGAAGCTAGAGTATGCAAAGACAAGTCGACGCACAATAAATCAACATTCCCTGAAATCGGAAATGGAACCTAACTTTATTAGATTAGGTATTTCTTTTTGTTAAGATTCTTGTTTTTTTTTTGTTTCTTCCCTTGTGAGCTTTTTCTAATTTTCTCAGGTCCTTTTAGTCGATAATTTTCCAAAGGACTTTTTTTTACATATGTTTATTTTATTTATTGTTTATTTACGTAATTTTTCATCGTCACTGACTTTCTGTATTCTCGTTTCCATATGTATAAAATTACCTTCTTTCTTTCTAGGTATAGTAGTCATTCATTTGATGTTTCCTTCTCTTTGTATTTCTTGTTGTTCTAATTTGTGCTTTCTCTTTTTAATTTTATTTCATTGTATTTCTATTTACCGAAGTATGTTTTTGAATTTGATACATTTTAATAGATAATCTCCTAGAGATTATTTTCTTATTTCTTACGTTTATAATTTCTTATTTCATATACTTTCTGTTGCTGAAGAATATTTAGTTTACAACATAAACAAACACTAACACATTAAATGTTATTCTTGACCTATGACCCCCAATAACGTTGTATTAAATAACACTATTTTTTACTTCCAAATTTGAAGATTAGTATATATGTAGTAAAGTGAAAAACGCCATCTTGAATTATGACAATGTGTGTTTATTTGCTAGCCGGTCTATTGTTTATATATTGTTCATTGAACTAAGTACCGTATGAATATTGTGTAAAACAATTCATTGATATGTATCCAACTCGTCTAATCGTCTAGCAGTGATATTTCCGCTTTATGTTCATTACACACCACTTACACAAGTTCTATTTTATTGAAGGATTAATAGGTTTAAATGTTGCTTTGAAGTCATAGTTTCTCTTTTCACCTCGTATAGAGATAACAACGACATGCTCTCATATAATTTTATCTTCTATGTACACTTATGTAAATAAATAAAATGTAAAATAGTCGACCGTAGTCTATGGCGACTCGAGCTACCCCTTTTCATAAGCTACTACATTGTTTGCCAGGGTTATCCCACTTACCCTTCATACTGAACTAATAAACATGAGTGTTTCGAAACATGAGTATCAATAATCCGTCTCTATCTGACTAATATTTACTTCCTACCCTCCACAAAGGTGTAAAACAAGGTCGGAAGTGGGCAGTCGGAAAGCGATCGCAAAACAAATGGAGCAACCTGGCTTACAAACATGCCTGAGCTACCCCATCGATATTCTCGGGTTTGAGTGCCCCAGACGATCAATAAACGTATCTTTTCACAAAGAGGGAAAGTAATACCTTGGAAGTTCGACTTCCTATAACTGCACAAAACTATAC
Organism: Sepiola atlantica; assembly: GCA_963556195.1. Lineage (NCBI taxonomy): Eukaryota > Metazoa > Mollusca > Cephalopoda > Sepiida > Sepiolidae > Sepiola > Sepiola atlantica. Next base: position 158,415,533 of record OY744521.1, on the reverse strand, counting down.
CTCAGCCCGACAGCAAAACGGCCACTTAACTCAAATGTCCAAAACGGGAAGGCAACACCTGCGAAGGTGCACTTCATAGAATCACCCAGGACTAATACCTCAGCCCGAATTAGCCAGCAAAAGTCGGACTGAGTGTCGAGATCGGACCCTCAACTGGTATGTGGTACGAGACAGAACAAGAACAAAGTCTCGATGTGACAAGTATCCGCCGGCCCCACGAGTGTCGGGAAAGCTCCGATAGTGCACTAGTATGCATTTAGTGAAAATGCTATGCTGAGAAGGAGGGAGAGAGAGCCCTACAAAATAGAGCGAGGGTAGGAAACTAGTGTGAGTTTTGTTTTAAAATAGAATTATCAGTGCAACAGAGCAGGCTGTCTAGATGCCTCCAAAAATCTTGTAAACTTTCATTTTTAATAACGTGGGAGAGCCCAGACAGATTGACCAGTCCTGCCCGAGTCAACAGAGGCATGTTGCCGTTTCATTTTATTTTGCTATCATTTTCGATGACAAGTCCGAAACAAACTACCCTCCCTCCGATACACAGGGTTGGAAATAATTAATTAGTTGTGGCCAGACAAAGATGAATAAAAATTGTCTTAATTCGTCGTGGGTGAGCTGAATTGGGAAAGGGTAGGAGGTGATAGGGGGAGAGATAACATCCACGTAATGTTCATTAAAAAAAGATGGGCTTTCGCGCAGTAAAGAGTCGTGCTGAGTTTGCGAACAAGAACGCACGAAATAAATTCTGATACCCGACCATCGCTCTCGCCCATCTTAAGAAGGAACGCGTGCCTGCCCGATTTAGACAAATTCTTTTAACGGACAATTAACAACCACGATTGTCGCTCACACAGAGAAATAGTAGGTACTCACTTTTTGTTGAAGCAAGAGAGTGTAATTAATAGTCTTCCTATTTCTTTTTATATTTCTTTCAGAGAAAACACACAGAGATAATTTATGAGTATCGAACGGACTTTATCTTGTATCCAACCAAGTGTAATTTGATATCATTTTTTGTGTAATAGGTATTTTCCTGAAGACAACGCAAAAACCCAGACCGAGTTGAATTTCATTATTCATGTTTTTTTTTCTACTTGAATGGCCCTTCCTTCTGCAGAGGTAACCGGTTACTGCCCGCCCTATGATTGCTCACTGTTATATCTGGTCGCGACGTGGGCAGTGTGTTAGTAACTAGACGAGAACCCTTGACATCGCCGACCTTCTTCCAAACAACAAGTTCAGCAGAGCAACGCCCAGTGAACAATCGATCTCAGAGAGGGCGAGCCCGATGACGTCATCACATCGTCCCGACCAGTGCAGAGGGGAAGAGTACATCGACTACGAATGGAATTATGTTCCTTCTTTTATTCACTTAAATCCGACATACGCAAACCAAAACGCTTGATTTGCATAAGTAAAACTCTGGACTCGCTTTCTCGGATGTTCAAATAAAGACATCATGAGTCGTCTCTGCTAGCGGCGGTATTCGTCATGAATAGGTCAGTGTTCAGTCCTTACTCAAAACCTATGATTTAAAGATCTATCTAATTTTCAAATTGCACGCCAGACAAAAGACGAGCCCTTATATGTCTGGAATTAGGCACTTTCACCGCCCGATCCGTGTTCAGAATCTTCACGTCCGCCACAAATTATAACAAGCCGCGCGTGTGTGGTCCCCCTCTGTATTTGACTCGATGTGGTGAGTGTAAAATGCAATAAATTTGGGTTATTTGGGGCCTTTTCTGAGGTCAGGGATGCTCATTTTATATCCAGAACAATTGCCTCTACATTTTGGCCAAGTTTTGAAAACATTGAATGGATGGATCAAACGTTATGGGAGAAAAAGTTCATTTTTTATGCAATTTTGGGGGTATTTGCCCCCTCTGAGGGCGCGAACCAGATTTGTTCCAAGGTCAGCAATACTTATTTTCTATTAGGAACAATTTCCTCCACATTTTGGCCAAGTTTCAGAGTAATTGAATGGATGGATGAAAAGTTATGGGGCAACAAATGTCAAAGTTACTACTTCATGCAAAATTTCAGAGAAATTCAATGGATGGTTGCGAAGAAAAATCCGGACGGAGGGACGGAGGGACGGAGGGACGGACGGAGGGACGGACGGAGGGACGGACGGAGGGACGGACGGACGGAAATGCCTCAAAACATAGGTCCCCCGATTTTATAAATCGGGGGACCAATGAGAGAGAAATGCAAAAAGTCGTCGCCGCCGTTGTCGTCGTAGTCGTCGTATTCGTCGTATTTGTCGTATTCGTCGTCGTCGTAGTAGTAGTAGTAGTTGTAGTAGTAGTAGTAGTCGTAGAAGTAGTAGAATTTAAGAGAAATACAAAATAATCATCACGATGAAGCACAAATAGATGATGATAATTATGATGATGATGACAACTAATTAAAAACATTAATAAGAAAGAAGAACACTTAGCATAAAAACTAGTAGAATAATATGATTGTAATCATTGTGAAGATATTGAACTTGAGGAATGAAGAAAAATGAGATGATGTTGATGATTAAAAATCTGACGCATATACCTTCATAATCCTTATGTTTATAATTACGACGCTCAGCGGAATGAAGGTATGGATGAATGAGGAAGTAACTAAAAAGAAAATTAAAAGAGAAATGATTGTTAAAAGGACTTTACATTTATGTGTTATCTTTGTTGTGTCTTTATTTGTGTGTGCGCAATCATTTCTCTTTTAAATTATTCAACGCTGCTATCTCATTTATTCCTTCTTATCCCAGGACATTTCCAAGGAAACGTTTTTTTTTATTTTATTTACTTTTTTTCTCATCGCTCGTGTCATATCTTTGTCTTTCTAAAATACATATCATTTCATTTCTATTATTTGTTTTCTTAGTTTTTTTATTTTATTTTTGGGTATTTTCTTTTCCTACTTGAAAAGGTTTCTTTTTATAGTAATTTACTCTTATTTTATTTTTATAGTATGTTTTTTTTATCTTAGCGTTCGTTTTTTGTGTTTCGCATCTATAACACTTCCGGCGGGAAAAAAAGGTAAATGATCTCCATATTGTCGTGAACAATTCAAACAGAGATTGGTTAAGTAATTTACTGCCTGCCTGCTTTATCCGCCACGAGGCGTTTACTTTTTTGGCACGCAAGATTTGTACGTGTTGTGTTCATTTTTCCTTTTAGTTTTTCACTTCTTCTGTTTTTAACTTGAAAGACTAACACAACTTGGAATAGGCGCCTGTCTAAACAATGCTATGCAATAATTGGTTGTTTTTTTACCACAGAATACTGATATATAATTCGAATTGTAATAGGAAAAGCTATAGATTCTTCAAAGTACACAAGCCCTTCATAAAAAAATCACTCAGAAAGCAGTTGTCTTTTTTATGCTATATAATTCTATGTAGAGCTGAGGTAATACGGGACTTATCTGCGTTGGGCAGAAGTGTGTGATATTTAGAATGTAATTAAAGTCAGTTAATGATACCAGGTTTCGGGAAACAAGTGTTCATGTAAGACATCTAGAATAATCAATGATAATTAATAATCTGATGAACATATGAGGAAAGTTACAGGCCTTTGTATCGTGTAGATTTGAAAGAAAAATGTGTTAAATATTCAATGTAAATAGTTGTCTATCCATTCTAAAGCAGGTTGTAGCGATGACCAATATAATTATATTGGTTTCAAGACACGTTTGCCATGTATATATATATATATATATATATATATATATATATATATATATATATATATATGTATATATGTATATATATATATATATGTGTGTGGGTGTGTGTATGTATATGTAGAGAGAGATATGTATATGTGTACATATGTATATATATATATACATGGGTATGTATATATGGACATATGCATATATATATATATTAATATAAATATATATATATATATTCATATGTATGCATATATATGAATATATATACATATATGTATATATATATATATGTATTTATATGAATGTTAATATATATATATATACATATCTATGTATATATGTATATGTTTATGTATATACGTTAATATATATGTATATGTGTGCATATATATATATATGTATATATATATATATATATAACACTATTCATTATATATACATATATCAATTTTTTAACATTCCACTTATAGCAAAAAAAAACTCCACTTTGAAATTGCTGAAAAGAACAACAATACTTTTGGCTATGCTCTTTATGGTAAACTTTATTTAAACATGTTTTGAATCATCACAATATATCCATCTGTGTATATTTGTTAAATGTTTATACATATGGTAAATACAATCAAATTGAGGAGAAAGAACAACATCAAGAAAAATAACGAAGTTGTTATATCATGAAAGCTAGCAACAAAAATAATAAAATAAATTAATTTTTCATTTAAATTGCACAGTTTTTGAATTTCAAAATATTTCACTTAGATACATTCTCATGCGTGCCTGAAAGTTGTTGCCAATCTCCTTACTTAAAATGCGCCAATCTGCGCATAACATCGACAGGGCTTCACTTATCCTAAGGAGTTGTATTACTTGACGTGCATTTCTGCTGCTATCGTGCTTCCATTATTCAGGGTGAATAGCATCAAAATGAGGAAAAGGAAAAGAAGCAAACAATAACACTATAATACGGTCTCGGCTAGAGAAGTTGTTGTACAACGAAAACTGGCAAAAAAATAAAATAAACGAAATTGTTATTTAAATAGCACGATTGTTGATTTTCAAAATAGTTCACTTAAATATATATATATATATATATATATATATATATATATATATATATATACTTAACATAGTGTGTGTTTAGTCATCATAGCATTAGAAAATAACCTAGTATATGCAACGATGGCCACTATGGGAGGTTTAAAATCTAATGTCAAAGATACTCTGATCTTACTGCAAATAATAACATTAGAAAAAAGTAAACAGAGAAAACTGATGGAATAAAATAAGAAAATAAATAAGAAAATGATATTTTTGCTTGAAGTTATGGGACAAGCTACATTTTTTTAACTAATTAAATGTACGAAGAACATTTTATTTTTCTTAAAAAATATTTTTATTTACATTTTTCTTTTATTAAACCTTTAAAGTAACCTTGTGTCTGACTTTTCCCTCACTGTGAGGTCAGTAAATATTGATAATATCGTTTCGGAGACGGAATGGATTTCCAGCCTGTTGTTGGATGCACCTGAATTCGTGAGGAAATACCGACAGGAATATGCATGTCATGTTTGGGGAGAGATTTATTTCTTCTCATATAAAAACGATCTTACCCGTCCACATTTATGTATTCCCTTTATTTTAGCATCGCAGATGGATTTCTGAAATCAATGTCGAATGCTCTTATTGAACACATCTTTGGATTAATAAAACGATTATTTTCAGATGCCCCAATCACTAGTTTAATATATCGTAACTCCAAATGAATTAATATTACAGTCAAATCAGCAAGCATTTTTCGAGGTGCTAGTGAAGCTGATCAAATTAGGTCTGTTAAAAACCTTTAAAAGTTTCTGAGTTTCAGACGGACAGACAGATAAACACAGAATACTATGATTTATGCACTAGGTACATAAGTAATTTTTTTGTAGAATTGAAATAAAAATGTGTTCAATATTTAATGTAAAGTATCATCTATCCGTTCCAAAGGAGGTAGAAGCCATGACGAACATAACTATATTGGTGTCTAGACACGTTTGGAATATATATATATAAATATATATATATATATATATATATATATATATATATATATATATATGCATATATGCATATATGTACATAAGTAGGTATATATATATATATATATATATATGTATGTATATAAATATATGTATATATATATATCTATGTTTATATATATATAGAGAGAGATATGCCTATATATACATATGTAGGTATATATATATATATATATTTATATATATATGTAAATATATATACATATCTATGTATATATAGATATGTATTTATATATATGTCAATATATATACATATCTTATACATATATATGTGTGTGTGTATTTATATATATACATATATATATATATATATATATGTAAACGTATATACATATATCCACACATGTGTGTATATATAACACTATTCAGTATATATATAAATATATATATATATATATATATATATATATATATATATATATATATAAATTCTAACATTCCAGCCAAAGCTAAAAAACTCTGGATTGAAACTGTTGAAAAGTACATCAATACATTTGTGTATGCTCTTCATGTAGAACTTTATTTTAAAAATCTTTTGTAACCTCAAAATATATCTATATATAAATATTTGTAAAATGTATATACATATATGATTAATACATCAAAATAAAGAGGAAGAAAAGAAGGCAATAACTATAGGACAATCTTTCCTAAAAAAGTTGTTCTATAACGAAACTTGCAAGAAAAATTAAATAAATTATTTTATTTATTTAAATTGCACGATTGTTAATTTTTAAATATTTCACTTAAATACATTCTCATGCGTGCTTCCAAAGTGGTTTCAATTGCCTTAGTTAAAAAGCGTCAATCGGCGCATACCATCGACATGACTGCACTTATCTTACCGTGTTTTAAAAGTTGATGTGATATCATGCTAATATCGTGATTTGACCCCTCGTGGTTAATACTATCAACATGAGGAGAAAGAAAAAAAAGAAAAACACTATAAGACAGTCTCGCTTGAAAAAGTTGTTCTACAACGAAAGCTTGCACAAAAAAGTGAATTTTTCATTTAATTTACACGATTGTTGGTTTTCAAAATATTTCACTTAACTACATTCTCATTCGTGCCTCAAAGATGTTTTCAATTTATTTACTTGAAAAGCGCCAACTTGCGCATAACTCTGACAGGAGTACACTTATCCTAACGTCGTTTAGAATTTGACGTTACATTCTGCTTATATCGTGATTCAACCCATCGGGGTTAATACCATAAAACGAGGAGGAAGAAGAGAAGAAAAAAACATGATACAGTCTCGCCTGGAGAAGTTTTCCTACAACGAAAGCTTGGAAAAAAATTAAATAAATTATTTTTTCATTTTAATTGAACGATTGTTGATTTTCAAAATATTTCACTTATATATATATATATATATATATATATATATATATATATATATATATATATATATATATATATATATATATATATAAATATACATATATATATATATACATATATATACATATATATAAATATATATATATATATATATATATATATATATATATATATATATATATATACACTTACCATAGTATATGTTTAAACATTGCCCCATTAGAAAAGAACCTAGTATATAGAATGACTTAGATGGGTACTATGGGAGGTTTCATATTTAATGCCAAATATACGCTGATCTTACTGGAAATAATCACAATACATTTAACAGCAAACAAGGACTGCGATGGAGTTAAATAGACAAATAAATAATAAAATGATATTTTACTTTAAGTTATGGGACAAGTAACATTTTTTTTAAATAATTATATTCACGAAAAACGTATTTTACTTAAACAAATATTGTTATTTACATTTGTATCTTCCTTACTTTTTAAGTAACCTTGTGTCTAACTTTTCCTTCGTTTAGAGGTCAGTAAATATTGATAATATCCACCATTACTTCATGTTTCGGAGACGTGATGGATTTCTTGATTGTTGCCTGGAGGGTACTCATCTGTGAGGAAACGCCGACGGGAATATATGTTTAATGTTTGTGTAGATATGGATGTATTCTTAAAAAAAACGATCTTGTCCGGAAGCAAATTAATAGGGACATTTTTTTAATAATATCTTACTAAAGCTCTTTAAATCTTCAACATAATACTTCGTCCACATTTACTTCTTCCCTTCATTTTAGCATCGCAGATGTATTATTGACATCAATGTCGAATGATCGTATTGAACACATCGTTGGATTAATAAAACGATTATTTTCCGAACATCCAATCACTAGTTTGATATATGGTAACTCTAAATAAATTACAATTACAGTCATATTAGTTAGCATTTTTTCGAGGTGCTACTGCAGCTGACTAAATAAGGTGTGTTAGTAAACCTTTAATAGTTTCTGAGTTGCAGAAGGGCATACAGATAAGTACAGACAACTATCATGTACATACATGATAAATAACTAATTTATGAACCTTATCTGAACAATGTACTGCAGTTTCACAGAACATACTATCATCAGACCCTTATTGATAGCATCCTAATCAGCTTTATACATTTTAATATGAATTCAAACTAACCAGAAATTCACCTTTTTTAATATATCCAATTTGATATACATGGGTTAACAACAACAAAATTGCCGTATCGTTGATTTCTCAGTCTCGGGGGACAGAAAACGATACAAATAGACAATACTTGTCAAAGAACTGAAAGGGATAAGGACTACGAAGAAAACTAATATAATACCTATATTCATAGGAGCAATAGGTACATCCATGATAAAAACTAGAATAAAAGATGGGATAAATTGGAATTAACGGGAAGACTGACTCTATAATATGAACAACAATGATGGAAACAGCTGAATCTCTAAGGACACTAATCGAATGCAGAAATATATCTCCATAAACTGCGAACACTAACTAGGGGCATTGCACTTGCAATATAAATAATACGAAATAATAGGAAGAACACCACTACATGAACGAAAGAGACCTGAAACTACAATACATGTCATGACCTGCCCCCCTCCCGCAAAAAATGATGGCACCAGCCATGGCTGATAACATACAAGATAGTCGTGAAAGTTCAACGAGGATGGAAAGACCGAACAGAGACAGCACTAATATTACCTTAACTGAATAAGTGCGAAGAGTACTGGAATATTATGAATGCTTATTCACAGCCAAATAGTAAATATCTATATCTGTTGGCAGCAAGTAATCAATGGTAAGCTTCTTTTGCAATAACGTACATCATTTTCAATAGTTATCGAACGATGTGTACTGAAAATCTGGGGGATCCTTGTGACTTAAAATCCACAATAGCAAACAAACTCTAATAAATAATAGATCCCCTAACTATATTATTGATTAACAAATTAGATAGTATAGAATTATTCCTCACAATAATATGAATAACCGCAGTTCTCTACTTAACACATTTATAAAATAATTATTAGTACCCTCATCATAATTATAGAATCGATAAACATGTATTAAAACATATTATTAATAAAAATGTACTTCTTACTGACCCCAATAAATATAATAAATTAAACACCGCAAATCTTATTATTACTAATACTTTACTTCATCGACCAGAGTTTTGAATACGACAAGACTAGTATATAAATTAAAATTTCCATCTCAGAAAGCGAACACATACATGTTCGCGTACTACTACAACTTTGTCGAGTAGGTAAACGCAGCATGTATCCCATACCTACACCATAGCTAAGCACCTCACAAATAAGCATTCGTACCCCCCCACTCCCAAGTTCGAAAACCTTTAGTAGAAAACACCACAACATTAGAATATGCCAATAATAAATAAACACTGTATATATTAGAAGCCCTTTACATAAACACAAACACCAGCCACTGAAAAGAATACATTTTAACACTAAAGATATCAGTCAAAAATATTTATAGTTTTAATTTTAGTTGCGCATTATCTATTAATAATGGAGACTATGTATATGTCCGTATGCCTGTCTCTCTGAAGCCGAAACTCCATCAGAATAACATTACTGTTTACTTAGTCTGCCAGCTTATTTATATACTACTACAAAAACCGCCGTACACACTATGCGCGTTTCTGAATTTACATATTAATTGTTTTTAATCTTCTAATAGATTAGTATTCGGGAATATAAACTCATGATTGTTTTCTTCAGATTTCCACATGTATTTACGCTATTTCGCTCGCTAATTATCTTACTTATGAATTATAATTATATATGTTATTATATATATATATATATATATATATATATATATATATATACACGAAATGAGTTACGTAGTTAATCTATCTATTGCAAAACTGATTGAACAGCCAGCGTTACTCCATTGAATCGGTTACCTCCCTCTGCTTATTCAGTATGGGCGCAAGACGGGCGCGTTATTTAAAATGTAAACGAAACACTGGCATTTACCGTGTTACTACTACTCTGACTTTTTTTAAATTAAAACGTTCTGTGTGTGTTTATATTCTTAATCTGATTAGCCATGATGTTTTAAAACAATAATTGATTTTGAAATTACAATTTAAAACCTCACATACATTATAATGAATTTAGTTTAGGTAAACTTTTTTATTCGAGAGCATTTAAACACTATTCGTATTGATTTGTTAATAGTTTCATTATACGTACACCTTCTTTCCGATTTTTAAAAAAAAATTCTAATATTATCATCTTTTTACAACCTTAACTGTGTTTAAGATTTAGTGTTCACATTTTACGCTGTTATGCTTTTATTTACAAACTATTTTTTTTTATTATTCCGTGTTTTATTTATTAAAATAAAAGATGTGATTTCTTTTTCTTTTTGTCAACAAAAAACTTACACATTGTACTGGAAAACTGTATAACTGATTTTAGAATCAAATTGTTTACTTAAAAAATGGCATTAAACAAACACGCCCACACATTCTAATGAATTTACTTTAAGTAAACTTTCTTTCCGAGAGCATTAACATAACTAACCGTGTTCACTGTATTTGATTTTTGGTGATTTTTCACTGTAGGACCCGCGCTAACTTTGACCCTTTCGTTAGCGTTAGGGTCAGGGTCAAAGTGGGAGCTAGGGTTAGGGTTCAGAGTTAGGGTTAGGGTCATGGTCAAAGTCAGCGCGGTACCTACAGTAAAAGAATACCGATTTTTTAATTGTTTTATTTCAGGTACACCTTTTTTCCAATTTGAAAAAATCATGTTCGCTGTATTTAGTTTTTTAAATTGTTGAGTATACCAATTTTATTAAATCGACTTGTTTGATTAAAATAATAATTGATTTAAAAATCACTATTTAAAAAAACACACACACATTCTAATGAGTTTAATTTAGGTAAACTTTTCCCCGAAAGCATTTAAATAACTAATCCTGTTTGCTGTATTTGATTTTTTGAATGTCTTACTTTTTTTCTTCTTTTGAATTAAAAATATTTATATGTATGGAGGAAGATGAAAAAAAATTGGAGGGGGGGGCGGTCAATGTTTTTTTCTTCTTTTCTTAACTAAAATATTTCTATTTATGGGGGAGGATAAAACAAACATCAGGGTGGGGTCGAAATTTTTTTTTTTACTTTCAACTAAAAATATTCTTGGTCATGAACAAAGAAAATCAATGACTAATCACCCAAGAAATATGATTGGGGTTCCATCCATATATATATATATATATATATATATATATATATATATATATATATATATATATGTACTATGGTATTTACCTGATTCGCTTGTAACTGGACCGAGATTGGGCTGAAAGTATTTCGGACAACTACAGTTATGGTAGATTGAACGGCCAATTCCCCACCGAAGCAAACACACTGATCTAGCGAATGAAAAGGATCCACACACTTATATCCATACATAAGCTTTCTGCCTGTCATATACAACATTTCTATTAAAGAGAAAATGCTGCCTTAATGTGTTTATATATATATATATATATATATATATATATATATATATATATATATATATATATATATATATATTACATTTTGTCTGAAACATTGTTTCTTTTATTCCACAATGTTCATTTCCTATATATTTGTCCGCTTATGAATAATACCCCCCACACATATATATATATATATATATATATGTATGTATGTGTGTGTGTGTGTCCTACAGAAAAAAATATTAGAGACTATAGATACAATATAAAAGTGTATTCTCATGTAAAGTTCACAGAGTAAGTTTATGGGCGTATTTCCGAATCCATAAACCAACAGCTTAGGGGTCCATGGGGCAGATTTCATCGGGGGGGGGGGGTCCTATTCATTTATTTCTCATTATATGTTATAGTAATTTGAAATTGCTGAGTCATATTGTTATACAATTACGTAATAATTTGAAATAACTTTTGATTTTATTTAATGTTTCTTAGCGTACATTTCCATTTAAATGGGGGGGGAGAAACTACGCCACTTCCGCCACATACACCCACTGCCGCTACTCTGTACGTATACAAATGCTTGTACATGTTATAATATATTTTATAAGAAAAGTATTAAGTGTTCTGCTGCAAATTATACCTCAAGTTCATATATCAATTCATGGATTTTAATGAAATTTATTTGTTAGAGGATAACTAAGAAAGAGCGATAACTCACGTTTAAAAACACAAGGTTTTTAAAACAAGGTTAGAGAATATACATAACATATAAAAGTGTATTCTTATGTTAAATTCACAGAGTAAGATGATGAGAGTATTTCCTAATCTATAAACCCACCCCTTAGGTGTCCATGGGTCATATTTCATCAGAAGTGGAGGAGCTTTTCAGTTATTTTACATTATATTTTATTGTAATTGAATTACGTAATAATTTGAAATAACTATTCATTTTATTCAATTTTTCTAAGCGTCAATTCTATTTACATAGGTGGTAAGAAAGTACGCCAAGGTCCGCCACTAGCCGCCACTGCCCGCCACTCTGTACGTACACAAAAGAAAAGTATTCGGCGATGTCTGGCAAATTATACCTCACCTACATTAAAGAATTTATGGTTTTTAATGAAAATGATGAATCATAATTTAACAATACAAAATAACTTTTAATTTTATTTAACTCTGAATCACTGGAAATGACGCCATTGTAAGAATCGGGAGGAGGAAAGGGACACATAGTGAATCAATGGTTGCTCAATCCCATTATTGTTGGTTCGTTTAATGTGATCGCAATTTTTTAAAGTTACTATTCACCCTGACGTCATAGTGATAGGTACGTGACGTTAGAGTGATAGTATTTGATAATATGTTAACGCCATCTAGGTTTCTCTTCTTATTGCCACTTGTGCTGTATATGATCCAGGCATGGTACTTGTGCAGTATATGACCCAGGGCATGGCACTTGTGCTATATAGTAACCAGGGCATGATACTTGTGCAGTATATGATACGGGGCATGCTACTTGTTCACTATATGACTCGGGGCGTGTCACTTGTGCAGTGTATTAACCGGGACATCGCACTTGTGCCGTATATGACCCAGGCATGATACTTGTGCAGTATATGACCCGGACATTGTACGTGTGCAGTATATGACTCAGGGATTGGTACGTGTGCATTATATGACCCAGACATGATACTTATGCATTACATGACCCGGGGCATGGCACTTGTGCAGTATATGAACCAGACATGGTACTTGTGCAGTATATGACCCGAGACATGGCACTTGTATAGTATATGGCCCAGGCATGGTACTTGCATTTTTTATGTGCCGGAGCAATAAATGTAACATTACACTATTAGATTTAAAGCAGATGACTCCGGGGGGATGAATTACATTATTATTAGTTTTAACACATTTAAACAAGAGAAGAACTATATGGGAAAAAGGGAAATAGAGGGTTAAAAGAGGGATGGAAATAATGGGGGCCAGGGAAAGAGAGACGGCTAGAGAAAGGAAGAGAGTTGAAGTTTTTTATATAAAGATGTTACACACACTATTTAATTTCTACTACTTTATTTTTTTATCGCCCCAGCCCTGCTAGTATATACACATATTCCTCAAATGAAACAACGCCTTTTCAAATCGAAATGGGTTTACATATCTGATGATAGCAGGTCACCGCTTGAAACGCGTTATATAAAATGATGTAATTATAAAATAACAGAATAATAAATAAATGCTGTAAAAAACTTTTTACAAATGTTGGTAGCCTTACTCCTTTACATATTTGCTTTTCTCTCGTTGGAACTGAACTAATACTGCACTACGCTCTTTTATATATATATATATATATATATATATATATATATATATATATATATATACATATATATATATATATATATATAGAGAGAGAGAGAGAGAGAACGATAAAGAGACAGTTATTGAATGGATAGTGTTGATATTAGGTTGATTAAACGATCCTCATCTTCCCATATTATTAAGACAAATATATATATATATATATATATATATATATATATATATATATATATACAAATAATTCATTAAATCAAAAATTGTGCGTGCAAACAAAACATGTTGTAAAATCAACAATTTGTTATTTCTACCAAGCTTGACATAATATATCATTAAACAAATTAATCACAACATAATTATCTGCAGCTTAGAACTATTTATCAAATTCCAACTTTGCTTTACTGCTTACCCAACTCATTCTATTAATGATCCTTGCGCAAATTGACTGAAATTGGAAAATTATCGAATTTGATTACACATTTCTATTTCTATATTGTGTTTATTCATTACATCGATCTCCAAATAACGACAACATTGATTACGTTAATCAATTGAGCAAATTTGTCTACAATCTTGTGTAATTTAATGTTGACATTTTTAGGAGAGCATTTTTAATATTTTTTATATCTTTTTTATCATTGCGTCTTTTAAACTGTGTAAACCTTTGTGTAATTTGCCTAGTCTCTCGGCTGATGTATATACTCGCCAATTACAGAATCACGGTGCAAATAATGCCTACTTTGAAACTCTATTCATATAAAGTACAGTGTGTGTATATTTTTATATATTTCTATGTGCATGGTTCACTCCTAAACTAATTAACCAATAATTAAGAATCATTTACAATATCTTCTATACGTAAGGAGTGGTAATGTTAGATATATTTATATTGATTATGTTTTATGCAAGGAGGGTGAAATGGGGTGGAAGATGTTGGTTAAAATTAACACACCTCCCAGTTATGTGATATTTTAACAAGATGTATCAGATATCAAGTTATAAATATTCTCTATGTTTGTTTGTTTTAGGATATTTTTAAGAGTGTGTCGGCATATAATATAGGCACAACCTTTAATTTTAAAATAAAAATGTTTTAGATTTGCATTACATTTTATTCACTCATAAAACACACATTAGGCAAGGTTCACTTAAGTTATAATTGCTTATAAAAAAAAACTTAAGTTTAATATTTTAACTCATGAATAATGTATACAGAATGGAGAGCATTATTCAAAGATTATTTTTAAAAGATAAAACATGATAAACTTGTTTATATGTCTATGTAGATTTGTTGGCATTTAATATTTGTAAACACTAGAGAGGAAGATTAAACGAGCATGACTAAAATAGAGGGTTAGTGACAAAAATTATCGCGTTTTTTGACGTTCAATTTCAAATGATCATAACTTCTTTTATACCAAACTTTATTAATTAAAATAAATACCCTTAGAATCAACACCTTTTTGCAAACGGGAAACAACTTCACTTATTCCATTATCATACTAATCTGGTGTTCTGGAAGCGATGAAGTCATTAAAGGCCGATTCGGCATCATCTCGACTTTTGAAGCATTTCCTGCATAGGAAGTTGTCGCGATGCTCTGAAAAGTTATAATCAGTTGTCGAGAGGTCCGGTGAATATGACAGATGAGGCAGAGTATTGTAGCCCAATTCGTTCAGCTTCTGCAGGGTCAGTTGTGCAACATGCGGGGAGCGTTGTTATGGAGGAGAATTTGTCCCTGCATATTGACCAATCTCGGGCGCATATGTTGAAGCTACTAGTGCATTTAGTCAATTTGTTGGCTGTACTTCTCCGCCGTAATGGTTTCGCCCGGATTCAAGAAGCTGTGAATGATGAACCGGTCACAGACGACCAAACAGTCACCATACTCTTTTGTTGGTGCAATTTATGCTTCGGGAAGTGTTTTGAATCTTCTGTCGGCATCCACCTACTGTGCCGAACGTCGCCGATTGTCATAGAATATCCACTTCTTATCACACGTCACAATTCGCTTGAGAAATGGGCAGTTTCTGTTGTGAAGAAGATACCCCAAAACGACGATTTTTTTTATTATCGTTCAATTCGTGCGGCATCCATTTATCCAGCTTTTTTTCTTCTCTATTTGCTTCAGGTCGTCACAAAATATATTACAAGATACCCATCCACAGATAAACTGACAAATAAATATATACACTTTTGTAAACATTTCTAAACAAACATATAACATTTTTTATAGACTTTTGATTAATTACATAGAATTTGTGTGAACTTACTATATATGTTCGCTCAATGTTCAGCATGCAAATCATTTCGAAAAGAACGGTGTGTAACTTAATAACACATCTCGTTATCTAGTACAAGAAAACGGCAGTACGGAAGGTAACTGTCCAAGAGTTAGAGACAATGTCGGCGACCAATTGAAAAAAAGTAATGTAAAAAGAGTTCTTGTCTCCTATTCAACAACTTTTAAGGAACAAAAGCGAACAATAAAAGTTAGTACCGATCAAATCTCTCTACATTTTTTCCCTAACAAGAGAACCATGAACTTTTTTTTTGCTTATACTATTACCACACAACTAAGTTCCTAGATATGTTGTTATTGTTCACGGTGAGCGAGTTTTCCAGTTGTTAACTTTAATAGTTTTGACGGTCAGTTTAACACAGCGTTGGCGCAAAACGAAAGGTGTGTGCTGCTCGTCACATAAAATTACACGTTCTCGTCTATATGTCTATGTGTATGTATACCCTTGTATCAAGAATAGTATGGAACATGAGTCAAAATAAATATTGTATCCTATATCAGCGCACGGAAATGTAACAACTATGTGGTGTGCGTGGCGAATATGTTCTAGAGCAGTGTAATTATAGTGTATTAGCATGCATATATTACTTAATGGTTTACGTTCATAAGGCCAGCACTATGTATTAAATTGCTTGAGAAAAATGTCCAATTTCAGAAACTAACAATTATTCATTGAGCTCATGCAGGATTAATTGTCCAAGCCATTTTATCTGACCAATTTGCTTTCGATGATCAAACACAGTAGTAATATAAACGCTAAGTGACTTAAACATTTCTCTGATACATTAATATCGATTTTATCAAAGTACTTTTAAAATATTATCCTCAAAGAATATGTACGCCATTTACCGTCATCTTAAAAACTCTCTTACTTACTACAGAATGTACGAAACTACATTATATTTCCGATCACTCTACGACTCTTCGCTCATGACATTAATATTGTCGGATTTGTCTGAAGAATTAGAACTGAGTGTATACAAGAGCAAGTATTAAGAATCCATATGCTTCATAATCGTATTCTGTAAAAATTAATGCCAATACATTAAAGAATACACATCTAACATTAACAACTCTATATTAATCAAATTATGTGAGTGTTTCTCGTTTGTCCCTGTGGGTACTTCTCGTGTGAATGTAGTTTTTATATTCACACTTTAACTTTTTTTTATTTACAATTAATCGAACAGTTATTTAAATGATAAATTATGTAGCGATCTTTTAAAAAAACATATGATACATACAATAATTTAATTGTGAATTTAATCCAGCACAATGCATTTTGGCTTCTCCGTAAACGTACAAAATATTGAATTACTTACTGATCCTTAGAAATTTGAAAATAATTTTAAAGCATAAACTTTACCGAATACAAAGTCATGTATGGCTTCAAATTATTTCCAAACCTTCGTTGTTTAACATAATGAATGTTTTGAAAGTTATTAACATCTAATGAATTTTATAGATGAGGATTACAACTCATTACCGTACAAAATGTGTTATAGTTTAATAACATAAATGAGTAAATGTATAAACGATATAGTGCTCATTAAACTTCACTTTCAAATTCTATTTTTCATTGTAAGCAAATATTATACCTAAATAAAACAATATCACCTTAAAGAGTTGTATTTATAGGTTACTAAAATGTTTGCAAAATTACTAAATAATACAATAAATATTACATTTATTTAAAAAATTCTATTATTCAATAGACTCAGTTAACCTGTAATACCATTATCTTTTTGATAATGGTATTACAGTTTAACTGAGTCTATTGAGCTTATTGAAGCGAACCGGGCTTGCGTAAATTCACTTTTATTATATATAGATACCACCGGATTAGAACTCGGCATAATTGATCTGTATTGATATCCATTACATCATTAAATTCCTCTAATCCATAATTTGTTTTGTGGGTTTCATCCATGAAAAAGTGTGTACATGTCTGTATTTTAGTGATGAAGAATTTACATTATTATTTAGAACTAGCGGGGTCACTCGGTGTTGCCCGAGAGTATAATTAATAAAATAGAAGAGTTAAACAATGGGTGTGACAAATTTCTTGAAAAATGCATATATCTCCTTCTCTCTCCCCCTCTCTCTCTCTTTCTCTCCTATCTATTTCTCTACATTAGTATTAATGCATTCCCGAGCAACGGCGAGTGTCTTGTTTTTCCCTCCCCATCAACTTTATACTTGAACATATATTTTCCAATGTATTCCCGGGCGACGCTGCGTTTCATCGGGTTCTCTTTTCTTTCCCTTAACACCCTAATGAGATACATATTCCTGTGCGTATATATCATGCAAAATAAAGTATTACTTGCAGAATATTCTTTATGATTAAAAATTATCAGACTTCACCCGTTGGGTATTGTTTCGCAACTAAATTCCTATTCACTACTTGAACTCATTGAAACGACACTAATCGATGAGAAAAAGATGAAACTCCATAATTTTCTATTTCTCTCTATATCTAACGATAGGAAAAAAGTAATCGATAAGAAGACATAACTAATTGATAAGTAGAAGAAAAATGTTTGAATAGTAATGTAAGTAGAGTTTTCTTCTCTAGATAAATTGGAACGAAATCATTTAATGTAGTTGTTATTATTGGGATTTATCACCTCTTTCTTTGCTCATTATATGTTAATCTAAATACGTGGTTATTCTTCCCGTTCTTATTCATTATAATCATTTATCATTAAGATAAGCCCTTTATTTCTTTACTCATAAAAAAGGGATGTACATACATGTTTATTTAAGTGACCGGACTCACGTAAGTTCCTTTTTATTATATTCTAGCAGAAATCGTGCTCCACTATTGCTCGGGATGAATATACATTTAATTTTAAAAATATAAGTATTATAGTGCTAATTCGTCAAAAAGCAGTTGAAAACAACCTTGTAATTGAATTATTTAAGACTGATATATCGGTGTTTTTAATCAAACAACATAAAGTATGTTTGTCTTGGGTAACTGCCTCCTTCTACTCGTTAAGTAGCAGTTTATTCGGAAAATACCCCCGAGTAAATATGATTACAGAACATGCGTGAAGCTTTCCAAGGTCAGTGAAAGAAAATACTTGTAGAGTGAGGTAAGTTTCATGTCAATGCGTAGTGCCTATTTTGCTTGGAGATTTACACATAGTGAAATTGAGAAAAAGTAATTACAAAATTTCCGCAGTCTTTACTAATGCACCCTTCACTGACTGAGGAGAATAATAACAAAGGGAGATATATTGTACTTATGTTGAAGTATATTTAGAAAAGTAGAAATTAATACTTTTTTGAATATCAGTAGCAGTTTTATCGTTGAGGAAAGTATGTAAAAAGTTATGAAAATGTTTTTTATAATGTTCGGTATCAATTAATATCGAATTATGTTCGATGAAAATGAAAATGTAGTAGAAAATAATGATTTTAAATGTTACGTCGCTCTGTGATCAAAATTGATTCCGAAGCCTTCACGTTCGTGGACTAAACAAATAAACGTCATTCGTAACTAAGGTATGATGTTGATAATAAAAATATATTTTAATAAATTGACAAATGCTAATTTAAATCGAATGTGAGCAGAAAAATATATGTATATTTTTAATGTGTAAATTATTGTTGCGTGCTGCGATTATATAAGTCGGCGAATGTAAAACATTTTGTTTGTGAATTGTTGCGAATGAATAGAGATGGGCGACGGGGAATATGGAAATGGAGGATGGACGGTTATAATAGGAAAATCTAAAGAAGATTACGTAAAATAACACCCTCCCCCAAAGCTAAAAGAGGATACCTAACGTAAAAATGAAAACACAATGTTATATTAATGTGAGATAATTATGGATGGTCAAAAGTGAAAGAATAAACTTCTGTTGTTTGTTAAATATTAGTGGAAGGTTCGTAGAAAAACTGATATTACCTGCTTCCATGGAATTAATATCAACAATTGGATGTTTTCCAAATAAACACAGCTGTTCGTTTTACGCTGTAAGTGTATAGAAAATTTTTTTTTTAATTAAATGTATTATGTATTAAATTATCTAAGTGTTTAAGTTAAACAGTGAAATAATGCCCGTAGTAATCGAAGATTGCGTAGGGGAATGTGTAAAGTCGATTGAATTAAGAGATTGTAGCCGCCATTTTGAATCAATGTACAATATAAGTGATGAGGTTCGTTAAATGTATTCCGTAAATTCCGAAATGAGATTAAGTCTATACGTAATAGGTAGAAATAACGTAATCTAATATTATCGAAAATCAGTGGCCTATTGGAGAGTGTGTATCAAATTTGTGCGAAATCTATTGTAATATGTATCAACTTAAAGGATAATGAATTGACAACAATAAATATTTTTTAATAAAATATCCGTTGTTTATCATTTCCAGGTGATGATCATCATGGTTTAACTAGCGTAATATAAGAGGGAAAAGTGTTTGCTACCATCTAGATGGAGTATGTGTTGGAGGGGAGTCTGGGTTGAGAGTCTAAAAGTAGTATTAATTATTAGATCGGGAAAGGCATCATGAATTTCTTTAAACACGTTGGAGTGAAGAAAGCTTAATAAAGTAGTGAATTAATTAGCCTATGATGCATGTGGGACAGGCACAGGGACGGGGGACGTATTCTCCTCATATTTATAGATAGATATATTACCAGATTGGGTTCCTCATATTACGTGGATCATAACAAGTTTTGACCGTATTGATGATCGTACTTTCGATGCATTGTGGTAATCACGAACACCGTTAGTAAATTTTGAACGGAATAATTGACTGAAACCTTGTAAGTTCTAATTCCATTATCCAGTCCTGGAAATATGTAATTCATATTGATGTATCTCGCCAGGAATAAACTGACAATGTCCTAATTATCAACACACATTAATCGACTCCATTGCAATATTGTTCATGATTGTTATGTCCAATCGAATGCATAAGGAATGTGACGAACGAGACATTAAAAATCTTATTTACAGATCGTAAAAAGTAATTTAAACAAATGTTAAATAAATTTACAAAGAAATACATCTTACACCCTGTTATTTTATTAAATCTTAAAAAGGATAAAATATTTGTAATAACTTAATCTTATATCTATCTATATATATATATATATATATATATATATATATATAAATATATATATATATATATATATATAACATATGCATATAAGTATAGTTATGTACATAAGTATATCTACATTTATACATGTATATATATATAACTATATGTATATATATATATATATGTGGGTGTATATATATATGTATATATATATATATATAAATATATATATATATATATATATATATATATATATATCAAGTAGGTACAGATAAATATATTCTGGAAGAATACTTTTTTTATTTAAAAATAAACTTTGAGAATGTATATATATATATATGTATATATATATGTATGTATATGTATATATATGTATATGTATATATATGGGTATATATATGTACATATCTATATGTATATATATGTATATGTATATATATGTATATATATATATGTATATATATATATATACATATGCATATATATATATATGTGTGTGTGTATGTGTGTATGTATATATATTAAAGGTATACAGTGCAATTTGCTAACAAGAAATTTAAAAATCAGATTTATCTCCGGGCACAACCTCGTCTCTCTCCCGGCACTGATCATACGAGTATGAAGTTTAAATTATAGCTGTTGGCATTTGGCTCCGATTGAACATGCCGGATATGAGAATCAGTTTTACTGCCTACCTTGAGAATTGCATGTTCGTCAAATGCTGCCTCGTTCTAGAAGTCAGCCTAAAAGCCAAGATAAGATTTACGATGTCTCCCTGGTATTAATACAATTCTTTGCTATCAAAACCTTTTATATCGCTTCGCTTTCTACAGAAAACACCACTTATTAAGAACCTACTGTATTATTACATGAATTATAGGCATCATCTAGAAAAGCTTAGTTTCATAGAAATCCACGCCAAGCGACAAATATATATATAAGGGTTATGACTTTAAACGAATTAATTTATTCGACCTCATTACTTCATTGTTTTACAATTTGACTATATAAAACATTTTAATTTAATGTTTTTCGAATCTCCTTCTTATTTCCAAATTAAACACATGAATGGTTTTCGATTGTGACCTATACGATATGGTTCCCATGTATTAAAATATGTTCTTTTACTATTTTGCGACCAGCAACATGTTTCTTATTATTTACATTGCACTTACATCTCAGGTGAATGATAGATATGATGCCTATAATAAAATGCCTCTTTGAAAGGTGTCCCGATGAGTAGTTGACGTGAAATTAACTCCAGTACGAGATCAGTAATCTTTAATTCCTTAAGTAATATGTATATGTTAGTAGCTCTGATAACCATGATTTATTAATAGGCAGTCCTGGACGATGAGAGTAACATTTCTCTATTTAGTTTTTGTTTGTTTATCGGCGAGGAAATCAAACAGAGGATTTATATCTAGAACATAACGCTTAGTTGCTCTTTTAATATTAACTAACGACAGAAACATATACGGTGTCTCCTTTCAGATTACTCTACTATTGGGACTTACACTTTATTAACTTCTGCAACTAAACCGCTATAAAATGGGACTAGCATTCCCTAAACAAACTTATATAATACCTGTCAATTATCCTTTGTTCTCCCGTCATTAGCAATTTGAAACAAGTAAATATGCGATTCTGTTTTACTCATCGAAAGTCCTCAAACAGACAATTAAGCGTTTTGTTTTTGTTCTTGACTGTGCAGAATCTCTAGCTTATCATGGTCGGTATAGTTGCCGGTCACATAATAGCCGTTATACAGATTTCATCAAGAATAACATAGAATCAAGGGATGTCACGTACGCAAATTTACATGAAAGCCTTCTTAATCATGACTCATTGTGAGGATTGTTTCCGTGATTGATGCCAAATTAAGACACATTAATGAATAGGAATTCTACCACATTGTTAAGTCCATGTAGTAAACTCATGTATCCTCTCTTGAAAAAATAACCCAACACAACATGATATAATTTGATACCAGAGAAAAGATGGACATACTGAATTATGATGAAACTAGTGGGACTCCGTGGAAATGTAACGATACCTTCTACACCAATCTGTGGAATTCGCCGTTAATAATCTTAATTTTGCAGTAACCACTGACAAACTATATACTATTAAGAATGATATTCTTTCTGTGCCGTAATGATAATTACCATATTCCTCTGAATATTATCTTTATCAATAAAACGAATGTCTGTGTTTTTATTTATTTATTTAAAATTTATTTCATTTTCTCTCTTATTACCGTAAAAATAATGGGCAGCTATATTTTATTTTATTTTTTCATTAATTTGAAACATTAACAAAATGTAGTACAAGACCAAAAAGGGGCGGGTAAAGATCGCTCTTTACCAATAAATACTAAATATTCTAACTTTTCTAGTTTCATTCACAGCCACCATTTACGAAAATCCCACATTTACTTCAATCACCAAAAGAATTCGTGTCTTAGAACAACCTACACATTTGTGTCATTTGTGACACATGTGTGTAGAATATGCAACGATGGGGTAAGAATATAAAAATATTATTCACAAAAATAAATATGAAAATTATTCGCAATGAAACATAACCCAATTTCCTAAAAATACCCTTATCCTATTTCTAAACTGTGCCAGGTTTACCAGTCGGAAAAAGTAAAACATTTACATACTTTTTGGGATTGGCTCTTTCTGTCAGCCAAATCGGAGGGGCCCACTCTTCTCGTGTGCTGCTATTATGATACTAAGAAAGAGAAAGAGAGAGAAACGAACCCTTCTCGTTTATTCTATAGTGTCGGAAGGTTCGCGTTGGTCAACTGACGAGACTCATAAAGGTGAATTTGTAGTTTATTCACATTTAATGTATGCGTCAGAAATTTATATATGTGTTATCACAAACAAAATAGAGTGGTATTTTTCTTTTTAAACGCATAGAATGTATACAATGATTTTCTTTCCCAAAACTGTTACCTTTTTAGATGGGACCGTTTCATTGTTTTCTAACATTTCTTAAAGCTAACACTGTTATTGTTGTATTTTCGCTTAGCAAATGCAACGAGTGTTTCAAGGTTGACATAAGCAAGTGGCTTGTAACGAAAATTGTTTAAAATGTTAATATCTTACTGATAATATGTAGGCATGCAAAGGTATTATGAATACCAGGGCAAACTGCTTGATTATTTGCCTTCAGGATTCAGTTATATACACAAGTACTGAGAAGTATTATTAGGAAGGACGATAGTTTTAACATGATATGATCACTCCTAAATTTGGATGCACGGGGCCACACCCCTACTCGCCCATACTATCTCCCCCACACCTGCTGATATTGTTGCACTCTTTTTGTCCGTTTTAAGGGGGTATATTTTTATGTTAACCGTAGATGAGACACTGCATGTTTCATTGTTATTGTTCTGCTGATGTCTTCTAACCGTTTTAAGAAAAATTAAGAATATTCTGCTATGAATGGCATTTCACTTCTCTAAGACAATATGTATATCTATGTATCGCCACTGTCACTTTTGCTAAGAACCATACTCTTTTGAAAAAAAAAACGCGAAAAGCTAAACGAAAGATTTCTGTAAAGATGTTAGCGGTTAAGTATAAGGATATTAAAACGCGACGTCGTCAATTCTGAGTTGTGGGCTTCAGATCCGAAATATTTGAATTGTTTTCGTTCGAAGGATAAATGAATGCAACTACTTGTATTTCAGTATCGGTGTGATCGCAGCGGGGGTACTGTTAAAAATGACACAGGCGTACTTTAAGTTCTTTTTATCTTGAAGGCCAGCTATGAATAAAAATGCAAAAAGGAAACAAGAGAAAATAGTTTCCGAGCGTTAGTCAAAGAAAATAAAAACCGAAATAAACGGCAATTATTTCTTCCTTTTGTAAGATGGAACTATTTGCTTTGAATTGTTTTCTTCGTTTTGCTTAAAACAATAAAAGCCTGCCTGTACCACAGCGTTTCTGATTATAGCATTTAAATTGTTTCCCTTCCACGTGTTTATCGTTTTTGTTTGTAATTCATTTAAAATTATTTCCTTTACTTCTTATACCGATCGATAAACTGATGTTGCTGATTATAAGCATAGCGTTTCTCTCTCCATCTGTTCATTTGCCATCTAAAGCAGTAATTTACTGCCCATTTAATCATGAATGAAGAACGTGATGATAATTCAGATGTTAATAATTAGAACAGGTATCATTATTATTATTATTATTATTATTATTATTATTATTATTATTATTATGTTCATGATGGGGCTTCTTATTTTTTACGATCTTTTGAATAAAAGCTTCTTTTGATGTAAAAGTCAGTGATGATGTAATTAATGTAATCAAAATATTATTCTGTCCGCCTTTTTTTTCTTGTCGATGTCCGTTCTTCTCTTTCTGTACATCTCTTTATCGTCTTCTTTTATTTCCATCATGTTCATCTATATTTTTTATTATCATTTTCCATTCTCTACCATACGTACGTTTTAATTCCATGTAATAAAATCATCTTCTTGGCTTAGTTCTAGCTCTTTAGATAGTGTTCTTACTCTCTTTTAAGTTCTTGTGTAAAGTCCCTATCTTTCTCCCTGTATACATTTCCGATTTTTATTTAAATATCTATCTATTTCTGTTTTTACTTCTTTTTTTTTCTTTCTGTCGCTTTATATATGCTCTTCCGTTTTCTTACTTTCTTAGTCATTATTTATTTATTTTCTTCTAACATCTTTCTTGTATCTTTTTATGTATTTCTCTCTTTTCATATGTTTATATCGCTTTCGTAATTCTTGTCTTTCTATCTCTTTAATTTGTTATCGTTCTTTCTTCATATTTCCTTCCTGGTCTTTTCTCTCTCTGTATATATATTTCTCTTATTTCTTTCTTTCTGTTTACATTTCGTTACTTCTGGTTTATTTCTATAGTTTTTCTCTCTTCGTTCTTTCTATCCATCCATATCACGTTCCTTCTTAGT
The DNA here is from genome assembly GCA_963556195.1 of Sepiola atlantica. Lineage (NCBI taxonomy): Eukaryota > Metazoa > Mollusca > Cephalopoda > Sepiida > Sepiolidae > Sepiola > Sepiola atlantica. Next base: position 158,389,265 of record OY744521.1, on the reverse strand, counting down.
CCTCCTCTCATTCATCCTTGAGTATGCCTTACTTTATTTTCTCTGTATATTTCTTTATCTTATCACTGCATGGTTTTATTTTATTCAATCTTTATTTAACCGTTCTATATATTTCTATTTCTATCAATATTTCTGCATTCTATTTCTATTAATTACTTTTCTTTACCTCTTAAGATGTCTTCCTTCTTTAGTTTTCAATCTCTTTCAATGTGTGTTTCTTATTTTTTATTCTTTCTATCATTATATTTTTCTCGTTCTTTTTTATATTTATATTTTTTATATTTCCTTCGTTTTATTCATACCTTTTCATCTCGTTTCGTTTTTCTCTTTCATTCTATCCATTTCTATTTTTATCGTCCTTTCTTTTTTATACATTCCATTCCTTCATTATCTTTATTCTTATCATTTTACATTTTTTATTCTTATCTCACTTTCTTCTTACTTATTACTGTATTTTTCGCTTTTTTCAGATTTATTCTTATTAAATCCTTATATATTTTAAAACGTTTACTAAGCATCACCCCTCCATTTTCCCATCTATTATACACCCGATTTATATTTTTACTAAGTTTATTAGTCGGTATGCACTTGTTAATCTCCTTCCAAAATATATATCTCTATATATTTATATCTTTTTGTATCATCATTTGTGTTTTTTTCTGTGTCTTTTTATTGCCTATCATAAATATATTTCGATGGTTGTATATTTTTCATATTCCTTTCGACGTGTCGTTTATTTTAAGTCTTTATTAATTTTCATGACTCCTCCTTCTCCCTCGCGATTATTGCTGCTGCAATTTGTCTGTCTTTCCTTTTTACTTTATTTTCTATTATCATCGGTTTGTCTCGTTTTCTATTTTGTGTGACGTGCTTTCCTTCATTGCTTGACTTATTTACCTATTTTCACCATATATAATGTGTATCATTATTGTTTACTTCTTTTTAATTGTTCTTCTTAAAAATGTATTTATGTGTTATTCTGCCTCCTTTGGCAAGTATGTGCCAAGACCTCTTCTTTGGCGTTCGGTATGTCTCGGACTTCTCGCCGCTTCCCCATTTCCTCTGACCGTGATCAACAATACGTGGACTCCAGGGTCTCGTTTTAGAAGTATACTCAATATAAACACAGATTGTGTTTTGACACGAGAGAGAAGGGATTGCGAAAAACATCGTCGGAGCGATTTGGGGCTACTATTCCTCTCGTCCCCGTTTACTGGCAACGGGCAGTGCTACTTTTCACGCCCGCCTTCGTTCGTCGTCAAGAACTAAATGCCACAAAACGCCTTCTATCGACATGATGTCACTTCCGACTTCTGTTGCTACTCCTACCGCGTTTCAAGGAGTCATTCTACGCTTTGCACTCCCTAATATCTAAAACTCCGCTGTGTCATTAACTTGTATACTAGTTTAATGTTATTACTTTTCGTATTTATAAATAAGTACAGCCTAATTATTCCATTCATTTCGCTTTCTTTGTCTTCTTACTTATATCGTTTTTATTCCTCGCTATCTTCGACAACTGATTGTTATTCTTCTGTTTCGCACTCACTTTAATTTTTGTTAATTGATTTAAATTTAGGGTTCTCTTACTTATTTATCACTTTCTTTTACTTTCCGTTTAATATATGTGCGTATTTCTTTATCGTAACCAATGTTAGAAGATAATGTCTTTCAAGCCAGAGTTAATCCCATCGAATAAAAAGAGTTTAGACCCTCAATTCTCGTCTTGTACATAGAATTATAGTTGAACATATTGTTTTGTCGATAAATGAGTCCTGATTCCATCTACATTTGCTCTGCAGACGACATAAACAAGACGAGTTTGGACATGTGACGGTAAAATATAAATATGTGTTTTTTATTTAAAGGAATAACTTTTTAATTCTTCTCTATTCGGACAATGAATGAAAAATATGTAATCCTTTTTTGATGTTTACTGTATTGTTTATGGTAGACAATATATTAATAAATGTAATGGCTACCACAACCTCGCCTTCTTAACAAAACCTTAGCAATCGCTGCGTCATGATTTAATGTAATTTCGTAATAACTAAAGGTATTTTTAACACGTTCTTAATCTTAATAAAAGTTAATCAAATTAATATCAACATTATACTTATTCATATCGTATGTATTACCTAAACGAGTGTGTGTAAATGTTTATATAATTCAGTGTTTAATCCGTTTTTTCTCTGCCTCCTTCTCAATAGTTTCTATCGTTTTCTCATGTCTATCTAGCTTTACAACTCCATTGTTGTTTTCTTTGCGTCAATTCGTTTTCATAGTCATATTTCCATCGGTACAATACAACTATTGTGAAGGGATTCGATCAAATGGAAATAACATAATATGATTGGTATATTTAGATGTATAAACTCCTACCCGATGGTTGAGATGTCTGCTTAAAGAATTCAAGTAATAAAGCATAAGTTACAGCGGTTTGTAGAAACAAATTAAGCAATCCCGGTAATCAGAAATGAAAACAGTATCATATATAACTTTTATAAATTACATTACGTCCCTACGGCAAATGTAAGAGCGTAAATGTAAAACAGCAGTTTTTAAATGTCAGCAAAAAAAAACGCCAGATGAAACCAGAATAACAAGCTGTGCCACGAAAAAAAAACTGTATGTAGATGACTTCTTATATGTATAGATATATGTTTATAGAGCCGGATAACTAAGAAGTGTTTGTGCTTCAAAGCGACGGTACAAATGTTGTACTATTTTTTCATGTACCAATATATATATATATATATATATATATATATATATATATATATATATAATTTATTTAGATATTGTATATTACATATTTCAGCAATGTACCGCGGTTTGATCCAAAAGGTTAGATTTCGACCTTTTTAGTAAATCTCCGTGCCCAGTGGAATCATCGACAAGCTGAAATGATTGTAGACACGCTCGACAGAGAATGGCGTCAACAATGACAGGAAAACGGTGCATCTCTGAGGGTGTCCTGAAAAAATCCGGTGTGGGATAGTTATTAACTAGGGTTCAAGGGAGGCCTCCCTTTTATTCTCTAGCAAGTTTTATTTATTATGTATTTATCTGTTAGCAAGTTTTATTTATTTATTTATTTATTCATCTGTTCTTTTATAATGTAATTATCATACCTGAAAAAATACGAAAGGGGTGGCTATATAGTTTACCGTTGCAGCCAGTCAAACTAGTGTGCTTTTTTGTTGTCGTTTTGGGGAATAAAGTTATGTATCGAATTAATTGTTCGATATAGAGCTGAAAGAGATGATTCAAATATGTTTTTATCGACTTAACGTGTTTGTTTATTTTTGTTTATTGCATTAGTGTTTTCGTATTTTCTGTTCTTTTTGTAACGTTATTGTTATATTAGGTCTGAAAAAATACGAAAGGAGCAGCAATATAGTTTGCTGTTTGGTGTGTGGAATTAGTGTGCCCTTTTCTTGTCGTTTTGTGGGAATACAAATATTTATTGGGTTAATTGTTCTATATAGTGTTGGAAAGCATGATGCAATAATGTTTTTATGAACTTAACGTGTTTGTTGATTTTTGTTTATTGAATTGGAATATATGGAATAAAATGAAGGCATCCCTAGAGACCTAGTTAATCACTATCCCACACCGGATTTTTTTCAGGGACGCCCTCAGAGATGCACCGTTTTTCTGTCATTGTTGACGCAATTCCTTGTCGGGCGTGTCTACAATCATTTCAGTGTGCCGATGATTCCACTGGGCACGAAGATTTACTAAATATGTCTAAATCTGCCCTTTTGGATGAAACCACGTTACATTGCTGAAATATGTAATATACATTAGTTAAATAAATTATATTAGCTCTCTTATATGATCGAGCACTTTATTAGATTTCTTTCCATATATAACCTGACTCTCTCTCTCTCTCTCTCTCTCTCTCTCTATATATATATATATATATATATATATATATGTATATATATATATATATATATATATATAAATTTATATATATACATTAAATGAAAACAGATAATAAACACTTATATACACAAACACATAACCTCCGTAGATAACAACTTGAAAATTAGATTTATTGTTTATTTGCAAAATGGCTAAAACCTTAAACGTATTAATAAAAGGTATCTCTGCTGACAATGTCTTACTTAAAACCAGTAATGCCATATAAGTGTTTATGTACCTTATCAGAGAATGTGTATCTGCAAACAATACGAATATTGGCATGACTAGGACTTGTATGAAATGTAAACGAACTTGTCACCTCACCTGCCCTCAGAGATCAATTCACCAACGCCTCGTGAAATATAACACCCTTTAAAACGATTGTAAGAGTATTTTAACTGATAACACTCCATTCTCGCGGTTTAATATAGTAGTATTCGCATCCCTATAATGGAAGCGTTTCTCGTTCGCATAAATAAACTTAGCATCAACAATTCTTGTAATGAGGGGGGGGCGAAGATATGTTAAAAGGTTTCTGAAAAAAAAACATCATCTTAGTGGATTCACCAGTTTTATCTTGCTTTATCATTCATTTGCCTGAAGATGACCGTCGGTTGAAAATGTTCGTCAAAAATATGAATATGTGAACACACGATGGATAACAACACAAACTTGTTTGACGACGGGATAAAATAGATTAGAAAATAAATAAATAGAAGCTAGTACTTCTGTTCAGTCAAACGTGTATAAAGGAAATAATGTTGCTTAATTACATATATATATATATATATATATATATATATACACACACACACATATATATATATATATACATATTTAAATGTATATATATATATGTATATATACATACATATATAAATATATATATATATATATATATATATATATATATACAGGGTGGGCAAAAATAAGGGTCCTATTTTTAAAAATTCATAACTTTTTTATTTATTGATTTAAAAAAATTTTTTTTTTTAGAATAAGTAAAGGACCCCTTCCGAAGCAAGCACGAGCCGTATTAGCCCTAAGGAACGTACCCTCATTTAGAAAACATTATTTTTGCTTAAAAAACTCAAAACAGTGTAAAAAACAATACTTTAGTTTTTGTAAATTTTAAGAAGTGTTTTTCGGCTAAAATTTGTTTTGTTTATTTCAACAAATCTCGGAAGGGTCAGTCTACACACACATAAAGTTTGGTGAGTTTAACTTTTATTTTGTGGAAGTTATTCAAATTCAAGTTATTCAAATTTAAAGATAGGACCCTTATTTTGGCCCACCCTGTATATATATATGTATATATATATATATGTATAATGGGTGCGAGAACTGACTTAGTGGGTTGATCAGTGTGTCTTTTTGCACTTGTATTGAATGCTCAATACTTTCTCCGAATGGTCCATATCTATATTATAAAATTAAGTAAAAAAAATTTCTGCGCAACTTTATATATTATTAGAAAATAATTCATCGGCCTTTTCGGAAATTCTTTATTTAATTCATCCTCATTCTATATTATTATATCTTATCGGCGCCTCTGGACTGATACATCTGATAAAAAAATGTAGTATCAACTTTCACTTGAATTATTTTTTACCGAACACTGTAAAGAGATTCATCGTGTGCTAATGTTCTAATATTTAAAAACTGAATAAACACTGGTTAATCATAAATAATTTACGAACGCTCAAAAAGTTTCATGAATACTATCTCTAAAAAACAACAACTCTCTAATCAGACTGCAGATTCTGCATCGGTAAACTTTTCACCTAAATTCGTATTCGAATTTACTTTTCTTTCTCTATCTGAATTGATACTCTGACATTTACTTACTTTTTCAAAATAGCATTACTTATTCATATCTTAAACTCACAAAACCGGCAAAGTCAGTAGCTTAGAGCGGAATACAGCAATATCGGAATGAATATCATTTATTCCGAAAAGTCATTAGGAGTGACCTTCATTTGTTTCAATTTTTCCTCGCACAATGCTGAGAAACTATATTAATTACAGGAGTACAAGTCAAATATTCCTGACTATTAGTTTTAGTGAGTTTAATAATTTCATAACTTTTCTTAAGAATGTATTATTTGCTAATGGCCTCAAACGAGAATCATTTATATCAGAAAGTCCCCTGACATTTTTTCTGTGTTTAGCATCGTCATACTGCTAAACCATTGCAATTAAACATAGAACATAGTGTTACTAATATCAGGTTATCTGATGAATCTAGAATTTGATTGGCTCTGCAGTTACCTTTCAATTCTGGATGTAGGCCATCTTTAAATGATTAATGTGGCAACGAAATCGTGTAATATCATTAGAAATATTGTAACGCCCATTTCCATTTGAATTGTGAGTTTAATTTATGCTATTTGATACAATTAGTCAGCATGTTCATGTTAACGAAATGGCTACAATAATGATTAAACAACTTTGATAAATGTCTTATATAACAGCCGAATACTACTTTGTATTTTAACAACTTTAAATGGAACGTGTTTCTTTTCTAAGTCGTATAAATGAGTATAATATTACCTCCTTGTGCATTATTGTATACTTTAAAAATGGCAAAATAATTATTAATATTAATGTGACTCATTCCTTATTCGGAACTTTACGTAAGAGGTGTATATATAACATGCCTTCTATTTTTTTGTTTCTATTTATATCTAACAGAAAAAAGCACCATAACATAATTTCGAATTCTAAGAAATTGTTTGATTGTTTCGAATATGCAATGAAACCATGGATTAAAGTTGTAAATATAAGTAAATGCAATGTATGCTTCAAATTCAACATCAATTAAATGCGTTAGTGGTTAAGCATTCTTCAGTGTTTTGAAAATGAGGAATTTGCCATAAAAATAAGCTTGACTAAGTATGGGTGGCAAGCTATTTACCATGCAGTACCTTCTTATTCCACTGTGATGTTTTTTTCGAAACAATAATGCTGATAAAAATTGTGAACGTGAGTGTTGTTCGCCTTACATAAGAATAAGGGCATCGTCATGGAATATTCGCAGCTACACTTTTAGTCCTTTGCTTACGATAAATTATACAATATATTATGTAATACAAAGTATATTTTTTTACATGTAAGACTAGGCATCAAAACTAAAGTCTCAAATATAACACGACCTATACTTTGTTAAATCAAAACGTAATGTAACACACGACATCAGTAGCTGATGCACAGTGTATGTCTCCTAATAATTTAAAGAAGCTGATTATCAAAAGTTCTGCAATACAACATCTATGAACCTTGAAACTAGTAAATAAGCATTAAGGTTGATTCTGAATTCGAGCCAGAAATTAAATGTACCAATTGGTCTGCCATTTAGCGAATTAGTTCGTACTCATAAATCTTTCGTACAGCTAAGTGACATAATTATCCATTAATACTGCACTGAGGCAGTAATACGGAAACAGAGGGCTGTGTATGTGTTGGAGATTATGTATGAAAATGAACCTCCATTTTTGCTGTTTGCAATGTAAACAAGAACAGTAAAAAATCACAATTAAATTTGAATGTGCGTGTGTATAGGTTACTGACTAATACCCCTACCTCCCGGTAGTGTACGCAAATGAATAGCACAAATGTCGAAAGATGTGGATATGCAACGTTAATCTGTCGGACTGCGTGCGAAGTTCAGCAATTACAAGGAACCATTGTTATATCTACGAACAAAATATACACATCTATAGTAATATGAAGAGTTTTGTCGGAACAACATCTCCAGAAATTTTTTTTATGATTAGCTAACAAAATAAAAGTTATACATTGTTAGACATAACGTAACACCAGAAATCCGTTTCCTTATAACATTATATTTTCACGATTTTCCGAGAGTCCTACGTTTACACTGCGGCTTAAAATTCACAGGCAACATGTGTGAGAATAAATACATAGACACTACTGCCAAGTCTGCTGCAAAGAAGATTGGCGCTCTGCTATCGGGCTAGTATACTTCTCATACCTGCAAGTAACCTATATATTTATCAAGCAACCATTTTCGCATCAATTGAGTATTGTTGCAACATCTGAGCTGGTGCACCAACCACTAGTATCTCACTGCATAACATAAGTATATAACCTAATAGGTCTTGTACGATCTGCCAAGCTCATGTCCCGGTTCCATCGCGGCAATGTTGTATCCTCGTGCTTGTTTTCCAAGAACTTCCGCGGAATGTGCTCCGACGAGCTTACTGCACTTGTACACAGTCAACGTAAATACTCCCGACCAACCCGAATAGCTGCAAAATCCAAGCCCTTCATTGTAGAGGCCTCACATGTGGGGATACTGTCTACCCTAATTCATGCTGTCCTCAGACCTCTTGTTTTTAGAATTCCTTGTGTATTCCTTGTTACCTAGACTGCAACCACATGTTGATATTTATATGTAATGTAAACAAACATATTGCTGCACAAAATATAAGTTAAGACGCTCCTTGATAAAGCTGGCCCAAAACGGCAATAGTCCCTTGTGTATTCATTTTGTTTGAGGTGAACAAATGTAAAAAAAAAAAAATTAAATATATAAAAATTTAAAACATACAAAAAACTTGAAATATTAATAAAAATAATCTTAAACTTATTAAAACTACTCTAAAAAGACGTTTGTAAATTATACATTACATAAACTAGTTATTTTCAAATACAAAAGTAAACTAACATTTAATATCATGTTAATTCAATAACCTGTCAGCGTTGTTGAACGTATATATAGATTTGAAAGTGAAACACAAACATCTATAATCTACATTAAATAGGGAATTTTTTGTGTTTCAAGAACTACTTGATACAATTGTATTGAGGTGTGTATGAAAAATCTTTAAGATTCCTTGTGAGTTATATGTTACGTGAGACTGTGAACACTAGTCCTAGTAGTATGTAGAGCAGGTGATTTAATTTGTGTGATCAAATAATACATAAGTGTGCTTAGATTAAGTGATGTAGGCCAGTTGAAGTGTTAGTGTCCATTGATAAAGATCAGAGTAAACATCGGAAGTAGAGATAAGGAAAGGTTTCTGAAATAGTGGTATAAATAAAGTTATGGACAGAGGTAGATAAGTTGAAAGTCAATTTCTAAATTCCGACTTAGATACGTCAGCATGTAAAACGGACCTAAAATGAAGTATGATGATAATTCAGCAAACAACTTCTGCCATAACTTTCTAACAATGTTGGTGATAAACGCTCAGCTGGACGTAGGAACTATTTCATTGGAATGTGGCAGTGGCATCACATATTCCACAACATAAATACAACATGCTTTAACTTTTGGGGTAACGTGTGCGGTGTCAAATCGAATGTGTGAATTTAATTCATCGTACATTTAATTGCTCGTTTTCCAATTCCTTCATTTTCTTTGTTCTGTATATGTTTTAATGAAAAAAATGCAATTAACTTGTATGTAGTACACAACTATCATTAACTAGAACACAGTAGAATATGTCCACATGACATCGGACAAGAAACAAATACCAACTAATCTGCATATAAATGGGTGTTATTTTTTTTACTAATCGAACAATTTAAATTATAGTTTTAACAGCCCAACAGACGAAAGTACGCATAGTAAAATCTGAAAATCAAACAAAATCACTCACACATTTTGAATAGTCAAACCCGACACTCAAAAAATTACCTTCATAAAAACACCGTACACACTGTATTATTCTGGAAAACAATTGTTTGACCCAGAATTAGCTTAGTATTGTAAGTTCGTTAAACTCTAACAAACAAACAAACAAAAAAATAATCCATCGTAAAAGTTGTAATTGAACGCCGTTGCTGCATATTGTGTATGCGCGAAACAACAAGATGTAGTCGTTAGGCAATTGAATGGTGTATACTCTAGTTACAATACCAACTATCAAAGGAATGCACATTTCGGTTTACTAGATCATCCATGACTAGTTGGGTCAGTATATTTAATTGAAAATAAATGACGAAATAATTATTGTTTGTTAGATTGTATTTATATTACAAATATATCAATACACGGATGTACACATATATACACATATATTCCTTTTCAAGCATAAATATCTCTTTAACAGATATGTTTGCTTAAATAGGTTTGTAAATAGTCATTGTTAATGACTCTTTTCAATTTTAATATAACTTTACCTAGACAAGGCAGGGATACACATGATGAACAGATCTAAAGCTAATAAAAAGCTAATGAACTTTGAATAACTTCAAGACAAAGCAAGCCTGAAAGAGACCCAACCACTAGTGTTCAACTATCGGGACTCCAAACAGGCTAACAAACAAGTAAGCCAATCAAAAGCGAAATAGCTAAGGAAGGGGTTACAGAGAAAAAATATACACTCCCTATCTCTGGCTCTCATGCATGCCTCCTTCTCTCTCTGCTCATTTGTTAATCTGCTCTATTTTTCTTCCTCTCTCTTTCCTCTTATCTTCAGTAGTATTCCTTTTTTTTCTCTCGTATCCTTTTTTATTCTGCTTAGCAATCCCCTGTTAATTACATCATGACGCAATAAGGTGTATATGTCCATGCCTTTTTCGTACAATGACTACCGTCATAAAATCTCTTTCAAAGTAGACATGGATATAACATATTCGTTTTATTGTACACCTTTTATCTTTTACAATGGGAATAATTTATCACAGTGAAAAAATCGATAATATGTTAGTCAAGCAAAGTTATAATTATGACATTCTTCTATGAGTGGAAGCATGGAGTTCACGTTGGAACGATAGTTTTCCGAAAAATATTTGACTACTTTTCACTATCGTACAAAATATCAATACATGAATACTTTTCTTAAAATATTATATTAATTATCTGACTTTCTCTTTCAGTTCAGTAACTCGGTCAGTAGGGAACGGGGTGTAAAACATTGGAATCATGATTTTGAATCTCGCTACGTCTAGTCATACTGATGAAACGTGTAGTGACGATGAAACACGTATCGTTCGACAAGGATAATATATATATATATATATATATATATATATATATATATATATATATAAAAAATAGGCATGTAAAAAATTATTCGATATATATTATTTTACTAACACTGAAAGAATCGACGTTAGTTCATAATTGAGTTTGCATATCTTCATTAACGACGAAACATGCATGTTAAAAGATTGCGTCGTTCTTGGATTTATGTAATTTTTCGAAAAACAAAATCAAATGTAATACTTCTAATAAGCCCTTAATTGTAATTAGCTGCACAAGCTACTAATATATATTTGCTATTTAAGTGTTTTGCTATAAAAATGACACAATACTGGTCAACTCTGATGATTGAATATTATTCCTAAATTAATAAGATTGAGGTAAAAGAGATAAATACATTAATCTTGCATTGATAAATGCTTTAATTTTCAATTTTATAATACTGACCCACAAATGCTTTGAAATAAACGACCTATTTTCTTAAACTTCGAGCATGCCAATGCTTTCTCCGTTCTACAACCAGAATTTGAATTCATAACCGCCAACAACCTGTCTGTGGATAACACCCATTATGTAAAAAAGTTTGTTTATTCATATTTTGTTATACAAAATGGCAAAATACTGGACAACTCTGATGATAGAGTAGTATTCCTAAATTAATAAGATTAAAGTAAAAAAAATAATTAATTAATGTCGCATTAACGAAGTGTTCTATTTTCAATTTTATAATATACGTATATACATACTAAGAATATAGGTGGTTATCTGAATGTAATAAGATACACTTATCTAGTAATATTAAATACAAAACGAAAATGCATAACGTTTTAAGTTCGTTATATTTCTATTAGCACTAGACAATTTCTAAAAGGTTCGTCCATTTTCTGTCGGTATATAGTGAAACAAGCGGTGCGTTATCCTCATCCGAATGTCTACTGTCTTCTCCATACTTGTCGAAAACAAGACGAAATGCAATAAACTATTTGGCAACGCTGACATAAGTGGTGATGAGTCATTTGAATGTCAAATGTTCTATATTTTCAGTTAGAAGAAAGGGGGGTTGATGATGACGCTTTAATATGACGTAATCTGGGCTGAACTGAAGCAGCCTCGTTCTCTAATTCCGGTTTGTCTCGAAACGAACCAGCTGTGTACGTATATGCGTACAAATCCAGCCTTCTTAACCTTTTTGTCTGAAAGCAAGTGCAGTATTTCTTTTTATACTAGAATTAAGATATTTTGTCTCCGGTCTAAAATCTTTTTTTTCTCGGCCTTTTTGCCAATATCAAAGTGTAGTATTTGTTCTGATAGATACTACACCCTATAGACCGGTACCGTCTTGTTCTTCGGGACTTTATTCCGCAGGTCTGTGTGTTTGTCCTGCACAGTTCGGCGAAGTCCACCCTCCCAGACTTTACCTTCTCACCTTTTGAGAAGGGGTTAGTGTATTGCTATCGCCTGAATGCCGATGGGCGTTGGCTTTAAATGTTACAAAGACTCCCGACCTCCATCTTTTCCCCTTCCGCAACAGGCGTTATATCTAACGTGTGGTGCATTCCGAGGGATGTAATTTTCATTTAATATAGACATAAATATTTCCAAGGAATGCCCCAGCCTAAATAAATGTTCGGCTTTTTGGCTTATATAAAGTGTAGTATCTGTTCCGATGGATGTTACTATTGTCATGTTAAGTTCTAAGAGGTCCATTCCATCTTCATTTTGAGAAAGAAGTAGGTTTACTGCAAATCGCCTTAGGTGCCCCTACTGGAGAATGCCGACGGGGTAGCTCATGCATTTTTGTAGGCAAGAGTGCTCTAATCCTACTGCGCTGGCTAACCACACCTGCCCGTGTTTCTAGTCTCCTGGTGAGGAGGTGTATAAAAATGCTTTGACCTTGTGTCTAAGCACTTTGAGGTAAATAACACGGCCAGTAGCGGACAATTATTTCTAGACTGATGCAATTATTATTTTTTTCCCCAATCCAGAGTGCCCTTTTTTAGATAGCTATCATGCAACTAAATATAAATCTTCATGCTATACAGTTGCTAAAATAAAATAAAGATGTCGCTCACGAAAGAAAAAAAGAAGCTAGAAATAACGACAATCAAGCATAACATTTAATGCAAAATCGTGCTTTCTACTACTGGGTCACTCCTCAGCCTACGGAGGTTATCTACTAAAACAATATGTATCCATAAAAACATGAGAAAATAAAAATAGGTAATTATAAATATTCATTTTACAAAGTTTTCGGATGACGAGAAAAACAATAACACAAACTCACGCCAAGAAGAATAGAGAATTGTTAGAAAAAAAAACATCGCCCACGTTATCTAGGCTGAAATAGAAAATAATTGGTAGTTTTCGATTCAAACACACAATTATCAAATCGAGAAACACTTTTCTTCTCATTTATCTTCTTCGCAAGCAGAGGACATTTTAAAATAAGTTTTCTTTACTTTTTCTTTCTCATAGAATTGACGGAGACTTTAAGCGTTAAGTTCGCGATTCCAATCCCAAGTTGAAGAATGGCTGTAAATTCAAAAGTGAGATTTTTAAAATTTACTGCGAACGTAAAGTGAGAAATAGACAATTAATTGTCTCCGTTACAAGCCCCAGGTAAGAAGCTCCTTCGAGACTGCGCAGCTTTTCCACATTTCCAACCTCATTAATAAGTAATTTTCCAACCCGTTAACGTATACCTCCCTCCAGTGTAAGTGTGATTTAGGGTCGAGTGACTAGACAAATAAATCCCCGGCGGCTAACCAACTGCAAAACAGGTTTATGGGTTAATGCTAAACTCTGAATACGTATATATCGATATATATATATATATATATATATATATATATATATATATATATATATATCTCCGTATATCTGTCTATTAGTATTATGCATTTCCCCCTTCTATCTCTACACTCTATTACACTCACACACACACAAATATATATATATATCTATATATACATATATATATATATATATATATATTATATATATATATATCATATATATGTATATGTATATATATATATCATATGTATCATATATATGTATATATATATAGTATATGTTTATATATTATATGTATATATATATGTATATATAATATGTGTATGTATACATATATATATATAAATATGTATATATATATATATATATATATATATATATATTGGTGGGTGTGTGTATGTATATATATATAAATATATGTATAAATAATATGTATATACAGGGTGATTGGAAATAAACTTTCTATCATCAAGTGCGCGTAATTTATTTCTGAATTATATGTTTACAAGTAATACATATGATCAGAAAGGGTATAACATGGTATGTTATTCAAAATTAGGTATAGGTGCCAGCAATCGCAACCAGCTTCTAGAAACTTCATAACCTGATTTCGCAAATACCTTTTTTGGTCTATTTTTCTTATTTTACTAATAAGTCAATACTTATCGAAGCTAAAAATCTTCTCGAAGAGTATGTTCAACATTATTGGTAGAGTGACAGATGAATGGTGATGAGTACTATGGCAGCATTGAGATAGGCAGCCGACCTAGAAAACATCATTTTTCTCCATTGTCAAAAACATCGCTCGAGGAATGGTAAGACTAAAAAGAAAACATAACATTTAATTAATAACACTTGCCCTACCCATTCATTTCTTGTAATACTTATATTTCAGTAATAACTTACAAGTATAACGTCCAAGTATAGATGGTTACTTTCTAATCGCATTATATATATATATATATATATATATATATATATATATATATATATATATATATATATATATTCCATGATAAATGCTAATATACTCAAATCATATGCCTTTAATAGGGGTTAGATGAAAATTCATATACACTAAATGTACAAAAGCAAGGAAATTTCTAAATGTTTACACTTTTATTCTAATTAATTAAGTGTTTGACTATATATCAACCAAACCATTTCATAATCACATCACTACAGTATAAATCTCTATGCATGAGTTGATTAGATATGTGAGGTGCGCTGAAGAAAAATTCTTACCAGTAAAATACATAGCCCTGCTGTGCTCGCATACCCTTATTGAAAATAACAGTGTAAATATTTGGAAATTTCCTTGCTTTTGTACATTTAGTGTATATGAATTTTCATCTTAACCCAATTAAGGGCATACAATTTCAGTATATTGGCATTTATCATAGAATGTCACTACTTTTGTAAAAGCTATGCCTCAATACAATGTTCATTTATAAGGTTTTTTGGATTTTTCTGGAAAACTAAGGTATATGCAAAACTGAAATAAAAATGCCATGCAGTAGACGCTTGAACCTCTATCTCTGCCAACACTCAGCTTAATCCATCAAATAGTTGATGAGATTCAGGGTGGCACATACGTACGTACGTACGCACACACAGATAACATGCTTTCATGATTTAACTTTCTGGATCTCTGGGTTGTCTTTACTGATGATGCTGAAATTCTACACACTTATAGATCCTATCAAATAAATATGTTGTGCGAAGTTTTAACTTATTTTGTTTATTGTTTTTTGAGTTATGATTGATAAAAGAAATGAGATTTCCAGCATAGGCTTATCGTTGACTGTATTAAACGATAGAGCACTCTCGCGCCTCCCTTGATTTACATATATAATATCTATATACATATACATTATGTATATATATATATATATATATATATATATATATATATATATATATATATATATATATATATATATATATATATATATATATATATATATTCATATGTATATATACACACATATTATATGTATATAATATGTAGAATGCATCAAAAACTGTTTTTTGGGGGGTTTTCGTTTTTTTTTCTGCTCGAGCATTTTCATCTAGGAGCGACCAGACGATCTTTTGATTAGCTTCATAAACGAGACCTAATTGAAAGTGTCTGTATATTCCTTTTTTATTCAGCGTGAACCAATTGTCAAAAGTTACATTTAAATTTGTTTGAAATTCGGTAAGTAAAACTATTAATAAAGACTTGGTCATGTGAAGTTAAAATGCTATTGGTTATCTCTCTCGTTCTCTCTCTCTCTCTCTCTCTCTCTCTCTCTATATATATATATATATATATATATATATATATATATATATATATATATATATATATATATATACAGGGTGTTTCAAAAGTCTTGGGAACATTATAAATGCGTATATCTCATGAACTATTCCAGGTAGAAAAATGAAACTGGTGCCATTTTAAAGCTTGCTTAATCAAGTTTTTGGTCATACTAATGATTTTTGTGTTATCTTTCCAGGTGCAGTAATACCGTTCTCTAAACAAGACAAGGCATTTTGCGTCCTCCAATTTGCAAAGACTGAATCGTGGACATGTGGTCAGCGTGCATTTCGCAGAAAATTTAAAAAAGAAGCTCCTGAAAGGAAATCCATTGTCAGATGGCATGCTAAATTTGTGAAAGATGGGTGTTTGTGCCCAAGTAAGCGAACAGGTCGCCCTTCAACTTCAGAAGATGGAGTTGAGCAAGTTCGGACAGCCTTTCAGCGGAGCCCCCGTAAATCAGTGAGAAGAGCCAGCAGTGAACTTCAGCTTGCTCCAGCAACTGTCTGGCGTGTCTTAAGGAAACGACTGCAAATGGTACCTTACAAGCTCAAGTTGGTCCAAAAGTTGAAGGACACTGATAAGCCACTTCGCCGTGACTTTTGCATTGCAATGCAAGAGAAGTTGGAAGATAACGGCTTTGATGACCGGCATGTTTTTAGCGATGAGGCGACCTTCCATCTGAATGGCAAAGTTAACAAGCATAACACTCGCATATGGGGTACTGAGAATCCTCATGAACTTCTTGAGCACGAGCGAGATTTACCAAAAGTGAACGTGTTTTGTGCAATTTCCAAGAAAGGTGTATATGGACCGTTCTTCTTTGAAGAGGCAACTATCACTGGTGAATCCTATCTCAACATGCTGGAAGACTGGTTAATGGCTCAGTTGGAACAAGCAGAATCTGATGACTTCATTTTTCAACAAGATGGTGCACCACCACACTGGAGTCTTCGAGTAAGGCAGTTTCTTAACACAAGGCTGCCTGGTAGATGGATTGGGAGATCTGGGCGAGGTGATGACGTTCTCATGCTCTGGCCTCCTAGGTCTCCAGATCTTACCCCGTGTGACCTTTACCTTTGGGGCTTTGTCAAGCTTGTCTATGTGCCGCCCCTTCCAAGAGATATTGACGAACTAAAGGCTCGAGTAACGGCAGTTGTGGGAACCATTGACGTCAAGATGCTGGAACGCGTTTGGCAGGAAATGGACTATCGACTGGATGTCTGCCGTGTGACGAATGGTGTTCATATTGAGCAACTTTGAAGATTCCCCACAAAACTTGAAACTTTAACCTTTCTAACGGTACCAATTTCATTTTTCAACTCCTAATAGTTTTTGAGTTATTAAAAATCGTTATGTTCCCAAGACTTTTGAAACACCCTGTGTATATATATATATATATAGACAGACCGCTACGGTAGACGTGAGGCGCTACTGAGAAAAACGGTGAAAGTTTTTTGGGGCGTCAACCTCTTTGGGAGCTGCACAGCGAGATGCCTGTTTACATTAGTTTTAACTTTCTGCATGTCGATACCGTCAGGAAAAGGGAGCAGGCAAGGAGTCCCATAGTCTAGTTGCACAGGAAAATATGCTTTCTGAGTAGAAACTTCTTCAGGCAATGAATTGATTGGATTTTTCAGATTGTCGGGTTGTAAATTCTTGTCGTTAGGGTACCAGAAGAGCAAGCTCATCACAGAACAATATATTCAAGTACTTGAGAAACTGGCACAAGGAAGCAACCTTACGGCGATCGGACAGTGGCTGGAGCTTGATAGATAGTGAGGGATCTATCAAGATCGCGACTCTGTTTAGACTTGTCTAAGAGGGAGAGACTAGGGAATACTGTCCCAGCACAGATGTGACAACAATACTCCATGCATGTGCGGATTGTGGCTTTGTAGAGATACAGGATAATTTCAGGTGTAAGAAGTTTACTAGCACTTTCCTTGCAGCAACCCTGGCAATGACTTCAATGTATTTATTGCAATTCAAGTTAGGCCAAGGAGGTTGAACAATGGAGTCTCAGATAGGGTGTTATTTGCCATGGCCATCGGTGGTTGAAAAAGATTCTTGTAGTTATTGAAGGAAAGGAGCTTCGTCTTTGCGGCATTAAAAGTTACAGCCCATGTTTGCCCTCATTCCACTACAGACTATATGTAATTTTCTAAAGATTCCGCTATTGCCTTAGATATGGGCGCGTCGGTTTTGCCTACATGACGAGAGTAGAGCGTGGTGTCGTCAGCAAATATCTCAGTCTCAATAACATCATGGAGGGCATTTATGAAAATCAGGAACAGTAGAGATCCAAGGGTGAATCCCAGCATTTATGTCATGTTTCTTAGATGAACAGCCACCGAACATTATTGGATGTTTTTTGTGTTAGAAAGGATTTAATTATCTTAAATATTTGTCGAGTAATACGATATGAGTGCAGTTCTGGAAGAAGCTTTTCATGCAAGACCTTGTCAAAGGCCTTGGGTATATCGAGTGCTACCACCCTCGCTTAACATGCCTGGTCGAGTGTATGATATATGCGTTCATATATTACCGTTAGGATATCTGCAGTAGCTCGTGCTTTTCTAAATCCTTATTAATAATCAGAAAGAAGCCTAGTACCAACTAGGTGCCGGACAATCGGTTGATTGATTAATGATTCAAAGATTGTAGCAGAGATCGAGAGTAGCCAGATTGGGAGGTAGTTTAGAGGATCAGTCTATATCCATAATTGTTGAAGACTGGTACCACATAGGACATTTTCACACTATCAGGGAAACAAGATTCAGCAAGACATTTGCTGTATAGCTTGGAGAGGGCATGGGCCAGCTACGCAGAGTATTTTTTATTACTATTGCTGATATAAGATCAGACCCACAGGCTTTAGAGTTGTCATGGTTTGTTATGATGTCTATGACTTGAGATGGGATCATGACCAGGTTCTTAAGTGTGGCTCCAGTCCGCAATGCGCATTTAGTGAGGAGGTGATTTTCTGATTTCAAAGTAAAGTGTAAAGCGAAACGTAGGGCAAGTAGTTCAGCCTTATCACTTGCTGTGCAACCAGCATAGTTGTGATTTGATTGTTGTGTGTTGTTGATTGTCCATTGTTCATCACACTATTATAGATTTTCCATAAATCACGTGTAGGATTAGTCATCTGATTCTAACCTATGTTCTCTAGTCAATAGGAAAGTGTTCCGACCATAAACTCCTAGCCCGTGCATATGTTGGTCAAAGTCCTTATCGTAAGGTGGAAGGTAATCGGTCATGTCAAAGTGGTGAGAGGAGATTAAGAATTGATGGTTTGTTTTTATTAGTGCTAAAATATTCGGGGAGTTTGTCAGGAGAAAAGTACTTACGTCGTTATTGTTGGTTCCTGGATATTTGTGAATACGGGCCTCAAGGACGGAGTCGAAAATGTGTTCTGTTGGGTGCCTGGTTTTGGTTCTTTTTTGTAAATCCATATTTGTTTTGTTATAGAGTGAGGAGTGCACAGTTGGTGCATGTTTGGCGCCAAAAACCGCACACAACTAGTCCATTCATCGTGACTTTGTCCATGGGGGTTGTGGCCCCGGGAAAGCCCACCGGGGATAACTGTAAGACCACTTTCCATGCGCGACATGGCACCACCGTTATCCACAATATTATAATACTATTGATGGAGCAGCCGTTCTTTACGCTACCTATATATATATATTATATATATATATATATATATATATATATATATATATATATATATATATATATATATATATATATTGCCTCTGTAAATAGCTTTAACGCTTTATTTGCTTACTACTCATGTTCTCTACTTATCGATATGTTTCGTGCTGTGGGCTTAAAGGGCAGAACAGAAATAAGACAACAAAGAGTATTTAACTAGAACCTGTATTTTAAGAAATTACATAAGTAATGGGTTGATTCGTTAGTAGCGAGTCAACTGAACTCGATACATGCACGTTATTTATTCACATATTGCTGACACTTAAAACTGACATTTTCTACAAAATACAATGAAATGCATGTCTGTTTTCATGTTTGTTTCCTATATCCCCAGAAATAAATACTGTGTTAATTATAACTATAGCTTTAGTTTCGAAAACACGACGCTCTCTGACCGTGGATACGTCGTAGTTTCACAGCTACCCAGCTAACAGGTGGCTGGTAAAATACAAATTTAGTAAGTGTCAACATACGTATACGTTTTTGTTTCGTCTCCATCTAAGTGTGTCAAGAACGAATGTGTGATTAGCAATGAACCATCATTCTATTTTGAGGACGTAAACGTTGCTTGTTTGCATGTGAAATGTCTACCTGTTTTCGTTTTCTGTGCCAAACCTTCCCCATATTGGCCTTGCAGCTCTTGGTGTCGAGGATAAAAATCTTACAGCTATAATAAATTGTTCTGGCTTAGGAGGAGCACTTCCCACGATGAATCATACTTTAAAAGTATCTTGTAATTAGACTCCTTGTTTCATCATCGACCAGATGAAATAACCACATATCTTTGTTTAAATTATTTGGTGAATATTTCCTTGCCAATGATGACACATTCATTTACTAGTTTGCATAAATTAATCGCATCTTTTATACGTCAATGATGTATTTTAGTATTGAGTTAAGACAAAGACTACTCGTGAGTAAGGGTTTATAAGATTGAATGATTTTAAATTAAAAGATTACGCTTATTATGAGATTATTGAAAATGATGAAGGAAAATCCTTCAATGTTATTACTTATAGGGAGCGATATGGCAAGCATTTTTATTGTCTTTTAAGATGACTATGTTGTAATTCTCAGGAAAGCAGTCTTGTTGCAAGCTGTTCTACAGGCGGGAATAAACTGTGTTCATCGAAATCTTACCTCGCGCTTTGGACACGGAGGTAGAATGCAACATTTTTGTTTCGCTGTAGTAGAAAAAACAAGTCCTTGATGTGAATGTGTTACAATGAAAGATAAGGGGTTGTACTTGAAGCGAGCACAATTACAACAGTGTGTAATAGTATCACGTGTGATTTAAAACATATCACAGGTTTAATAAAATCTGAACACGCAAAAGTTAGATGACGTCCAATATTGCCTGCTGATAAATCTTTAATGGTGGTCATAACTTGTTCGTAATTCATCCTAAACTTGGTGTCTCATTAGAATCATCACACGTATCGTTATCATCGTATTTAGGTTAACGTCTTTTTTACATGGTAGTCTGTGTTGGAGGGTTTTTAGAATTTGCTTGCATTGTATTCACAGCGATTTCTTCATACTTTCACAAACTTAATTAAATAAATACTTAAGCTATAAACACGGAATGTAGTGTTACATAAGTAAGCATTAACAACCGAAGACATAATACACGGTCAGTCGATACATGATTAAGGGCATTCATTTTGGAAATAAGATCATATTTGACACAATAATTGGGCATACACTAAATTATACTTGTTAGACATTATTGTTTAGAATATATATTTGTTTAGTAGTTTAGATAATTAAGTATCTATCTAGTAAGTTATATTTATGTGAGTAAAGCTTTCGAGCTACTTGTGACATATTCTATTGCAATTTCACAGTTCTTTCTAAATAATTATATATAATAGTTACTCCTATTGAGATAATACATTTCTGTAAGGTAAAAGTAATATTAAACAATTGACCATTTATTCTTCTGTAAATATAATTACCAGTTTAATGTAAATATTATGTGAATAAATAAAAAAGATGTACCTACCTTATTTATTTATTTAAAATGCAGAAATCGTATTCTTAAAAATATAACATCTGTTTTCTTGCCTGAAAAATAATTGTCAGCTTAATATTTTTCAAATCAATAAAACTAATGTCACTATTTTTAAATTACTATATTTAAAATCAGTACAGTTTTAATCGACAGAACGACATACTTTTATTTTGGTACAAATAATTTAAAAATAAGTAAAAATCAAGTGTTTTTACTTTAGCGACATAAGATGCAACCCCTACCTTTGCTAATCAGACGATCTCATTTTTGCAAAATGCGTATGGCATGTAAATACATAGATTGACTTTGTTAATTAGTAAATAGAATTAGATAGATTTTTAAGCCTATTTAACATTAAATCCATATACGATGCTATTCTTTTGTGACTATCCTTATGTTTATAAGGTTCTAGGTAAATAAATAGATAAGTTCAATGGAAGATTATATATATATATATATATATAATATATATAAATAAATATTTATTAAATATCTTAATATATACAATATAAATGTATTGTCTTATCTGAGCTAAAATGTTATGAAACTTATTACAAACGTATCATCAAGGATACTGCAGTTGAATTTCAAAATCAGATGCATACTATTGTATTTATTTTTATTACACAGCTCTACATAGAACGGATATTCAGTTGCATATGCTATATTGATCGGCTTGATTATATATTTTGGAAAGGTGTCTCTGTCTCGCTATCTATTGCTATATATATATATATATATATATATATATATATATATATATATATAGTGAGAGAGATGAAGCGAGAATAAGAAATCACTATTGAGACCCACGACAAATCGAGATGCCTATTAGAGTTTAGCTTTCGCATTACCGGGGCAAACACATACACACCCACGTCTATAAACAACCGCTTGCAGTGATATTTTAATCAACTACGGATAAGTAATCCGCACAAAAGCAAAATAGGATATTCTATGAATGACACAGATCGCATCTGTATAGACACTATTACATCTGTTAGACACTTGGAGCAAGTACTTAAGCGGAACGGTTACGTTACACACGCTAAACATTGCCTCAGTATATTTTAAAAACAACCACAATACACTCTCTCATACACATGCTTCCTAACATTGTTACATTTTAACGATAGAATTGCATCGGCCACCCGCAAAGCTATCCGCAGATAGCATGTATACATCCAACTTACACACTCTGGACCAACGTTAAGGAAACACTTATCTAAACCTAAAACACACCAACACCCAACCCTAAAACACACCAACACCCAACCCTTGCACTCTAATACATGTCCTCATCAAAAAGACAAGTTCATGCAACCTCATATATGTAGTATACTAAATACGATGTGCGATATGCAATGAGTTCTACATCGGAAGTACAGTTAGGCCACGGCATGTACACACAAAAAAACACATAACAACAAAAGTTATTCCATTACAAAAACTTATATAACGAAATTGTAACATTATTAAAGACATTAATAAAAATACTCGCTACTGAAATGGATTAAGGCAAAGCAATAACTATTGATAAAAAATTCAACTTTCAATTAAACATCAGAATTGTTCTCAGTTGTACCGTTTTTGGTAAAATCACATACGACAGAGACAATAAACACGTATAAGATGACTCATGAAGTACAAACAGTATTAAATAAATCTACTAATATATATATATATGGTAAAATGAAAAAGGAAAACCAAAAACTGGATGTTTTTTATGTGTACATCAACGTTTCGTCTTTATTTATAGGACTTCATCAGGAGGATGATATAGGGAAAATATATCATGCAAGCACAGATACATGTAGGGTAGACATGTTGGGAAGAAAAATAAAATAAAATGAAAAATAATGTGTGTGTGTGTGTGCATATGTCATTAAATATCAGTGGGCATGGGTTTGGTGCAAATGTATACACCCAATTGTATCCTACGTTCGTTCAGACCACCAGAATGCAGTACTGACGCTCGGCTATGTAAGATAACTAAACACAAAAACAAAAACATTAAATAACAACGTGCCAACAAATATTGAGAACAGGAAATAAGACAAACAAATAGCTACTGTAAGTAATTAAAACAATTCGTATTGTTTCTTTCTCAAGAGGAATACCTCTATATGACTTCCACTTGCCTACTTACAACGTGTTATTACCCTTATATATGTCCAACACACTTTGTGTAAAATGTGCATGAGCATAATAAATAATTAAATCAAATAATAGAATTGCATTTAATTAAAAATCACGTAATAATAATATAGGTATTACTGGTAACATATTATAGCAATCATGTTATAATATCAAACACTAAATACATGCTATCACTTAAATAATAAGTTATTTATTTTTTTTAATATGAAATTTGAGAGTTTAGCTTGTTTAAAATTAAAAGGAATGATCATGTTACCATACATGAGAGAACAGTGCATTTAGTTAATATCTATATATTGTGAGCGAATAAGCACACACGAACACACTTACACACACACACACACACACACACACACACACACACACACATATATATATATATATATATATATATATATATATATATATATATATACATACTTTGAGGGAGATTTGTAAATATAATATAGTGTTATTTAAACCTTTCCGAATAGCCACAAGTTGCAAAGTATAAATTTAAAAATAGAGTAGGGTAATTTTGACAGATGTGCACGTATTCGACCTTTATAAAATTTTAATTCGATTAATTAACATCGGGTCGTTGGTTTCAGATCGATAAAGTTGTAAATCATGAAGAAAAAAGTCTGGTTCAAATTGATGTTGCAAAATAAAAAAAAAACATCTTTTAAAAATATTTAGTAACAAATTACTATTAATTGATTTTGTAAGTGAAACTATACCTTATCTCAATTAATTAAATCTAAGAAAAACGTTTCTGACTCGAAATAAAAAATGACATGAAATAAAATAATCAAATATCTGTATTTTTTTATTCCTATTAAATGTGTGTATCAAATTACACTGCTGATTTGATACGTATATTCTCCGATCATATTTTGAGAAAAACATTTGAACATATATTTAGAAACTGCTATAATAGCTAGGGCAACGTCAATTAAAAGAATTAAACCAACATTCAAATGTGGTTTAAGGCTGATCTTTTTTTGAGTCAAGCAATGTTAGCGTATATGTGGGCGTAGACCTTCTTTTAAAAGCATGGTGGTTACATTTGAAAATTATATGTAGAATCAAATACCTGCGCATCCATCGGATGGTTCACCACACATATGGATCTCTATAACATATGCACCCTGAAAAGTCATACTTTTCCGAACCTTAGGTTAAGGCTGTAGTAAGATTGTGATGTTAGAGCTACATGTCTAACATGTCTGTAGTTAAAATCTGAAAAGACTCAACATCACAATTCGCCGCTTCTGCGTTTTTCGATGGAAAGGAAGACCATATGCCAAGAAATAGACCTCATATGTACCACGTGAGGATAACAAAATTGCTTGCACACACGCCCAACTGCCATTCTATTTTGTATTCTGGACCAATACTTTCCTGACTTCGTTTACTACCGCTGTACCTTTATGCTCTGTGGGCCCGTTGTAAGGACATGCGGTTTTGCAGGGGACGGATAGCTGCAGCCAACGCGGACTTTGTGCAGATCCAACAATCAGTATTTATGATCTTCATGACATCTTCATAGAAGACGATTTTCCCTAACAAGAAAATACAACAACAACAACAACAACAACAACAACCGCACCATCAATCGAATTTGTATGTCAAGTTCGTTCTCTCAAGTATGTAGTTCGTTTTTGGAATATATTGACAGTTATTTAATAAAAAAACACATGATGACATTCCCTGTTTAAAATAAGTATCGTTTTTATTACATTTTCAGTTGCTTTCAGGAATATGGAACATAGAGTAGGAAGATAGTGGATATTCCGTCATTGCATTTCTGGTGAAGAAACAGTTTTACCTTATTGTCACATATTCAAAATCGACATCGCATATTTTTTTTCATATTTTTCATTCTCGTGCACAATATATTTCCTTTCGCACAATGCTCTTTACTTCGCTTAGATAATAATAAGCACTATCAATATATACCATATTCCTTTCCGTCCTCTTTTTCACATATATAATCTAATATATTGTAGTATCACCGAATTTTGTAAACATAATTCTGTAGTACAGAGAATTGTCAGACACGAGTTATCGGCCGTTAGTAAATGGGCTGGGTCGCTCCTATCAGTGACTATAAAAAAGCTGCACACAAATATGCTCCCTTCTTCCTGTTACGTTGGCAGCCACACCCTTCTGCCCGTCACAGTCTGACGGCGGCTGTCACGAATACATCACACACCATTTGCGCAAACACACCCAATCACACTATGCTGGTACGTAAACACTTTCTATACTCACACGTGCGCACTCACATACGTACACCTCTTTTTACTCTGACTTTGTTGAACATAATTTCGTGAACTCAATTTACATGACAAATATCATTTACAAACTTGCTCATACACATTCTCTATGGACACTTTGCCTCTATGAGTGCTAACACACAATCACACTATTATGTTGCGTAATACTTTTCTCTACGTACATACTACGCACATGAATTCACTTACACTCTTTTTGTACACGGTTTTATGCACACATCTTCGTAACAAAAACAGTCAGGTTCGTAATTAATAATTGTTTGGTGATGCTATACTATCCATGTGTTGTTACTTTGTTTTCATCGACATACTCGTATATTGAACAGAAACCGGCGCTGCCCAAGGGCCGATCATAAATATATTGGGGGGGATGCTGACCAAGCGTCGACCACATGATTGTGACTCTGAAAATATATTCTTAATTATATATTTACGAGAAATCTATGCATTTTACTAGACTTCTAATTACAGTCTTGAGTACACTCATTATTTTCCGAGAAATGTGTACCTTGATATTTGTGGAACAAGGTTATAACCCGTTTTTCAACTCAGATGTTTTACAAGTAATGGAATGTATACTAAATATGTTGTCTTTTTTGTGTGAACATGCATTTATGAGCCGAAACGTTGCGTTTTGAACACAATCATTTAACACCCTGTAATGGCCTTCTTCAATAAATTAACCCCTTCTCTATCTGTTTATTCGTTGTAGACTAAAAAAATAATGCATTAATTGTGAGTAATTGCGTATATATATATATATATATATATATATATATATATATATATATATATATATATATATATTCTCCTTATAATAGTATATTTTCCAGTAGAAACATTAATTCATCTATTCATATTGATAAATACATATTTTTATAATTTCAAAGTATTTATTAATATGATTTGATATATAGTATTATTTTCTGATGAAAATAACATTTTTAGAAATGATTCCCTCCTGCCATATGCAAGGGTCAAGTAAATAATTTAAATAATTTAGTCAACACACACAAGGCAGCTATTTCTGACTATCTTATATATTGCGCCGACTGTGCGTCTGATTACACTAGTGACTGTTTCCCTGTCATAAGTAGATCATATACTTTATTCCATCTTACAGTACTGGAAACCATCTATATAAAGTCATTTAATCCATCCCCACATACAAAAAAGAAGTGACTTCTATGACTTAATGAGATCAACTTGTGCCCCCCCGCTTTATTTTTGTGTTTGTTTTATTTCGCCTCAAATTTGCATTGGTCTTCATTTTACTCGATATATTAAGTTTTGCTTGTCCTGCGTGATTTTTACTTATAGCGTATATAGTCTGTGAGTAGTCAAAAGCCGACTTAGTAGATACATGTCAGCATAAGTTTTCTCGTGTAAACACATTTCAATATCATTGCCCTCCAAATGTCACAAACATCTATATGTTTGGCCATAATTAAATTATTTACTACTAAATTATATATATATATATATATATATATATATATATATATATATATATATATATATATATATATATATACATACATACATATATATATATATATATATATATATATATATATATATATATATATATATATATAACGTTGAGAGATTTACCTTTTTTTTCCTCTCTCAATCGTTTCTTCCAACTGAAATAAGTTTTTCCCCTCATATCTCATTCGACTATTAGTTTTTAATTTACCATTCTGACGTTTCCTCTCAGAGGGTAAGACGATAAGGCCTTAAGGTAATTTTAACAATTTTCCTTTTCTTTCCACTCGTCTGTTTCATTGATTAAAATAATGCTTCCTCTAAAATTGATCCTACGATTCTGTTGTACACGAAATTTACTTATATATATATATATATATATATATATATATATATATATATATATTTACACACATATGTATGTATACATATACGTGAGAAGATATATACATATCGATATATCGATTTATATATATATATATATATATATATACAAAATGCATACATACCTATATGCATACATATGTGTGTACTTATATATAAATAATCTTTAATATATACATGTATATGTATATATGTATATATAAATGTATCTATATACATACATGCATCTGTATGCATATATATATATATATATATATATATATATATATATATATATATAATAAACACACATATATGTATATATATATTTGAATAGATTTTTTGTGGTACAACATTTTATTATACATTTAAATACAATAAGTGGAGCCATCTTGAATAAAGGGCAATATCACAAGTAAAAAGTTAGAAGAGAAAAAAAATACTAATACCTCAAGTACTGAAGTAAGGCTTCAAAAACGTTTTCTTCAGTTACATAAAAATTGATTTATTAATAAGGATACCTATGACAGGATTCGTCCAGTGGGTTCTCAACGCCCTAGAATGTATGGGCTGCCTAAGATACACAGGGATGGAGTTCCATTAAGACCTATTCTATCATTGGTTCTGCTCAGCATGAGCTAGCGAAGTGGCTTGCTGATATCCTCGATCCTGTCATGCAGAAGTTTTCAGTAAATTGTATTGCGGATTCTTTCCGTTTCGCTGCTTTAATGCGTGACTTGGATTGTGATTCGCGTACAAACTGTCTCTGCTTTTTTGATGTCACCAGCCTATTCACCAATGTACCCCTCGATGAAACCATACAAATATGTGCTGACATGTTGTATCGTAGCACATTACCCCCTCCCACCTTCCCTAAAAAAATATTTCTAGAACTTATGGGACTGACCACTAAGTCGGGCAGTTTCAGTTTCAATGATATTATGTATCAACAAATTGATGGGGTGGCCATGGGTAGTCCTTTGGGTGCTATCCTAGCGAATATTTTCCTAGGTTTTCAGGAACCATTACTATTTTCTCAGGTGTCCAGGCCTTTTCGCTATTGGCGTTTCGTGGACGATAACTTTGCCATGTTTGGGTCCCGTGACGAGGCCAATCTATTTTTCCTGAAATGCAATACTCTACACCTAACAATGCGTTTCACTATGGAGGAAGAGCAGATCAATTCCTTGCCATTTTTGGACGTATCAGTGGAAGGGACGGGGGACAAATTTACCACAACTATATACAGGAAACCGACGTTTACGGGCCTGTATATTAGTTGGGATTCTTTTGTCCCCATGAGCAGGAAGATCAGTTTAGTAAATAATCTTATTCACCGTGCACTGATGATCTGCACTTCTGGAAAACTTGCGGTTGAACTGAAAAAAGTGGACAGAAATTCTTGCTAATAATGGATTCCCGGAGGGACTAATTTCTAGGTGCATACGTACAAAGCTTGCGAAATTTAAAGGTGACAGTTTCATTTGTCCACCCAAATGTCCGGTTTATCTCAAATTGCGTTACATTGGTTCCACTAGTAAAGGATTTTCGGATAAAATCACTTCAGCTGTTTCACGGTGCTATTTCTCAGTACAGCCTCGAGTGGTGTTCCACACAAGGACTGCTTTCCCAGCTTTCAAGAAGGACGTACTACCGACACTACAAAAAAGCCACATAGTAAACCATTTAAATGTCAGTGTGAAGCTGACTATGTCGGTCACACAGTACAACGATTGGGAGTGCGACTGGCCCAACACACCCCGACTTGTTTTCGTAATTCACGCACTCTGAGGAGAAATGCATTGACGGACGTAGCCGGATCTTTGCACCGAAGATCCGGACGTCTACAAAGTACATTTGAACGCTCACAGGTCCATGAGTCATCTATTGGACAGCACCTATACGATAACAAAAAATGTGGCGAGAACTATACTGATGATGTGTTTCGTATCATGCACAAGGCCCGTTCTAAACACAATCTGAAGGTTCTGGAGGCCGTGAGCGTTACAAGACGAAAACCCTTACTCTGCAGGCAAAGGGAGTTGTCTCATCAATTAGATGTATTTAGCGACCTCTAATAAAAAAAAAGTTTTAAATAAAAATTATTTAAAAAAGACTTTGCCTGCAGTATGTCGATCATCATTTTTTTTTCCATTTTGCGTGACTGTTTCTAAGGTGTTGGCGATAGTTCATTCCTTTCCTGTGATTTGTGCCCTTTTTTCTCTTTTTTTTGTTGTGTTTTTTTTTCTTTTGCTCTCCATGGGTCTTTATAACTTTTTTTTCTCTCTTTCCCCTTGTGAAAAACATCTTTTTTTTTTATTACTTTAAAACGATATTCCACCGACGTTCTCCGCTTGAAAATGTGTCGGACGAAAGGTACCTTGGGTTGTTTTTTTTTTCCACTTTTATTCGTAACGAAACTTCTTAATTGTTTTATTCGATAATTATACATGAACAATTTTTTTTTCTCTTCTTACTTTTTACTTGTGATATTGCCCTTTATTAAAGATGGCTCCACTTATGTTATTTAAATGTATAATATATATATATATATATATATATATATATATATATATATATATATATATATATATATATATATATATATATATGTATATATATATATATATAGGTGTGTGTATGATCAGATAAATGGTAATGCATGTATATATAAATATATGTACCTATATATATATATATATATATATATATATATATATATATATATATATATAAATAAACTGAAGTATTATAACACGAAATTACATAATCATCGATGCAATAATTTATTTCAACATTGTGTTTTTTTCAGGCATCCGATCCAGACGATTACATTTTTGAAACTGAAAAAAGAATTAAATTTACACTCGTCAATTCATATATAATTGGAGAGAGAGGGGGTAACAACCCATCCAATTCACATCTACTGAGAGGGGGGAAATTTAAGCATATCTAATCTTTAAGTCTAACTTGGGAGGGGGAATTGCATAGTTTACTACATACACTTAAAGGCAGGCCGCATGTATAATTATAAATTGTAAAATTGGGCATAAATGGTGCTGGATGAGTAGGGTGTGTTCTTGTTTTTCAAAAAAATCGGGTCGTGTCAAAAAATAACAGTAGTAACCCTCATATCATTGTTTGATGACACCTACTGTCTCGCGATACATGTATATAGTGAGTGGAAGAGGGGGAAACTAAAAAAAGAAAATATAGGGGATCTGAACGCCTGAAACAATTTCACTTACAAACATACACAGGAATGCATAAACACGTACAATCATATGTACATACACACCCACATACCCACCCACATACACACACACACACACACATATATATATATATATATATATATATATATATATATGTCAAACACACACATAGTTTGATCGACCGACCACTTTTTCAAACTCGATCAGCTTACCTCAAGAAAATACTGAATTATCAAACCAGTTGGAAAAGTTTAAAAAGGCTGAAGAATCAAAACAGAAAGAGAGAAAGATGGAAAGATATATAAAAAAAAAGAATCACAGACACGGCCAAATTTCAACGACTGCACGCGTGTCAAAAACCTTTAGTTAGTCTCAAGGCGGGAAAAACGAAATTTTTTTGAATTGTGATCTCAGATTTAACTATATATATATATATATATATATATATATATATATATATATATATATATATATATATATATATATATATATATACAAGCATATATATATATATATATATATATATATATATATATGTATATATATGTGGATTCACATATCTGAAGAGAGCTCCTTACGCTCGAAACGCGTCATAAAATTATTAAATTATAAACTGAATAAATAAAAAAATAATAAATAAAGTTTTTTTTACAAATGTTGGAAGCCTTACTTACACACACCCACCCACCCACACCCACCCACACACACATACATATATATATATATATATATATATATATATATATATATATATATATATATATATATGAGTATATGAAAGAATAAAAATAATCCGACGGTATGAAATTAA
Source organism: Sepiola atlantica (assembly GCA_963556195.1). Classification (NCBI taxonomy): domain Eukaryota; kingdom Metazoa; phylum Mollusca; class Cephalopoda; order Sepiida; family Sepiolidae; genus Sepiola; species Sepiola atlantica. The sequence continues at coordinate 158,357,226 of OY744521.1, read as the reverse complement.
AAATGGTCTTTTGTCATGTTTGTATTCTTCGTCCGCTCTTGACAAAGCCCACGTGAAATTTGGGCGAAACGTTGAGCGAAAAGGTCTTCCGCTTTTCCATTTTTAATTTCATATATATATATATATATATATATATATATATATATATATATATATATATGAAGTTAACCTTACGAATCGCCTTGCGGGTGTCGTCTGTCCATGAATTTGAAATGCATTTTTTATGTTTTGTTTTTATATATGATATTCTATTTTAAAACGGTGATATTTATGTATTCATCATATTTTTTGCCACCGGGCTGTCTAAAATGTTATCTAAAATTGCCCTACTTTCAAATGTTAAATTATGGCTTCCGAAACCCATCGGATTCCTTCGATAGTCAAAATTCAGATAATCATTTCATGTTATTCTTTTGATTTTGGCTGATATAAAACGCCAATATTTGTTTATGGGTGTACTAGTAGCGATGAACGAGTGTCAAATATGCTGAAACTAAATAATTATTTCAATGACTTATATATTAAGCGGCCACTTCTGAGAGTTAAGAAATTTGTAGAAACCTAAATAAAATGAGTGAAATATCGATTAAGTAGAGAGTGCAAAACATACTTTCTTATCTCAGAATAGGTTCCCCGTGGTAAGTAATTAATGCATCGGTTATTTTTAAGCGTTTCAATTTTAGTTTAAAATTTAGGAACAATGTGCGTCCTTTAAGTGTTTATTCACAGAATAGTTTTATTCACAGAATGGGTTTATTCTGATCTTAAGTGAGTATTGATTTACTCCTCCCCAGGAGTTAGGCACAAGGCAAGTTTTTATCTTTCTCCCACAAGTAAGATGTGACCCAAGGTCGGGTCGGGAAAGTGGGGTTTAAAAATTGCCTGGGCAGACCCGTCGTCATTCCTCGGTAGAGGCGCCTCAGGCAGTAAGCAATAAACTTACTCCTCCCCAAAGAGGGGAGGCAAAGCCTGAGAAGGTGGACCTCCCAGAACTGCACTGGACAGACCCATTGACGGGCAAGACTACATCACAATGGGGTGCAGTATCCATCGGAACAGATACTACAATTTGATCTTAGCCAAAAGGCCAATTAGTGAGTAGACCCGTTACAGTCTCGGATATTGTTAAAGTAAAATATGTCTATGGTATTAAATAACACTTTTTTTGTGTGTATATATATATATATATATATATATATATATATATATATATATATATATATATATATATATATATATATATATAAAATGATTAAAAATCAGAACATTCCAATTGTTCAAAGAATTAGAACCACAAGTCTTGTATAGCGTACGGTCGTTTCCAAAACATTCTGGAAATACTTTAATTTTATTTTTTTTTATTTTTCAATTTAAAACATTTTTTTACAAAGCCACTCTAGAACGGCACTTCATCAGCGCCTTTAGCAGGACATCTTACAGAAAATTAAAGGAAGCAAATAACAAGTTCGTTCCTAGAGGAACATCCATTGACAGGAGGGAAAAATATTAGAAAAAGAAATAATTTACAAATATAAAATAAGAATATAGATAATAATAATGATAAAGAGACATTATAAACATTATCAACATTATAAAGATAAAATTAAAATAAAAATAAAAATAAAATAAAAGGAACATAAAAATAAAAATAAAATAAGGGATAAAATAAAGTAAAATATAATGTAAAATAAAAAATAATAATAGAATATATAAAGAGAAACAAAGGATAAGAGATACAATAAAAGTAAATTACACAATAAAAAAGAAAGAAAAAACTATAAAAATAATATAAAAATAATAGAATTTGAAATAAATAAGAAACAAAAATATATAAAAAAATAAAATAAAAAATAAAATAAAAGGAAGTATAGTAGGGTAAAATAAAATAAAGGAAAAATTATGAAACAATAAATAATGAAAAAAATAATTAAAAAAATAATAAAATAATAATAATAAAAAATGAAAATAAAAAATAAACATAAAAATAAAAATATATAAAAAAAATATATAAAAAAATAAAGTAAAATATAAAAAAATTAAAAAAATTAAAGAAATTAAGTAAATAAAAATAAAAATAAAAAAATTGAAAAAAATAAAAAAAATAAAAAATAAATACATAAAAGTAAAATATTAAAAATATTAAAAATATAATAAGAAATATCAAGTAAGGTTAAGTATAATAATAGAAATATAGGAAAATAATATATATATGTGTATATATATATATATATATATATATATATATATATATATATATATATATATATATAAAAAATATAGATTTAAAAAATTTAATAAATTAATAAACTTATAAATAAGCTAATAAAATTAAAAATAATATAAAATAAAATAGTTAACTAATAATTTTGAATTTATGCAAGATTAGAAATAATGAAGGTATAATTAAATATTAAAAAATGGAGATAATGATAAATAACAGAGTTACTAATAAGGAAATGATAATAGCATTTAGAAATACACAAAGAGGATATGGGATAAATATAAAAGAAATAATCAATAATAATAGATTGAAGTAAGAACTGAGAACTATAAATAAACATAAGATGGAAGCATATACAAGTTTCGAACCAAAGTTGAATATTTTAAAGGCTCATTTTTTAGAGTTTTTTAAAGAAACATCTTGCAGGGATATGATTAGGGTAGGAGGGGAGGAGGGGGTCAGATGGGAAGGTATGGACAACGGTTAATTTTAGGGGGAGAAAAAGTCCTTATAAAAAGTTTATTATATGGGGGAGGTCAGTAGGAGGGGGTATGCTTTAGAGGAGATAATTATCGTCTATCTCACATCGTGGTCTTCCACCAAATTTGGCGTTTGAACCAATAAGTCCAACTGGAATGACATTAGATGTGGGAGGGTGAATTATATCAGGAAAAGTTATAAATTTAGTCTGTCGGTTATGCGTTATTTAAGTGAAAGTCAAAATAAACAGAGTCTGTGCTTCGAAGATCCGATATATTTCCTGGGTGAATTGGTTGGATGAAATGAATACAATTGGTTTTAACCCACATTTTATTGGGAAAGGATGACGTCATACCTTCAAGGCTTATATCTTTATATCCTTAGAATTCGCCATTACATACGTTTTATGTATGTTATTCCGTTGGTTATTAGTTTCCAAACTGAAATATATATATATATATATATATATATATATATATATATATATATATATATATATATATATATATATTCATACAGAGGGAGATATAATGTCCGTCATAAGTAACTGAAGATTTTTTTTTAACTATAATAAATGTAATATTGACGAAATGGGCAATTGCAATATACAATATAACTAAGAGTAAACCTTTGTCTATTTTGTAACATTAAACATCACATTTCAGAAAACACTTATTAAAGCTCGATATAAAGATATGTGCACTTTCGTGGTATGTCATCGATTGACCGGAATACTTTGGTCCACAGTTACGACGGCACTTACTTAAGATGACGGGCGATGCCCAATCCTGCAGAAAGTAATGGCACCCTGCATTATTCTGCTGTTTTATTAACTGTAACAGATGGTGTGGTAGTATGCATATATATATATATATATATATATATATATATATATATATATATATATATGTATATATATATATATCCTTATGATGTAACCTGTACATCGTCATTCCATAATGAATAACTAATTAAAGCAAACACCAGGAATGATTTGACCAGATTACTGGATTCAGTATGACGTAATCTGACAAGCGTCCATGAACATAAAAAGCAATCTTACACGCGTTAGGGTTGTGCTAATTAGAATACCTATTAACTGTTGTGGCCTATTTCGCGTGCCGTTCGTAATAGTCTGTAAACATCTTAACGTTTAGAACTAAGCAATCATTCGACTAGTCCTTTTCTATGTTGCTATATTACCCGCTATTAACATTAGAGAATTTATTTTAAAGTGTGCTCGCGGCGTTGAATAAAATAATAAACGAGGACAAATTAATCGTATGCTATTTGATTGTTAATGGCATGTATCTTTCTTCAGTATTATATGATGCTAAATAAAGAAAAAATTGTTCTATAATAACATGAAATAAACAATAAACTTCTAGACTAATTAGCATGTTTCTCTGCTATTAATATCGCATTATTGTATTCATACTCATGTTATGAATTAACTTCACTATTACTCTTATTAGTATTAATATATTATCACTAGCATATCATTGCATGGTTGCTAAGTTGTTTTCTGATCTCGACTAGACTCAGGCTTCCGGCCATGATTGAATTTGTATTACTTTCTTCAAGCGTTATGCTAGTGAACTGTTTTCTGTCATTTCTAAATTATCCAATCACCGTTTGTTTGATTCTCTTCTTGTTGGAAGGAGTCCTCTGTTGTCACTATCTTTAAACATCCTGGGATCGGGTTGACCCAACTAATTATCGGCAAGTTTTTCTCATCTCCGTTATGAGCAAGGTTGGTCAACGGAAAGCTTGTTCATTTACTGGAAAATAGGGGGCTTTTAGTGATGTTAAGTATGGCTTTCAAGGTTTTCGTTCAACTGCTGATCTTGTAACTGTTGTTACAGAGCGGATCTGTCGGTTTATGGATAGTTCATTCCGCTTGACATTTTGAAGGCGTTTGACAGTGTAGCATTCTGTTCTCTATCACACACTTCAGGGTTGTGGTATTGGGGATGAGGTTCTTGACATTGTAAGGTATTTTCTTTTTGATCGAAACTTGCGAGTAAGTTTAGATAGTATCTATTTTCATATCAATGCTGGCTTCCCTCAGGGCTCTATTCTAGGCTCAACACTGTGTATTTTCTATATAAAGGCCCTTCTATAGAATATTGTTCAGAAAAATAACATATATGCTGATGATACGGATCACTATTATGCTGTTGCTGCTCGTCCATTCCCCTCGGATCAGTCAAAATATGCCGCTGATCTAGAAGTTTAACTGAGTTCAGTTGTGGATTGGGGCACGAAATGGCGTGTTTCATTTAATCCAGTTAAGACTCAGCTCGTGTCTTTAAATCGTAGGCGTGCCTTTTTTCTTCCTGAGATTATCATGGATGGCTCTGCTCTTGCGAAGAAATCGACCCTGAAACTTATTGGTCCTTCATTCCCATCAAATGTTTTGTGGACTTCATACATTCAATCAATTGCTCCTCCTGCTTTTCGTAAAGTCGGTTTTCCCGATCGCTCTAAACACTTTCTCACACCTGAGGCCATTCTCTATCTCTACAAATTTACAATCAGACTATATATAGAGTACTGTTGTAATAATTTATCTGGTAAATCTCTGTCCGAATTGTAGGTTCTTGATAACGTCCAGAAGCATATCTGTCATTTAATTGGTTCTACCCTTATTTCTTATCTGCAACCTTTCTCTCACGGACGTGATGTTGCTAGTCTCAATTTTTTCTATAAATACTATAATGGCATGTACACTTCATAATTATGTAATCTTTTCCACGCTTCTTTTATACTAGCTCACTTTACTCGTTGGTCTAGTGATCTCCATCAAGTAACTGTTTATATACATCATTGCAATACAACTTTCTATTCCAGTAGCTTCTTTCCAAGACATGCAAGCTTCTGAAACTCTCTTAATGATGACTGTGTTCCCATAAACTATAAGCTTGCTCTTCTCCAGACTAAGACCAATAGGCAGTTCCTGTCTCTCCGATAACCATATTTAGCCCTTTACATCGAGTGTATTAATCCCTCGTCTTGAGAGATTTTCATGATAATATATATATATATATATATATATATATATATATATATATATATATATATATATATATATATAATGGAAGTCTTGACTTTTTCACGAACAATTACTGTGATAATTTCTTGTTGGCTCGTGTATCTTTGATTTTATGTAATTGGGGTTGATCTCATTGTTTTCCGATCTTTTCAGTAAGAATCTAATCTATGGGCAGGTGTCGTTTTCGTAACTATGTACATGTGCTGCTTGCCCTATTTCGCTAGTCATTATTATAATTCGCTGATATATTTGCTTCACGCCCCATGTTTACTTTCTCTTATTTGGATTCTTGTCTCACTTCTTTCCATATTGTTGATCTTCGCTAAGTTTACAGAATTGTAATCTGCCTCGCTTTTTTATGGATTTGTTCTTATTATTTAAATGTATCGTTAATGTAATCTACAATATTTACAACCTATTTCCATTTAAAATACAGGCAGCCATATTTTGATTGCAGACGTTTGCATCGGCATTATTTTTTTTTGTAGTTTGTTTATCTAGGTACCTGCATACTCCTGTTGTCCAGTTTATAGAGGATCCAGGGTATCTTAATCGTGATACTGATCAAATATTAATTATTTTAATAGATTGTCTTGTAAACCATATCCTT